>JAYGXS010000006.1:1161703-1260044 GCA_036362985.1 Ligula intestinalis
ACGCGGTCGGAAACGGAAGTGCTGTATCTTAGTTAAAATAAAATTCTTGAAAAAGTGATAAATTTAAACAACGCATAAGTTGAGCTTAGAGCCCACAGTTCAGATGTCTTAGGCCAGATGCTTTAATCATTATTCTGTCCATCACCTTCAACAAATAGCAGCAAAGTTGGCTTTCTCTTCAGTGGAGTCTTTTTTTCTCTGTGTACCACGCTAACAGTATCATGCAAACAATTTTTTTCATGGAGAAGTGTAAAATTATTCAAGATATTCTGCGAAATTATGGCTGATTTCATAGATACGTTTGGTTTGAACTTGCTATTTTGACTGAGAAACTTGGTTCTCCAATCGAACTTCAACACAAACCGTAGTTGTGTGGTGGTGTTATATTGGTAGTTTTTGGTTTCTAGGTGGCCCACTCATTGGCGAAATTTGCGTCATTAAGTAGGCAATTAGTATAAAAATCGTTGTTTTGAGGATTCAGTGTAAGTCATTTGTTGACATAATGCAAGTTACATCCTTCAAATTTTTTAGTTAGTTTTATTTGCATTAATAGTTCCGGATATCCGGACAATGTTACCAAAAAATACAGCCTGCTAAATAACTTCTGATACGTTGAATTGCGTGAGTATTGCAGAATTTCAGTAAAATGTTTTTTCGGAGAGCAATCATGCGCCCTCCTGTCGAAATTAAACCTGATTTAAATTGTAGCCCACCATTATGATTTCTTCTTTTTGAAGCCTATCGGGCGGCGTTAAAAATGATTAACGCCCTTGCCTATGACTATGAAAAAGGTAGTGTAAACCTGAATGTTTGAATCTTTTTGACCAAACCACATTGCTGCATACCCAAATGCATGCTGTCTGAATCAACTAGCGTAGCATTGTTGACGGTGTTGAGGTTTCTTTTCTTCAAACACACGTTACCTTAAAAATGCACGGAAGAAAGTGACCTATTCGTTGCTTGCATGTCGTCCATTAATAGAACAGCCGAGGTAGCCAAATCCGTTACATCTGCACTTCCTTTCGCGGCTGCTCACAGCTAAGAAAAATAGTAACGAATTTAACTTTGTAGCCACAAAGGCACTTGCTCACGTCAGAAACAAGACAAACTGCGTTGGCCTCAGATAAAAGTGATATATAGACATGTTGCCGGTACACTGTGTCCTGTGTAAGTGTGCCAGAGTGTTGTGTGTGCCTAGTTCTTTTAGGCTGTGGGTCTCCTCTCAGAATTTGCATACCTCTTTTGCAGCCTTCACCTTGCCATGATTGCCGGAACGGATGTTGTTCTGACTCTGTCGTATGCTCTGTTTGCATTTGGTCTCGTTGTTCCTCTGGATGTCCTTCTGGCCTCTGGATTGACGCTGGAAAATCTTTTTCATCGGTGGTTGGGCAGTGAAGAAATCTCATTTGTCACCTACCACCTTAGAAGGACAATCATGGTGCGCCTTGTAGCTGGATGTCTTCCTTTGGGTGAGTAGCCACCCGTCCGCTCCTCTTTTATTGACTTCTTATGCATGATACGTGGGTGCCAGATAGTCATCTAAATGTGTCATGATAGCAATCTAACTGCATTCTACCATTACTGCAGTCGTTAAGGGAATTTATTTTCCCAAAATGTTGCCGTGTCCAGTAGCCGCAGTTACACACACCATATGTGAGTTTCTGCAGTTTCGGGTTCAATTTTAAGGTGAAGAGTTGATAAATTGAGGTTGCGGATTTGACATTGCATTTTTAAAGACGTGTCTGATGAGAGCATAATACGGTTCCTGCTCTAACCAGGTGCGTGTTAGGTATCTGATCGGTTTAGAGGCTGTTCGCCACAATACTCACCACTCCTGGCAATATGTGGCAACCGATGTAGCGGCGTCGAACCATTTTCCTAACCTGCCTTCGAGACCGAGTACTAGAAGCCAGGTAGCTACTTAGTAACCTTTTCAGCAAACTTGTGCACAATCAGTTTTTTTTTAATTTTTACTCTGTAACATGATCTCATGAGAGTAAACACTGCTCACGGGCCCTACCTCCTCATTTGGAGGCGCAGTCGAAGCTTTAGTAAGTGAGTCGGGTTCTCTGTGCACTGAAATTACGAGTCACATTGACGGAGTTGAACAAGCCCCACCGGCAGCTAGGGTAAGTGTTTCAATAAGAAGTTGCTACAAACCTCTGAGGATCTTCCTTACTTGCATTGAAATCTAGAAATTTGCCCGTCACGCAATGGGAGTCTGTTCTCTTTCACGCTCTATGTTCTATTACGCCACTTCTATGTACCACCACCAACGCGAAACCACATAACAGCACGTTTACGTATAATCGGAAGTCACTCACTTGAACCACTTTTCCAATGTGGCTAACTTCTCATGGTCGAGCCCTGTTGAATTTGTCCCATGCAAACTCTCGACTAAACTTGTTAACGTTGGCCGGGGAAAATGTTACGCTTACACTACTCTGACCCTCGTTGACGAACGTTCAGTAACTGCCTGTATTACTCTGACCTTTCTCTCTCTCCTTTCTGGTTCTAGTACGCCAGTTATATTTTAAAAAGCCCTATTATAGGGTTCTCGTTAATTCTGATGCCTCATCTGTTTGTCTCGTACATACTGAATCTCGCGACTATCTATTCTGATTACGACACACGGCACTCGAAAATTTCGTCTTCCTAATGCCTACCTGCACAATTCTATCATCAGTCAGTTTTAATATGAATTGCCCTATGATTGCCTTGTGTTACGTGCCGACACTGACTACAACACTGTTAGAGAGACGAAATACGAGCGCGTGATGCCAGTGACCCGCGCGTTGGCGAACTGAATGGCGTAATCACTAAGACTATCAACGATGGCAAACGCCAACGATGGCATGAACTAGTTTCAGATTGCAATTTCAGCGGCAACTCAGCTGCCACTTGGAAGCTTTTACGCAGACTGACCAAACCCCGGGCTAATACATCAAACCATTCTATTAGCTTTGGGGACGGCAAGTTCATTTCCAACAACGGGAAGATCGCCGCGAAGATGAACAAGCTGTTCTCGCCCCGCTCGGCGCCCAGTCCCAAAAGCCAGCGCCCCCTTCTTCGCCTCCTCCATAAAGCCCCGCCCCCAGACATTTCCTTTTCGGCTGATACCATCCTCACCGCCGTCAAGAAAATGAGGGCTTCGAAAGCCTTAAGACCAGATGGTCTGGCGCCTATCCATGTGCGCCACATCGGCCCGAAGGTGGCTGCCTACCTTGCAGCCCTCTTCAACCTTTCACTGGGAACTTCAATCATCCCTGATTGCTGGCGCCAGTCGATCATTATCCCCCTGGTCAAAGCGGGTAAGAACCCCTGCCTAGCGACCTCTTATCGTCCAATTGCCCTCCTCAGTCCATTGGCGAAGATCCTGGAACGGCTCATCCACCCAATTCTGACGTCTGTGGCGGAACTATCTTGCCACCAACATGGTTTCCGATCGGGTCGTGGAACTACAACGGCGCTTTTCGAGCTGAGCGGCGCTATCCTCGAGGGCTTCAATCAACAGAAGTCCGCTTCGCGGACCGTGACAGTCTCAATTGACCTGTCACGAGCCTTTGACTGCGTCCGCCACGATCAGCTCCTGCAGGACTTGGTCTCGTTGAACGTCCCGACTGGCCTTGTCCGATGGTTGGCGGCTTACATCCGTGGCCGTCACGATCGTGTCCTCTTCCGGGTCGCTCTATATTAGCCCCGTAAGCAGACCTGTAGCGTTCCTCAAGGCTCTGTGCTCAGCCCGACACTCTTTAACATCTACATGCGAGAGCTCCCACTCCCCCGGGCACCTGTGCAAGTGGTATCCTATGCGGACGATATTACGTTCTTTTGCCGGCACCATGACATCGATCAGGCTGCACAGCTCCTCACGGAGTTCATGCCTGTTGTCGAAAACTTCCTCACCCAGCGCGGAATGACGATCTCGGCAGCCAAGTCGTCCGGAACTGTTTTTACGCTTGATCCGAAGGAGTTCAATCGTCCCCCGGCCATCACCGTCAATGGGGCGTCCTTACCGCTCGTCCGCAAGCCCAAACTCCTTGGTGTGCGTTTTGATCCGCTCTTCACGTTCGCAGACCATGCCAGGGAGACCGCAAGCAAAGTAAGCCGCTGCACCAAGGTCCGCAAGGCTCCAGCAGGCACATCTTGGGGCTGCGCGAAAGAGACTCTGTCGATTGCTTTTAAGGCGATGGCCAAGCCGCACCTCACTTATGCGGCATCAATCTGGTCTCCTACGATGAGCTCTTCCAGCCTCCGCCGCCTCCAGTCAGCCCAAAACGCTGCCCTCCACACGATCACGGGTTGCTATAAAATGTCGCCTATAGATCATCTTCATGCGGAGGCTTCTGTTCTACCGGTCGCCCATCACAACACTCTCCTTAGCCAGCAGTTCTGGTGGAGTTGTTCGCAACCCGGCCATCCCAATCATCACCGTTGCACCGCTCCCGAGCCCTGCCGCAACGTCCGGCCGTCTATTCGAGCACTCCACAAGGAAGCTGTTGCCTCGTCTCTCGCGGATCTACCTGTTGATAGCTCTGCCACCAAGACAGGCTTCCAGCGTCTCCACCAGAGAGTCGTTGTCGAGGAGAAACGAGGTTACCGTCCCGCGGTCCTTTTGGGTGGCTATGCACCTCCGATTGTGGCCTCGGAACGACATCTCCCGAGGGTCACTCGCTGTACCCTGGCGCAGCTACGCAGTGGCTACTGCATGCTCCTTCGCCAGTACCAACACCGGCTCGACCCGTCTATATTCGACTGCTTTCCCGGCTGCGGCGTCTTGCCGCATGACTGCCGTCATCTGTTCGCCTGCAGTTCTCGACCAGGCACCCACCTCACTCCCGCGGACCTGTGGCTCAAGCCGGTCGAGGTCGCGGCTATTCTCCGTCTCCCAACTACTCCCAGTTTGGATTCCGGTGGGGATTCCTGATCCAACTATGGGCTACGACACACACACAACACTGTTAGTTTTTTCTTAATTGGAAGGCAGGCATCCTAAGAAATGTAGCTTCTATGAGAGACGTTCTTTGGGCAAATGAGGAAACTTTATTCAGCAAAGTTTTGACGCTGGATCTCCAGGTCATCGTGAAACTTGAGCGGCTGTACAAAGTTTGTGATACCGTATACTGTGGTCAAACAGGAAGATCCGTCTCCGCACGCATCCACGAGAACCACCTGACAATGAAGAGACGTGGATATACATTGCCTTGATAGAGGAAAAACCTTTGCATGTGGCAACATACGCATCATCGGAGTTTGCCCATCTAAAAACTGCTGAGAATTCCTTCAGGTTATGCACTGAGATGCTGCATGCATCAACCGTCGTATTGAGTTACTTGGACTCTACAGACATCTCAAATGAAGATAGAAGCGACTAAAACCGATCACTACTGACCAATGTGAACCGCAAGTAGCACCCACACCGACTGACCCGGATCGCCGCAAATTGCAGTTGCCAATTAGCTATTAAGCCATTGCGATTGCTAATTTTGTCTACCACGGTGTGACGCAAATTACAGTTGCCAGTTAGCGCCCACACTGGATGACTATGTAACTGTACCGGCACTTTTGAAATGTTAATTGTCCGTTGCACAGCTTCTTAAGTCTGACGACGACCTGAGGATCCTGTGTGGAAATTTTGCTGGATAAAGTTTCCTCATATGCGTTAACATTTGAGGTCCAAATATTGTATCGTTTTCATTAATCCCCCAACAGGATGAAAAAGAGGGTTCAAGAACATGGACCGAGTTATATTGGGACTGACGTTTCGGACGCTCGTTTGTTTCCATCGTCAGACTAACGTGGTAGTTGTTCCTGTTTGCCGAAACTGTTTCAGCCTCGCTGCATGCCTGTTGGTATATCCGTGCTCGGCGCACAAACTTTAACCCGCTTGTTTGCTGCTGACTGTCCGTGAGATTGACCGCTGGTGGGGCTCGTGTGACCTCTGTCCCTTTTGCAGCTGTCGAAAAATTTTTGGCAAGTCAGTGCGCTTACTGACCTGCCCCTCGTCCACTGACGATCTCGTGTGCGCGGTAGCGGTGAGGTAGCGTTCCACGCTGGTCACATGGTCCCTGGCCGACCGCTCTCCTATCTTCCTCTGAAGGGGACAACGGTCATGCGAACCACCCACCGGTCAATCTCACGGACAGTCGGCAGCGATCAATCAGGTCAAAGTTCGTGCGCCGAGCACGGATATAATAACAGGCATGCACCAAAGCTGAAACAGTCCCGGCAAACAGGAACAACCACCACGTTACTCTGATGATGGAAAGAAGCGAGTGTCCGAAACGTCAGTCCCAATATAACTCGGTCCTTGAACCTCCTTCTTCGTTTTCTTTGGGAGATAAAGAAAACGAAGAATTGCCTCATTTTCCCAAAGAACGTCTTTCATTGACTTTTTTTTTCAGTTTTACTCGTTACGGGATGGTTTGTTTGTCCGTTACTTCGCAGCACTTGCCGCGGTGGGTGGCGGCGCCCTTGGGAGGTTAAATTGCCGTTTAGTTGAATAAAAGCACCCTAACATTGGCAATGTAGACGTTACCTATCCTGGATTCAAGCGTGGAGCTAATGTGACTAATCCATGACAGTGCGTTCTGGCCAGGTCTTACTTTCCATCTCAATTATCCAAAAATGCAGTGGTTTTCCTATAAAAACACTGATCTGGGCTTGACTGTGGATACTAGGGAGATTCTTACTCTTAAACACACCCATTTTACTCTCTTCCTCCCTATCTATTGCACAAAAATGTTTGCCCGTTTCTCAGTCAGTGTATTTGAGGAAAATTTGGGCTTGCGCCTTTGAACTTCCTATTTGTCACACCGAAATCTCAAGAATTAGAAACAATGTGAAAATGTTTTCAGTCAGGAAAATGCAGACAGTGACATCGTGCATTGGCCACGTTGTCCTGCAGCGTATGCATATCAAGTCGGTGTTTGAATGCTTCCACATATTGAAACGATACAATCGTCTCAGGTAAGTTCTTCCACGGGTCCACGGCTCGGTTGCAGAAAAATACTTTCTCACCTCCACTCGTTCTTGGGGCACTTACAGTTTAAAGAGATGCCTCCAGAGATGAGTTGTAATGACGAGTTAGAAAAACGCGTCACACTTAAGAGCGCAGTCCAAGCCGCACAAGATACGGAAGGTTTGTATCAAACCTCCACGTAACTGCCTTTCAAATCGAAAATGTGCGCTTCGACCTTTGTAACCAGTCGAAGATGTCAAGGTTGGCACACGGCAGTTCCCCCGTCGATTTCGTCGATGGGCACCACGCGCTCCAGCAGCCGCAACAAACGCTGAAAAAGCCGCAACAGACACTGAAGCAAGCTGGGCCAGCAACACGAAGGCTACAGCAAGCAGAAGCAACTCAGTGAACTACCGCGGAGAATTTGTCCACTCGCTTGCCAATCCCACCTCCGTTTCCGGTGTAAAGACAATGTCAATAAGACCGGGGATGAGGCAGGGCGTAGGTGGCTGGCGCGATAGTCACTCAACACGCGCACATTTGACAAAGCCAACTCACTAGGTAGACTCCCGCCTTCGTGGGAGGCCATAAAGGCCACATTAAGAAGTAGCCATTGCAGCTTGACTCTCAGTCCCTCTTCTTCTCTCATACACACACACACACACAAGCACATGCGTACAAAAGGAGCAGCACCCTAGGGAGTCCGAGTTGTGCAAATATTCCCCTGGTTAATATTAGAAGTCAGTTTATGGCAAAAAATTGTTTTCAGCAACTCTTCATCAGAAGCAGTAGCTATAAGGCTAGCAAATCCAGTGCTGAAGACGCTAACACAAGCTCTGTCACTTCCATGGCATAAACCGACACCAGATGGCGATAGGATTTCGCCCCCACCAACAAGCGACAACCCCGCAAACTGACATAATCCGCGTTGGCCAATCAGCGCCCGTGTTAGATAGTTATTGATTTTTCTACCTATTCAAACTGTGATTGTTACGTACAGCGTTAATTTGCCTTTCAAATGTGTGGTCCGAGTTTTCCCGGCAGTTGGCAAACCCTTCAAGCCACGGCTTTTAGCGCACCGTGATAGATTCAAGCGCATCCATATTTATTTTAGTGAGGAGATAAACGCGCCGAGGGTCGACTTCACTCTCTTCCTCACCGTCTAGCGACTGCCTAGCTACTCGGACACCTGGGGTGGGGCCTGAACCCCAGTGGGAGCGTGAAGGCATGCACCGACACGGAATCAGAACCGAGAGAAGTGCCAGCTCCTACCAGGCCGCAGAGACCGTGATTGGCCGAGGTCTGGCATTGCATATGCATATAGATATTCAGTCTCAGAAGTGTGAGTGCAGCCCTGCACGAAGCCTGGGCCAACACCCTTCTGAGAGGGGTTACCAGTCATCGATTGAAAGGCACTACCCATGCTCCGTTGCCGTTTGGCGTCCGTGGGCGGGGCTTGCACACACACGGGCGAATAAGAGACAAAATCCCATCTGGAGTGGAGGATGTTCTCTTATGCCCAATCAGTTACCGATTCAACAACTTCTGGGGTGGGACACGATTGCTGACATAGAATGCGAGAGAGCGATAGTAATGACGACGGCGGGAAGGGGGTCTGCGACTGTGAGGAAAGAAAAAGGGCACCGGTTTCTTTACTGACACTTGATCACATCACCGCCATTCTCCTGCCCATGCTATTCTCTTGCCTCCTGTCCTTTGCCTACCACTGTTTGCCTGATTCGACTTAAGCTCTCAGTTTACTGCTCTCTTGGCACACAGGCTACTTCCTCTTTATGATGTTCTTCGCCTCCCCGTCTCTGGCACCCTACCTCCTTGGCGGCATCGGGCTGTCACTGTCTCTCACGCTGGTCGTTTTTGCACACGTCTGCACCGTTTGGTACGCTGGCGGTACCTGGGAGGGTCACCCCACCGTGAGGAAGCTGTTTGCAATCTCAAAGCGAATTAAGGAGACGCCACCGACAGAGAATGATGCCCCAGAGCTCACTGTGCTTCGTTCGCTCTCAAGGTACGTCTTCTATGTCATCTTATTATTATTTTACCGCTTGGGTGGTACTACTATTATTATTCAAGTATACAAGATCTGCCTGAAGTGTCAGTGTATTGACGTAGTTCTCTTCGAACCATACCCTGCTGTTAGATAACGTCCTCTAGATCCGTGAGTATCTATAGCAACGCATTTTCCTGGTTGAACGCGCCCCAGAAAGCATACTCTAAAACTCTATTACGTTTGGGGCTATTCCGTGTCAGTAGTTTTCCTAGTTGTGAAAAAGATCAGCGACTATTGTAAATGTAACCAAAGCTGAGATGTCGCCCCCTAACTATGCCTCGTGTGAGGCCCCGAGGAAGAACACGACAAGAAAAGCGCAAAAGCAGAAGTATTTTAGCGTAAGTAGTACAACATATTTAAGGTAAGGAAACGCGTATACGGCCGTGTCTATCGGCCCAATCAGATACTGTCCTGGCGCGAGTAGTGACACAATTGGCTTGCGACTCAACAGCTGGGCGCAGCTTTAACTTTTAAATTATTGATTAATTGTCAGTCAGCGTTCCCCGCATGTAGGCGGATCGATAGCCTGCCGTGAGCTGCCTGCCTGCTCGCGTTTCCGTCAAGGTTGCTTCGAACAGTGACTTTACTCGCAAGTGTTGTTGACGAGCATAGTTTCTTTCAACACCCCACACCTGTTTGTCTTGACGATGACATTGGTGCATTATCGTCAGACTTGTTTCTTGAATTTCGCAAGCTTTCGGATGCCTGTAGTCCATCTTCCACTGGGGTCTGCTCGTTCTTGTGCACCAGTAAAACCATCAGTTGCCGGGGCCATAAATACTTCGCTGGACGGTATCTCCTGAAACGTCAAACGAAATTCTGAAATTTATTTCCGCTTCAAACAAATAAGTTAAGTATAATTGTAAGATCGATAATCGTATAGTCGAATCCCAAGATATTTTAGATGCGTCAGGTTGCTGGCTTTTGAACGAACACCTTTCTGACTGCCTAAGAGAAGTATATTCTGTAAAATATGACTACTTAAGTAGTAGGCATTTCGCTCACTAATTTTTACTCTGCTTGTAACTTCACTTATATTGTATGGGGATTGTATGCAAAAACCGTATTTTTCTCGCACTCGTTTATTAGAAACGTATGCCTTCACATTTTATCCTTAAAGAAAAGGTGTGATTCGCTCGCTCTCGAGGTACCTCTTCTATTTCATACTATAGTTATTATTATTTTACCGCTTGGGTGATATTGTTATTATTATTCAAGTATACAAGAATTGCCTGACTAGTCAGTGTGTAGACGTAATTCTCTTGGAACCTTAATCTGCTATTAGAGTACTTTCTCTAGAACCGAACGCGTCCTAGACAGCAAACTCTCATACTTTAATATGGTAAGGTCTATTCCATGACAGTAGTCTGACCAGTTGTAGAAACGTTTTGCAGCGACTATCCTCGAAAGTCTTGCTGATGAGCATAATTACTTTCAACAACTCGTTTGCATGCTTTTGTGGTGGCGATGCTGTTATAACGACGGCCTCGCCAGTTGTGTAACGGTGGTATCTGACGTGTGTCACTGTCGAATTACACCCTTTGGAATCCCAAAGGAAGAACACAATAAGAAGGGCGTAACAGTGGAATCCCCTCGTAGTTGCTGTCTCGGGTGGTAGTTGCCGCTGGTTGATCTCCAGCATGCTCTTTATCCCGCCTCGTGTGCGGTCGTCCGCGCAGTCCGGTGTGCAGCTCCCCCCTGTCTGAGGTGTGACAGTGGCTTATAATGGGATAAGGTCACGCGTTCACTCTTGGCCTGATTGGCCACATTGGGATAACGTCACGCGACCATTTGGCCCTCGGGGAACTGCGACCACTTGGGCACGCGCTTTGACGTGTGTGTGTTTGTCTGATTTACTGTCATTGTGTTTGATTAATCATCGCGCGGTCATGACCATCGCGAATGTGTATGCCCTTGAAGGCGGTCAGCGTGAACACATAAACACATTTGGCTAGGCTCGACGCCTCAAGAAAGCCTCCAAATGTTGCTAGAATTTAGTCAAGCTATTCTCCTAACCTTTGAGTTCGGTAGCGTGTTGATTGGATTTGAATACTCGTGAACCGGAGAAATCCTCCAGTACCATTGATAGCAGTTTTGCACGATGTGATCATCGGAAGCCTGTTCTAACGGCAACAAACTGAGAAACATTCATGGCCTTTTTGCGTGACTTGATCATTGGGGACCTGTTGTAACCGTAAGAAACCGTTATATCTGTCAATGTTTGTAACGGAAATACGCATGGTGGAATATGCGTCACCCATGCTTGTACTGTGCTGTATGATAATCAGCAATTATCCGCGATGGTATAAATAGTGAGTTCTTCGACGTCCTGTTGTAGAGGCGACAACTGGCAGTGTCGCCCAAGACTCCAACGCCGTTTGATGGCTGTTTGGATCACGACACTTTCGTAAAACATCAATTGTTCTGGGGAGATACACATGTTGAAATTTCTGTCGTATATTGTTGTAACATCCGAGAAACAATCTCGCCTGCGTCGCCAGTGCTACAGCGACGGCGTCGCCACTTGTGTAATGGTGTAAACATTGCTAGCATTTGGTCACGCTAATCTCCTAACAGATGTGACTTGTGCATTATTGTCTGACATTCTTCTTGAATATCACGCGTCTTCATGTGCCGATATTCAGTGTTTCACTGGGGTCTCGTCGTTGTAATATCAAACGGGGGACGGAGATTAGCAGATTCAGGCATATTTGCACCGGGATTCGCCTTCGTTACGGCAGCTTTGAGGTTGTCACTCTGATACATTCGTTGAATAACTGTCATTCCAGTTTAAAATACTGCAATAAGCCTGGAGAAAGCCCGAAAACGGCAATAGCACCATGCGACATAAGGCATGATAAAACTTTAGCCATTACTAACAACGTTTCATCAACCCATGATATGACGCAGCCTGGTGGATATACTTCAGAAGGCGGACACTGAAGCAAGTCGTGATGTGCTCCGGGCCTTATAAAATGCATTTGCTTGGAATAGCATAAACCCAGATTCATTCTCCTTGTTGATATCGAGGGTTATGAGCCCCTACGTTAACTTTTAATCAGCGTCATCTCTGACACATACTAACGTCTACGCCTATAGATTTTAAATATATTGATATATACCGCGAACAAAAATTAATTTCTCCGGAGATTAAAAAGCTAAATAGTCAAGGTCGGTCAACCGGCGTCCGGGTGCAAGCTCAATACAGTCACTGTCTTGAAGGGCTTTCCCGAGAACCAAGTTCTGTTGCCTCAAATTCTCTTGAAAAAAAAACAAACTAAAATTCTGATTTGCCACAAAGCATTCCACTCTAATGAGTTTCTTCCTCGATGTCAGCACTCTTTGAAAAGTGACTGACTTCTGTGTGATTCACTTTTGCACAATTCTAATAGCTGTGCTCCCGCTCTCTCTCTCTCTCTCTCTCTCTCTTCCTGTAACAGTTGGCAATCAGTAGCCTCGCACATTGACGCCGAGTGCAGACGCCTGGAGAAGTTTACTGCGTACAGCGGCCGGGGCCTAATCTCCTCCTGGCCCGGCCGACGGTTTGTTGTGACCAACTCCTGGATCCTCTTCTCCCACGCGGGCACCTTTCAACCCATCTGCCAGCTGCTGGGTCGTCTGTGCGCCATGGTGGTGGATTCACAGACCATGATCGACACGCATACCACGACCACAATGAGCGGCTACCCGGCTGACGAGAACCTGGGCATCCAGACAATGGCCACTGTGCGGATCGTCGATTCGGACAGCGGCCTCTGCCATCTGTCTGTCGTGTAAGCATGTCTTGTGCCCTTGGGGTTTTTGTTTTTTCCAACTGTGAACCATACCTCATTCGATTTTATGGGAACAAGACTTAGATAATGCAGGTATAGGAGTTAAGGCTGCGACGGTTTACCCTAACACCTACCATCTTCCAGGCCCGGTTCCTTAGGAGATTGGAGAAGTTTTGGAAGGCCAGAGTAGGAGGGATAGTTTATAGTGTACACAAAGGAACGGAAGATAGATGTAGAGAAGTTGGACTTCGGAGCACACGTCATTCCGCTAGTCCTAGGTGACGTCTAGTGGGCGTGAGTGGGAAAAAGGGACTTGTTCGAGTCGTGCTTGGCGGCCGCGAGAACCTAGACACACCTGAGTGAAAGTAGGTCAAGTCTCTGCAGGTCAGCGCGACTGTGAGCGCTGACTGACGTATTGGATGACAAGAAGAAGAAGACTCGATCGCTGGGACAATATGTTTATTCGCCTGACGTTTCGATATCCGTCGCGGATTCGTCATCAGAGACATGAGTAGCAGAAAGGTTAAGTATGCACAGACGTTTGCAGTATTTATAGGACACAGTCATTACTGCAAGCATACAGCGACAATTAACGTTAATTGCCTTCTTGTGCGTGGACTGCTTGTTGGACGGCACGCGGGCTCTGACCTGTTGAACTTTGGTCACGGGCGGTGAGCTCGGGCATGATGATTGCTCGGCCGTCTGGCTCCCCGGTGTTGGCGTACGATGAGGCGGTGGCCTGCCCATTTCTCACGTGACGGCTTGCTTTGGCCACATTGAATCTCAGGATTGAATATGGATTGGGCAAATCGTTGCACTTGTTGATGGATTGGGGGTCCGTGAACCATGACGGAAGTAGTTCTCGGCTCACCCGATTGTCACCTCTTGCGAAAATTTCGGCCTCATCAAATTTGAAGGTGTGGCCGGGTCTCATCGAATGAGCTGCAACTTGAGAATTGGCATCATTTCGCCGCACTGCAGCCGCGTGTTCGGCAATTCGCGTCTTGAGAAGTCTGCCAGTTTCTCCGACATAGTTGCTTTGACCGCAACTGCACAGATCCTGTCCTGACCGTGTCCTATAACTACTACAAACGTCTGTGCACACTTAACCCTTCCGCTACTCATGTCTCTGATGACGAATTCCCGACGGATATCGAAACGTCAGGCGAATAAACATATTGTCCCAGCGATCGAGTCTTCTTCTTCTTCTCAATTGCTTCCTGGGACACGGATGTTCGCTTGTATTGGATGACCTTGAGGCAGCTGCTGTTGAACAATTACGCCGGACAAAGCAATAGAGATGGGACGGCAGAGACCGCTACACAGGTACTTTAAAGGTAACTCATTTGGTAGCAAATTACGCCTTCGGTTTTAAAAAAATTTCTAATTATGAGCTTATTTACAATTTTCAGGTGTCCATTCATAGAACATCGTAGCCGTAAATTTCTTTATGCTGCCTTTACTGCATAAAGCATGCTCCATATCTGTTGCAGCGTTTAATGAGAACTCTGTGAGATTTTCCTCAAACTGTAGACGAAAACGTACTTTTCCTTAAAAGGGATGTACACAGTGCGCAGTTTGTAAACCTTGAATTCCAATGCAGCAGTCAGTAGGTTTCAACATAATTCGGATATTTATAAACTTTTTAAAACCGAAAGGGGCCCTTTCTTTACCTATGACATTTAAATAAGGCATAATTTGCTTCCAAGCGTGTACATAAACTAATTTTTTCCTACATGTTTTCCCAAAAATATGTTTGAATCTCCAAAGGCAGTCAAAATCAAGGACAAAAAGGAATACTACTTTAGTAGCTTCTTTTTATAGTACATACTTTTACCTAGCGGTCAGAATAAAGTTTGTTAAAGAGCCGGCATCCTGATGTGACTAAAATTTATTGAGATTAGGCTGTTCGATCGTCATTTTTAAAACCATACGTCATTAATATGTTTGAATCGAAAACGCATTTCAGAATTGCGGGTGACGTTTCATGAGATAGGGAATTTACTGTAGTTTTCACCCTCTGCCAGAGGGCAAGTAAAATCTACTGA
This sequence comes from Ligula intestinalis, assembly GCA_036362985.1. Classification (NCBI taxonomy): domain Eukaryota; kingdom Metazoa; phylum Platyhelminthes; class Cestoda; order Diphyllobothriidea; family Diphyllobothriidae; genus Ligula; species Ligula intestinalis. Next base: position 1,176,554 of record JAYGXS010000006.1, read on the forward strand.
ATGGATACACTGTATGCAGAAATTTCCGGCCTCCAGAAAACTCTACTCAGACGTGGTTACTGCTGGGAATGCGCCCATTCCCATGACTATTCTCTCTGTCTCACTCTTACGGGCTCTTGGGTTCGGCGCGGGGCATAACAGATACCCAGCTGAGTTTATTAACAAGTACAGCAAACCCTCATGGCGAAAGGTTTTGAAACAGTCAATTTCGAAAAGCCCGTTTTCATATCCTGGCTCTTTAGGCATGACGACACCTTAAACACAATTAGGTACGGGCTATTCTGTAGACCCCAAAACATCCCTCTGAGTACTTGTTAGCGTGGGAACAACTCGTACCTTGCGCTACCTGGAGGCAGCCCGTATATGACGGTCAAAACCTGACCTGTGTAAACAGCTAGAGCAGGATGTGAACCTAGGGTGGGAGAAGTTGAGTCCTTTATTTCCTTATAAATTAACTTCTGCTCGCGGCATACATCAGTATATTTAAGGTCTTTGGCCATATACGGAAAGTGTAAGTGTATATTTGGTCTGAAACCCAAATGTCGGTCCAGGTCTATAGGCCGCAACGTTTGCTGATGTATACCGCGGACAGAAGTTAATTTCTAAGGAAATTAAGAAGCTGGACTTTTAAAATCCGATATGTGAGCCAGAAAGCAAACACGGGTAGCTGGGAGATCTACTAACTGGCCGGACCTCTGGGCCTTATAGCTAGTATCTGGGCTGTTATTTTGTTAAGTTGCAAAATCAATACATGCTACTCATGATTAAGTTAGAAATATAAAATTTTCGAAACAAGCGCCTTAAGTTAGAAAACCAGAAAAATCGCTGTGACTGTGACAAATATATTTAGATAGAATGGTAAGATTAAATCTTCCCCATATCATTTTTTGTATATTAAAGTAACTTCCCTTTCAACATATTACCTTATTTATATTTATGGTATTGCATTGCGAATATTTCGCGATTTTCATCTTTTAAAGATGTTTGGATTTTGTCCGACGCCTTTATAAAAACCCTCGAACTATGAAATTTCGTTAGTGCATTTACCGGAAAAAAATTAGTATTTGGATATTAGTTTTTATGAAGATGGCCGTTGGGCGTTTTAAAAAAACACTGAAACTCATACCGTTAAAGTTGAATGTTGACGACAAAAGTTCGATGTTAAACTATGGGGTTTTCAAAGGCCTTGTCTATTACCCTAGCTGAAGATACTTGTAATCTAAGATCAATTTGAAGAAAACTTTCTAAAATAAGTTACCTCTTCAAAAGTTCTTTCATCATATATTCGGTGAACGAATGCCTGCGTAAGTTAACGTTTTCCTAGGTAACGTCACAGCAACATTTGGTAGTTTTGATTGTTTTTTTCAAATAAATGATTACCCTTTGGCCAGAAATGAACGAACATGGGTAAACGAAATTGTAACTGAATTCTTCATTTGCTTCTGAGAAACATTGTGATTCCTCATACTTGCTTTTTGTCGATTTTCATTAACTTTATGTCAGACTCTCGGGTACTATGCTGAAACCGCGAAAACGTCATTCACATAAATTCTGGTTACTAAAACTCAGCCAGTAGCAAAAATAAACCCAAATAGAATATAAACGCAATTGAATGTCACCGTTGGTAGAGCTGTTTCGTCTGCGACCACAGTCCTGCACCCCTTAGTAATCTCGCTTCTACTCTCCCTTGCTAGCGTTCCCGTGGGTGATCTAGAAGAACTCCGAACCTACCTCCAGTGTCCTCTGATCGTTGCCCAGGGCGTGGTTCTTGAGCCCACGATTGTACAACAGTTTGTCACTGAATTTCTACGGATCGTCGCCGAGAATCCCACCGTCCGTCCGCCGGCCGATATGGTGCGTACTATATTTGCACACACTCTATTTAACTCATTGACGATTCTGACTGCAGACACGTTTTTCAGGAATTCTTTTAGTCGTTAATGATTGGGCCAACTGGTATTTTTCATTACGTAACGCCAGATTGGTACCTACAGGTACCTACACGAGCACAACGGCCTCCGACGTGATTAAAGAGGCGCCCTCTGCCGTCTTCAGCAACGTTTGAAATATTTTCTTTCAATAAATATAACTGTTAACCGTCGAAGTAGCGCTAGGGACAACGGCAAAGTTGGCCGAGGTCCTTAGATGTCCCTAGGCCCAGGATTCCGTCTTACGGGAGTGACTTAATACAGGTTTTATGCTCAGGTCATACCGTAGGGATAAAATAAATAGTAGCGCCTATAAGAGCACAAAAATTAATTATTGTCTTAACCCAAAAATGTGCGCGCAATAATTATAATGACAAATGCAACCAATGAGAACCGTGATCTGCGCAAAAACTAAATGCAAGCAGACTACATCCAAAATATCGACTTTATGTGTAAATTTAGAGATTAAAATTAAAGCATGAAATATGGGCTTTACAAGTTGTTTATAACTCACAATAGTTTCCAAGGCATTTGGACATATATCGTAGTACGATAGGCCGGAAAGCAACTGTATGTCGCGTAAAAAACTAAACTGATTTTAAGTTTCGACTAAAAAACCAAAAATTAACCACAGGAAGCTAGCGAATGCAGTAATGAGCATAAGTACGCATTAATAAAATGCATATAGTAGTTTCGTGATTGGTATATAGTCGAGTTATTCAGTACGCAATAGCTGAACAGTCAAGAAGAATGAGAAGTCGAGTACACTAGAATTGGGCTTTACTAAACTTATAATTGTCGTAGATGAACTAAAAAGGAATGAAGAGCGGTTATATAGGCAAACATCAAGCGTTCGTAGGGAGGCAGGGGTGAATGTTAATCAACGAGTGTTAGAAGATAGGGGTGAACGGTAATCAACGAGTGTGATAAGGTAGGGATGAATGTTAATCAACAAGAATGAGCGGAAAGGGGGTGAATGACTGTCAGATTAGTATTAACACCACAAGTAGTTATTTAAATCTAGTTGTATAACACCGCCCGGCAATTAGTCAGTTTTTAGGTTGGATGCTTTTGAACACACAAAGCTGCCAACACGATTTTCAAGCAATTATCGAAATGTGTGCTGACCGAATTGTGAAGAAACTCGAGGCGTTTGGTGGGATTTGAACTGGCGTATCAGAGAAGGCCTTTACCGGAAGCCTACGCTCTAACCGCTAAGCTACAAATGCCTCGCCTTGCGCCAGCAATTTAATCACACTTGGGTCGATATTACCCGCCCATATGAAATCCATCAATACGGCACAGCAAGCTAACTGCCCAAGCAGGGTTTCCTGAGCAGTCATTTTGAATCCACCAGAATGACTACTAGGCTGACTTAATTATTAGGAGGTTTGGCAGATTTGCTTAAATTGAGTTAACCCAATTGTGAAAAAAATCAGAAAAATTGGGTCAACTCAAATTAAGCAAATCTGCCAAGTCAGCCTAGTAGTCATTCTGGTGGATTCTAGATGATTGCTCAGGAAACCCTGCTTGCGCAGTCAGCTTGCTGTTCCGATTAGTGGATTCCATATGGGCGGTAAAGTTGGGCGGGTAATATCGACCTAAGTGTGACTAAATTCATGGCACGAGTCGGGGCTTTTGTAGCTTAGCGGTTAGAGCGTTGGCTTCCCGGTAAAGGCCTTCTCTGATATGCCGGTTTAAATCCCACCAAACGCCTCCAGTTTTCTCAGAATTGTGTCAACTCGTATTAAGCACATCTGCCAAACTTCCTCATAATTATCGAAATCTGTGTCCGCTTTTTCTAGTCCTCGAGGTGTGCCCCTTTTTCTTAGAAATTTCACCACTTTTATCTCATGCTTGTTGGATATGTTGGTCTTTACTACGGTCTGAACAGTGGACCCTGTTTTTCTGTTCTTAGGAACTGGAGGCTTGCATCGGTTGCCTGAACCAGACTGTAAATGCCTGTCTACGCAAAAACTGTGTCAATGTGCCACCGGTGGACGCGGCTGCTCAGTGTGGTGTTTGTAATTGCCGTCCGATGTGGTGCGCGTCCTGCCTGGGTCGCTGGTTCGCCTCCCGGGTCACAGAGGCCCACAAGCCCACCTCTGAGTGGCTGTCCTGCCGGGTACCTTGTCCCACATGTCGTGCCACCTTCTGTATCCGCGACGTGGCCCTACTGGAGACCTAGACGTCTGCTGCGTTCCCCTCCCCTCCCCACTGCGCCGTCTTTCAGAACCCGTTCCCTCCCCCCGCTCCCATTTCAGTTGGCTGAATACAATCCTGCCGTCACCCGCCTTCATTTATTTGTTTAGTGTGTACGTGTGTGTTGTAACTTAGTGTGTTCCCGTGTCAACACTGGTTTTGTCCCCCAGTACGTGTTAGGAAGAGAAGGCAGAACAGGATAACAACTAGTACTTTACTGTCAGTTCTACTAGTACATCAACCGTGTTCCCTGTGTCCAGCAGATTGCCTTCTGTAGTCGGTATCGTTTCGACAGCAGTCTCGGGTCGTCGGCAGAGTGTCCAACACAGAGTCCCCGATCTGCTCGCAACTTCGCTATTTCAGGAACAGTTGTCGTTGCTCCCCATTGGCTCTCCAAGTGGCCATACGCGCACTCGCTAACATGTGCCGTGCAGCGTGACCTCACTGATTGCAGCAACTTGGCTGCAGGGCCCTCTGGCTTGGGGTTTGCCTTCTTTGTCCTGCCATAATATCCCCCCTTTGAAGGTCGCGTGACCTGGCCCATTCCGACGTGACCTCAGACTGGTTGTCTGTCTGGGTGACGTGCTCGGTCATCCTAACAGTTTGTGTGGTTTTTTTTGTTCTTTCGTATGTAGTACACGTATAAGAGCGCCCATCTCCACTCACGTGGTCGAACTAGGCGGTTGCTGTGGTGGGCGAGAGTGTAAGGATCACCTTCGGCGCACTTCTTTCCTCAATAGAATGAGGATTTCTCACTATAATTAATCCGACGCGCTAAAAGCCGCGGCTTCGAGGGTTGCCAGCGTTGTAACTGTAGCCAAAGCCGACCTTTCACAGTCTAATTACGTCTTGTGTGAGCCGCCAAGCAAGAACATGACAAGAAGAGAACAGAAGCAGAAGTGTTTGAGCGTAATTGGTACAGCATATTTCGAGTAACAAACACGTGTCAAACTATGTCCATCTGGACAATGAGCTTCTGCTCTGCCGTGGGTAGTGGGACGATTGGCTTGTCACTAAGCGGCTGGCTGTTGCTTGAATTTTAACTATTTGGTTGATTGACTGCCAGAATGCGTTCGACGCTTGTAGGCTGATCGATAGCCTTCCGTGAACGCGGCTTGCTACCTGTATGTGAGCTACCTGCTAATCTCCTCCTATCAGCCAGCTGGCAGGTCAAATCGGACACCGCAGTCGGTCCAGTGTGTCTTGTTGTGTGCTGTAGCCGTCTGCGGGCTGAGAATCAGATGCAATGGTATCTTCTTACTGTGGCCTTTATGGCGCTCCCTGTCGGGAGTATACCTAGCGAGACGTGCTGTTTGGTACGCGTGTTTGTCGCGCCAGCCCTCTGCACCATCCCACATTATTCTTTCCGGCCTTCATGCCTCTGTCTTGACAACCGGAATTAGGTGCGGTTGTGGTCAGAGAATAGGGTAGACCCGGCGCGTTTGCCTTCACTGTACTTCGGCCACAGTCACTGCGTGCTTCAGCTCGTTGAAGCTCGCAGTGGATATCGTCGAAATTGACGGTCGAACTATCGTGTGTATGTGGTTTTTTCTTCTTTTCTGTGTAGCATGCGTATACGAGGTAATTAGATATGTCAACAGTTACGGCATTTCGTATACATGGCTCCGTCGGTCACTATTCCAGCGCCCGGTATTAAGCAATCGAGCGGGAAGAAAGGGTTAGTGTGGAATTGACTGTCTCAGTGCATATTCCTCTCCGTAATTGAGCTGAGGCGTGCTAAAATATGTCGCGATGTGGGAAAAGCCGTGGCTTTGGGGCCTGCCCACTGACCGGATAACTCGCTCCTCCCCCTCTCAGGACGGAGTATGTTTGTGTTTAGAGGTAGATGAGGTGAAGACGCGTGCGTAGTTCGCGTAGTAGTGGTCATGTACGTAGTACGCGTAGACGAAGTCTACTTGTATCGCGTACAGCAGTTGACAACCCCTATGCCGACCTAGCATCTGCATTCAGAGATGTTGCTTAACCCGCCTCCCCCATCTTCGTTAACCTACCGGGAAACGAGGGAAATTTCTAAATCAATCCGAAGTCGTGCTACAACAACATTGCGGTTATAGCTTAATGCTATCGCTGACTGCAACTTAACCTGCCTGGACATATTCCCGCACCGTTAAGGTTGGTTGAAATGGCATGTCATGTTCTTTTTCATTTTGGAATGTTGGTCATGCCTTACAGCTGACTTTTTGGTAGTGCACTTTTCTTCTTGCCTGCTCCGTTAGACCGAGTGGGTTTTTGAAGATTCACCTACCTATACATTCCCAGTGCAGCTGATTGCATGAATAACATTGGCCCTTGTCATCCTTCTGGAAGTTTATTCACACCGCTGGCGTTCCGATATTCTTACTTCAAGGAAAATTATGGGCGCATAGGCGTTTTGTTGGCCAGCGGTTTGTTCCTCTTCAGTCGCATTGGATGTCATTAGTAGAGGCGCTGTCTCCGTGATGGAATTGTCTTCAACGCATCCAGTACCAAGGAGTCAAAAGTGTTACTTACAACGCTACAGTGCCACTTAATCTTTGCCTATTGTACCTGATTTTTTCTATCGGTGCCAGTAGTCAGGTGGCTTACTCCTGGTCCCCCCAGTGAATCCTAATGAATGCACCTTTTCTCCTTCTCTTCTTTTTCCTCAAGGCGTAACGATGTCCGGAAACCGGATTTCTTCGTATGAGGCTTAATTCTCTCTGCCCCGCACTATGGGTGGTCATCATAGCTCCCTTGAAGGAACGCTAGCATCTGATGCTCTTCCCGAAATTGACGTCGGTGAGTTTGCCCTCGTGTTCCCCACCGCTCATTTCTGCGATCACCTGACAGTTCTTTCAACTCACGTGTTTGAATGTGTTAGGTGGGAAAGCAACTTGTTAAATGTCTGTAGGCTCATCATGGCCTCCCAACTTTCTTTCGGTGGTTGTCTTGTTCGAGTGGCAGTCTCACACACAACGTGCGTTTTCGTGAGTGTGGGTGAGGTAGGGCGATACGACCTAGGTGACCAGCGCGCGGGAAGACCAAACGAACACTGACAACCCAGTTGCAGACAGTATGAACGCAGAGCCGACTGCGGGCAAGGGTTACCAGGCGGTTAGGGCTGCGTACAGTTAATACCTAGAGTAGCCAGCCACGCAGAGTGGCTCGAGCTGGATTGGTAGACTACGCACGCGTAAAAAAGAGCGGCATATAGGGGGAGCTAGGAGCCAGAGTGTTCTTCCCCTGAAGACGGGTAAACGAAATGGCTATCTGAAATGCCAAATAAAAAATAATGCTTTCCCGGTGAACGCCCTTTCTCCATCTTAGGTTGGTTATGCTACAAACATACACACACACCGCTATCTTTCCAATCACTGACTGCCTCCCTCTACTTCGCGTAGATATCGTGATTCCCACTTCGTACTCAGTGATACCTTGTCGATGCTTTCTTTTGCTTCTTACTTTTCCGCCTATCTCTACGATTGTGTCTACAATACGCAGTCTTCCCGTTTCGATTCTGTCCGCTTTCCCGCTCATCAGGTAGTGCCTCCCACCACCGGAGCCCGGTCGGGACGTTTTCCGCGGTTTCTCACGGCTCCCTGCCTCCTGCTGCATTTACCTCCTCCGCGATTGGTGATACTGGACGTCAATCAGGCAGTAACCAACAACAGAGACGACGAGAGTGGAGAAATTCCACCACCAGTCTGCCCGGCTCCTCCGCGACCTCTGCTGCCGCAGACGCAGCCTCGGCTACCGCCAAACGTTTATCCCACTTCTTCCTCTTCCCTGGTCCCTCCTCCACCTCGCGCGTTCGACTACCAGCCGGTGGGGGCGGCAACGAGCAACAACCACTCCCTGGCATCGTCGTGGTGAATCCCGGTCCCAAGGCGTGCGCGGCCTCTTCACTGCCCCATCTGGATGCAGTGGCGGAGACGGCTCCCTTCGAGGGCCGACTGTTTGCAGCCTTCTCTTGCGGTGCTCTGCACAGTGGGGTGAATTGGGAGACCCGGGAGTTGGCCCGAATACCGTGCTTCATGCCAATCCTGCCGCCCGCCAAGCCAACAACTTGGATAAGTGGAGGAGGTAGGAAGAATGCGGTTCGGCCGGCCTCGCCCCTTTCCCAGACCCTTATAGCCCCTGGAGATTTTCAGCCAGTAAGTACTGTTGACTTTCTGTCCGTATGTCTCCATTATCAGTTGTTTTGGAAGAAAGTATCATTGGTGTCGGGCAACGTTTACTAGACATAAACATGCCTACTAAATACATTTCAGTAGGCGTAGTTTTCACTTGTTCAGGTTTTCGATTTGACTCGGTACAATTGCCTAATTGACCTGAAACTTGAGTGCTTGGCAAGACTGCTGCAAGTTCAAGGTTTCATTATCAAAACCTGTTAGCTGCAGATCCTCATGGATCCCGACGAATTTCATCCAGTTGTCTTACCGTCCATCCGCTTTGATTATGTCTGGCCTCGAAAGTAACACAAGGCGTGCCCCTCCATATGTGACGATCCGTGCCGGTGGATCTAGAGAGTGTCGTTTCAAGGAAACCGAATGGGGATCTTCTTGTGAATTGACTCCTTCGACACCTCCAATGAGACAACATCGCCACCAACGACACTACGCGCTCACTAGAAAACGTTTTTAAGAACTTACACATCAATACAATGTGCGTTGGCCTCTCTTGGGTGCTCTGATGCCCTGTCTGAAGCTGTGTGTTTCCCGTATATTATCGTGCAGTTTTTATAACTCGACTAGTAGGCAGAAGGGGGCAGAAACTGGTTCTGTTGGCAACAGCCTTCTTCAACACCACGCGAAGACAGCAGCGTTCGTTCGCTTATCCAATCCGGCGTATTTATAAGGTTCTGATATATTGCCAATAGAGGAGAATATGCGACGAGTTCCAGGCAGCAGTTCCGAAGAAGAAGATGCGATCACTGGAACAAGGACTTTATTTTCCTGATGTTTTGGATTCCGTCTGGAATCCTTAGTCATAGGTAATCGTAAACAGGTATGAGCCATGCGCAGATAAGGGGTGATACATGCACAGATTGCACGGTATTTATAGTTCACAGCGGTCACCCGCATGCGTACTATAATTGTCCATTCCTGTAGCCACCACTGGAGGTCTTAATTGGTCCGTTGATTGCTCCTTAATTGCAACAGCGTTCTTGTCCGCGTCGGATGCAGGTTTGATAATTGCTCAACAATTACGCCCGCTGTCGTCAGAGTTGCTCCCAGTCCTTCCCACTTGACTGATTTTTTTGCTCAGGAAATTTCTCAGTACACCGTATGGGAACGCCAAATCGTTGCGCTTGTTGATGGACTGGGGGCCTGAGAACCATGACTCGAGCAGCTTGCGGCTCACGCGGTTGTCCCCTCTTGCGAGGATTTCGGCCTTGTCAAACTTGAAAATATGGACAAGTCCCGTCGAGTGGGCTGCAACCTGGGAGTTGGCGTCTTTCTCTCTCACCGTCATTTACCGGATCTGATGCGGTTGTGGACAAAGCAAATTCGTCAGAGAAACCGGGAATTCATTCCTGAAGGGAATGGCTGAGTATGCAGCGGCCGTGACGAATAAAGGCATTAACTCTCAAGTTACAGCACAATCGAGAGGATCTGGATATATTTTCAAGTTTGACGAGGCCAAAATCCTCGCAAGAGGGGAGAACCGCGTGAGCCGCGAGCTACTCGAGTCATGGTTCTCAGGCCCCCAGTCCATCAACAAGCGCAACGATTTGGCGTTCCCATACGGTGTACTGAGAAATTTCCTGAGCAAAAAAATCAGTCACGTGGGAAGGTCTGGGCGCAACTCTGACGACAGCGGGCGTAATTGTTGAGCAATTATCAAACCTGCATCCGACGCGGACAAGAACGTTGTTGCAATTAAGGAGCAATCACCGGACCAATTAAGACCTCCAGTGGTGGCTACAGGAATGGACAATTATAGTACGCATGCGGGTGACCGCTGTGAACTATAAATACCGTGCAATCTGTGCATGTATCACCCCTTATCTGCGCATGTCTCAGACCTGTTTACGATTACCTATGACTAAAGATTCCCGATGGAATCCGAAACATCAGGAAAATAAAGTCCTTGTTCCAGTGATCGCATCTTCTTCTTCGGTTCTGATATGTCTTGAACTTTTATAGTTTGGACACTCCTCATTCGGCCGTCACCCTTGCTGGAAGCACAGTGTGAGCAGCTTGACTACGGACATGACCCAGTTGGCCTTTTCTCTTATCCTTGCATGGGTTCCCCCGGCTTTGTAACGCTATGTGATACAGCAAGTCTTCTTTAAGCATTCTAACTTAATAGCAGCGCTTTTTCCCAACTTCAGCTCGCGGAAATGATCAATCGGTATGAGGAGTTTTTTCAAAACTCGACTGCACCCCTCCTTCAAAAACAGGAAGAGTTAACATGTCTGCAGCGCAAGGTACCTCTCTATATACCTGTTATATATATATATATATATATATATATATAACTTTTTAAAACTATCTACTGACATTCTGTTAGTAAACCGTTTACTTTAAATGGTCCAGGTTGAGTATCAGTCACAGCGGGTGCTGCAACTGATGTATGACCGCCAAAATGGCAAGGCCTTTGCGTCTCCTGCAAAGGTGGCCACGGATCTCACTCACGTGAAGCCACCGCGCGCTGCCGGAAACCGTCAGCTTGACGTCATTTCCACTGGTCTCGTTGATCTGCATCATCTGGTCGCTGAAAGTACTGAACTCCTTCGCAAGTTAGCCCTAGATGTGAGGGTGCTTCAGGAGCGTGTTTCCACTCTTACGGACACTCCTGTCGATGAGAATTCCCTCGAATAGCTCCTTCCCCCACACTCCTGTTCTCATGCATAATTCCGCTTATTTGGAGCCTCCTGACTGCTGTCAGGTGTGTCGTCTTCCTTTGCAATCCATTCTCAATCCCCGTGTTTCCTACTGGTGGTACTATTCGCCCGCAATAATTTGTCTTATTTTGTATCTCTATGTTTTTTTACTCAAAAGAACAATTGACGTACGCGTTCTGCGATCACGTTCGTTGTATGTTCATTTAGTTGCTAGTGAAGATAAATATAGTTGTTAGGAAACAGAGCCATACCCTTCATTTCTGTCGGTGGTTCTTATTAGTCCTCTGAAAGCCCAATCACGACACACCAGACCTATCTACTATCCGAATAATCCGGCAGCTGTTGCGTGGGTCGATTTAGTGCTGCTGTGACTACTTCTAGCTATGTAACTGAGTGATGTTTTTACCGACCCTAACTGGTATTTCCTTACATCATCCCCGGAAGAGGAACAAGAAGAGGCGGTTTCTGGGACCAAAGTGTATTGTAGCTGACGTTTCAAAAGCGTGCTCGCTTACATCGTCAGAGCGTGGTGTCTGTACTCTTATTCGCGTCAGATGAATGTGTCCGACCATTAGCCCAGGTGTCAATCGATTGCACCAATCGATTTCTGTGGCTGTTTGAATTGCTCGTGCCCTCATGGGCGCCTTCATGACCTGTGTCAAGTTTTTGTTTGTCATAAGCGTTTCCACCCACTTTGCTCGCGGCTGCCGAATGTCGGCCCTGCTTATATCTCTCCGGCCGACCTATTGCTCCGTTCTGAGCCGATGTTAGCCTTTTGCGGAGCGCTTGGTAGGCGGGATGAAGGTCCATAACTCTGTTTAGTGTGCCAGTCGAGGACCAACTTTCTAGAAGCAATCTTGTCGTCGGCTCGGCCTATTACCCTTGCTTTTTCAAATGCGACTGTGTGTTTCTTCTGGCGAATGGTCGTTCACAGTTATCCGACGCGAACAGGAATACAGACACCACGCTCTGACGATGGAAGCGAGCGAGCTTTTGAAACGTCAGCCAGAATACACTTTGGTCCCAGAAATCACCACTTCTTCCTGTTCCGGGGATGATGTAAGGAGTATTTAATCTGGACTTCGAATTTTTTCGCATATGGTATTTCCTTTAACTGACAAAATACTGAGCAATTAGAAGTGCATATTGTTTTTGCGACAAGCATCATCTCATCATCAGTAGATATGGGCAGATTTTCGCCGGTATTGGCCTTCAATGCAGCAGCTTTGAGATTCTCACGGTGGTGGAGTCGATGCATAACTGTCATCTCAGTTTATTAGCAGTTTCTGCTGATCGAGCGCCATGATTGGTTGGTAGATAGGCAATGACCACAGGTCTGGCTGGTCGGCGAGTGTGCCCGATTAAGGCCTTGATCTCCCTCATCAGGCTTTATGCCTTTGTTTAGATTTCTTTAACTAGGGGCTGCGGGACACTCTTCTTCGGCCAGCTTGAGATAGAGCACACTCGGTAGGTATCATGTCAATAGGCTTGACAGTCTGCTCCAGAATTAGCTAGACACGACAGCACAGCGTTTCCTGTGGGGTTCCATATCTGAGACATGCTTCAGGGCAGTTTCAATGAGTACAGGCTCAGTATGGTTTCGTCTGTGGTCCACCGTCTATACGCTTCTGCGATTTTATCTGCTGGTAGGTTCGAATGAGAAAAGACCAGGCCAACAAACTTTATGTTCCAATGATAGCGCCTCCACAAGGAACCAAATTTTTATTTTCCCGGTGTTTCTGATTCCGTCGGGCATCCTTAGTCATAGGTAATGGTAGGATAATCGGAACCATGCGCAGACAGGGTTGAAACATGCACAGATTGCGTGGTATTTATAGTTCGTAGAGGTCATCAGCGTGCGTACAATAATTATCCACTCTCGTAGCCACCGCTTGGGTCTTAATAGTTGCAGTAATGGCCTGACACTTCGGGTTCGACACATTAATGGTCGTGCTTTCCTTGTCCGTGTTGGATGCGGACCCGGTAATCGCGCGACAACTATGCTTGCTGTCATCCGAGTTATTGCTTGGCGCGACCCTACCCACGTGCCTGATTCTCTTGCTCAGGCGATGTTTCAGTACGTCATATGGCAACGCCAAATCGTTGCGCTTGTTGATGGACTGGGTGCCTGAGAACCATGACTCGAGCAGCCCGCCTCTAGCGCGGTTGTCACCTCTTGCGAGGATTTCGGCCTCAGTAAACTTGAAAATATATCCAGATCCTCTCGATTGTGCTGCAACCTGGGAGTTGGCGTCTTTCTTTCTCACCACCGCTGCCTGCTCGGCCATTCACGTCCGGAGTAATCTCCCAGTTTTTCCGACGTAGTTGCTTTGTTCACAACTACACCAGATCCAGTAAACGACTCCAGCCATTTCTTGCCGTGGCAGTGGGTCTTTCTGTCTTATTACCCAGGGCCTGATGGTTGATTCTGGCCTGTGTGCAACTCTCAGGCCCGCATCCAACACGGACAAGGAAATCATGGCAATTAATTAGTCGAACACGAAATGTCAAGCCATCGCCGCGCCTATTAAAACCCCAAGCGGTGACTACAGGAGACGTACGGATACTTACAGTACGCATGCGGATGACCACTACGAAATATAAATACCCTTATCTGCGCATGGCTCTGATTATCCTACTATTACTCATGATTAAGAATTCCCGACGGAATCCGAAACGTCAGGAAAATCAATATCTTGGTTCAGTGGCCGCATCTTCTTCTCAACTGCTTCCTCGAACTCGCACACGCACTTCTATTGATATCACCTCGACCTTCTGAACCGCTTCCCGGGACTCGTCGATTCACGCTACCGTAGACTTTTATGTTCTTACGGATTAACCGCCTTTTTCCTTTTTACCGAATTATTATTATGTGTTTGAATCTGCGGTGGACACCCAATAATGTTGTCCGCCCCCCTGGTTCAATAAGCACCGCCTTAAGGTCATACATATTTACAGGGAGCGGTTTCGCTAATTGCGGTTCTTAAGAGCCTCGACCTGGGGGACACTTAAACACGCCCCCCCCCCTCAGCCAAGGCAGCATGGCCCACTACAAACGACACCCCTGTCAACTAATATTATACACTGATTAGATTTTACGGCAACTTTGGGTTCTGTACACAATACAACTCCTGTTGCCTTCTACCTCTCCCAATAGCTAGAGATTAGATTCCGTGATTGCAGTGCTCTCAGTACAAACAGGAGCAGACTTCAGGCAGTTAAGTTAGGCGAACGAACGTTTTCGATTAATTCATCATCAGACTAACACGGTAGTATAAGGGAGTGTAGAGTAAGCAAATGTTCAAGCAACTAATCATCGGTAATTAAGGGGGAGTGGGGGAAACGTGTTAAGAAATCAAAGGGGCACTGGAGAGGACGGACGGCTCCTTCAATTGGTTCATGTTCCCCGGTCATCTGGTCGCTGCTTCGCGGCGTCTTGCCAAGAGTTGTCACTGTCTACTCATCGTCTCGCGACATGATAGTACGTGTGCGGATGGATGACGAGTTTTGTTTTCGGCCACGGGAGCCGTAGGGCCACTGCAAAGGCCTTTAATTGTCTCGCCGACACGTTATGCACGACTCGAAATGCTTCGTTTACATTTACACGATGACCGCTGTCTACCAAGTGAGCCAGAATTGCGCTTGATATTGCCTTTACTTCACTTGCATTGAGCCGGGCAGGATGGTGTTTTTCGCATGCGCTTGGATAGTTGCCTACATGTTTGAACAATATATCCTGCCCCACAGGAGCATGTGAAGTTGTAGGTACACATTGAAGAGGTCTTGAACGGGAGTCTATCCTTGCCTTCAAGGCGAAAGTGTGGGGTGCTTGAAAATGCGAACGCGCGATTGCAACGTTAAAGCGAAGCCGTAGAAGTTTGCTTGCTCGTTCCCTCCCCCTCAAATGCCGTTGATTGGTTGCTTAAACGTTTGCTATCTCCCTTTATATAACTGTACTTACCTGATGATGAATTAATCGAAAACGCTCGTTCACTAACTTCACTTTCTGAATGCTTACGTGGGTATCATCGCAGAACTGAAACAATCGAAGGATCCCTCGGTGTTCATAGTACTCAATGAGTACCTGCGTTTCCACACAGCCCTTACCGAAACGAATGTGGTTTCTGTTCTTATTACAAACTGCACAGTTAAATGTAAATATCCTCATTAATATTGGGGGTCTCTTCATAGTAGCAGCCTTGCCAAATCACTGCAGTTTCAAATAAATAGGGCTATTGCACTGAGTCAAGTCGAAAACCTCTGAGCAAATCAAAACTACGCCTACGGAAATGGATTTGGCAGGCACTTAAGTATTCAGTAAAATGCATCCACTACCAATGATACTCCCGCCCAAACACCAATCAGACAAAACCAAGGTTCCATTCTTGTCTGCAAGTAATTTGGCACTATCTTAAAATTCGATAAATTTGGCTGTGTTTAGCATCGACGCATCACACACATTATACAATAGTTTGTTTCCCAATTCGGTTATTCGCTCTGCCTTCACCCACAAAGTAACCAAACTGAGCTAGGATTCTAGCGGAATAACTCAGATGCACTACAAGATACCGTAAACCTTCGATTCTTGTCTCCGAGTACAATTAAGTAAATTTGGTGTTTGTACTATCGACAATTTTTTAACTGCCCCACATTATACAACCGCCTTTGTTATCCAATTCGGTTGTTAGTTCTTTCCTCACCCATGAAAGGCACGAAGTAAGCGAACTGATAAAGAGACACCTGACGGAGGGTAGAATTCTAGTGGAATTACTGTCAAATATAATGTCTTTTGTCACTTATTGATGAACGTTCAGCCGACCGTTAACGGAACTGATCTGTCCCGCTCTGTCTGGCGTCTCGAGAGAAGCCCCGTAGCAACTGGTACTGTAAGCAGATAGCATTACCGGACTATCGAAACCCCAGGCAGAGCGGGACCGATGAGGTATGTTAGTGCTCGAGTGAAAGTTAATCAATGAGTGTCAATATCCCCCGACCTAACTCAGCAAGACAACGAGCTCGTGGCTTAGTGGTTAGGGCGTTTGACTCTGATCAAAGAGGTCGCCAGTTCGAGGCTCAAGGTATGACTAATCGATGACGGTTTCCAGTTCCAGGTTCCCTTTGTCTCTGTCCCAGGGGACAACTGTGCATCACATTGTGCGACCTTCCTGTCTACAAGCCAAATAAGATGCAAAAATTTATTTCTGGTCAGCACATCAAAGGAGTCACAATCGCAATCGCACAATAAAAGACAGAAGAAAAGAAAACTAGAATGAAATCAAGTAATGAGGCGAATGTACAAATGGTTGAGAAAAATCTTTCCTACAAAAACACCATCTAGGGCGGCAACAGTGAGTTTTGCGTCTCGAACGCTGCCGTGGAAACTAGCGGAGGGCGCATGGGGGTGTAAGTGTTTGACTAGGTCTCTCTGAAGCCGGCGCGAGCAGCTGTCGGCGGAGTGGCATTCAGGTGGATGCGTCGCTGTCGAGCCAGGAAGGACTCCTGCTGTTGCTGGTCTGCTTCCTCTGCCTGCTCACCGCCACCGACCCGCAGACGCGTCTCGGCGCCACGACGCTGCATTCGCATGCCCAGATGGTACCAGGCTGTCAGGATGAGCCGCTCCTCCACGTCGCGCTGGCGTCGGGCCTGTTCATGGTGACGCTCCAACTGCTCGATGATGTTCTCCTTCTCGGCCAGCAGAGACTGCAGGCGGGAGACCTCGGCGTCTACCGACGAGGCGCCGCCACCGGTCTCGGTATTCTCTGTGCTCAGGGTGCTTCGTCTGTCTAGCTGTCGGATCAGCTAAAGAACGGAGGGGTGAGGCAATCAATATTTAAACCGCTCTTTTAAGAACCTTAGCCGATAAAAGCACGCAGGAGCTTCAGGATTAGTAACTTCTACTCGGGACGCGAATGACCGAGCACGCAGCGGCATAGGGGAAGAAAGGCGCTAACTCTTAGGTTGCAGCTGACACGACGGGACCCGACCATATTTTGAAGTGTAACGAGGCCGAATACCCCGCAAGTGGTGACAACCGCGTGAGCTACCACGAGCTGCCAGAGTCCTATTTATCAGGCTCCAGTCCATCAACAAGCGCAACGACTTGCCCTTCCCATACTGCGTACTGAGACATTGCCTGAGCAACAGATTCAGTCACGTGGGAAATGCCAGGCCCAGAAACAACTCCGATGACAGTGGTTATCTGCTACTCTAGCGACACAGAAGTTTTAGTTAAAAGCCCATAAAGGCGTGTTCCGTCAATCTGCTGCTGCTGCATTACGTAGTCGCAAAGGGCTCGACGCATCAGTGAGTCTTCAGTGTTCCCGTGTGTTTTCTGGTATATGAACACGGGTTTCATCCCACTCTGTTTAATTTTTGATGGAATAATAGCGCGAATTTGGAGAAACTCGCTCGCAAGTAAATATTTTCAGGTTCAGCCGAAGCATCATATTAATGTGTACTGAAATATATGAGCCATTACGGGGTAATGTTGACAAACTGCCAACGAGCATGCAATAGAACATAGTAATAATTATTTACCATACGTTTTCTGCGTACTTCCGCCCTCCAGAAAGTCGCCTACCGCAACAGCTACCCGTCCAGAGACGACTTAGGTAGAGGACCACGGTCCCTGCGGTTTGTCTGACTCCTACATATCAGCAATAACGTCCACCTACGCCGCCTATCATAAGGCTGCCTTCCGTCCAATCACGGGTTGCTATAAAATGTCGCCTCCCGATTATCTTCATGCAGAGGCCTATGTCCTGCCAGCCGTCCGTCATAACGCACTCTTCGGGCAGCAATTTTGGTGGACCTGCTTGTGCAACCCGGCCATCGTAATCACAGCCGTTGCGCCGCTCCTGAACCCAGCTGCAGCGTTCGGCCGTCTATTCGATCCGTCCAGAAAGAAGTTGCCGCTTCGCGTCTCTCGGATGTACCTGTTGATGTCTCTGCCATCACGACAAGCTTCCAGCTTCTTCAACAGAGAGTCGTAATTGAGGAAAAACGAAGTTACCATTCATTGGTCCGTTTGGGCGGCTATCCACCTCCGACTGCAGCCTCAAAACAACAATTTCTGAGGGTCACTCGCTCTAGATTGGCACAATTTTGCCAGTACCAACACCGGCTCGATCCGTCCACACTCGACTGCGGTGTCCCTGCGAAAGACTGTCAGCATCATTTCGCCATCGTTTCCCGGCCAGACACCCAACTCACCCCGCGGACCTTTGGCTCATCAAGCCGGTCGAGGTCTCGGCTTCTCTCCGTCTTCCAACCACACAACCAGTTAGGACTTCGGTGGGTACTTCTGATCCAGCAATGGCTTTGACACACACAAACACAGAGGTCGGCTGTAGATTTGATGATGTTCAACATGTGCAGGGAGAGTCCCTTGCGCAGTGTCTACCCACTCTCTGTTCCACTCCATTACCCAAGCCCGGTGTCAAGATAGCATCAACAAAGCCCGAGCCGGGAGAGGACGCAGGTAGCTGAAGCCACGCGCAGGCGCGCCGCCACAGCTGGTTCGCATCCCAGGAGCATCAAAGGCATAGGTTACGAATGAGCCTTCGCCGACGTCGTCACCACCACCACCACTACGACTACAGTTGAGCTACGGTTTATAGGTGGGCCGTCGATTCTAAAGGGAGCCTTTTAGTCGTTGACTGACTGGTTACCCCTTTCAGGAGGGTGTTGGCCCAGGCTTCATGCAGGGCTGCTCTCACCCTTTTGAGATCCAATGGTCTGTATGCACATGTAACGCCAGTCCTCAGCCAACCACGGTCCCTGCGGCCTGGAAGGCGCTGGCACTTTCTCTCACTTCTGATTCCCTGTTGGTGACTGCGTTCGCGCTCCCACTGGGTTTCAGGCCCCACTGCGGGTGCCCGAAAATCTAGGCGGTCACTATGCGGTGGGGGAGAGAGTGAGGTCGACGTCGGCGCGTTTCTTCGCTTACTATAATAAATCTGAATGCGTCTGAATCTATCACGGTGCGCTAAAAGCCGTGGCTTGGAGGGTCTGCCAACTGACGGGAAAACTCTGGCCCCCTGTATTGCTTCTCCTCTTGTACGCGAGTGTTTATGTGTGTGTGTGTGAATGGGAGGAGAAGGAGGCCTGAGAGTCAGGCTGCAGTGGCTCCTTCGTAATGTGGCCTTTATGGCGCTCCTGTGCAGTCAGGAGCATACCTAGCGAGATGGCTGATGCAAACTTGTGCGTGTTGACTGATTACCGCACCAGCCATCTACATCCTCCCTCATCCCCGGTCTTAGAGACTTTGTCTTTACACCGGATACGGAGGTGGGAGTGGCGAGCGAGTGGGTAGATACTGCACAAGTCTGTCTAAACTCCTGTTTTCTCTTGCACGAGTTCTCTGCGTTGCTCCTGCTTGCTGTCGCTTTCGTGTTGCTTGCCGAGCTCGTTTCACCGCCATGACTAGCACTCTTAGTCCTCGCAGAGTTTGTCTCCTCAGTAGCATCAATAACACCTAATCGTAGCAGCAATTCTATCCACAGTCAGATGCCGTAGCACTAGAACGCGTATCAACTTTACGTATCAACTTACTTCCCAAATACTCTCCTCCCCCCTAAAAGTCCTCAGCTGCGCCACAGCAAAGCTGTAGGCAGGCCCACAGCCAAGTGGTCGTTCGGCACCAAAACACTCGCGGCCCATGGTGCAGTTCGGCAGCAGTTGTGAGCGACCGGCAGTCCCTTTGTGGAACAGCGCTGCTGTCCCTCGCGAGAGGGTTGATGGACCTAGAAAAGTTGGATTCCAAACACGCTGGGTTGCGACATCTGCCAGTTGACCGCGGCTGACATAATGCAAACACGCGGTCAAAACACTAAAACCGCAAATCAAAACTTCTCTTTTCCCCACCCTCCCTCTAACCCGTTTCCTTCCCACAGGGCAGCTCCCAGAGCTCGCAGGAGGATAGCTCAGGGAGCTCAGGTAAGGCCTATCATCTTCGAACGCCTGATGAGTCTCCGCCTGCCTCTCTGGGGTGGAAAATTCGCCACCAGCTCTGACGAGACAAATAACAAGTTCTACGAGGATCTGCACGCCCTCCTGGCCTCTGTGCCGAAGGCGGACAAGTTGATAGTCCTAGGTGACTTCAATGCCCGCGTCGGCACAGACCACGCCGCCTGGAGAGGAGTGCTTGGACCCCATGGCCTCCGAGGACTCAACGACAATGGCCTACTCCTCCTTCGCACCTGCGCGGTGCACGGTCTCATACTGACCAACACCTACTTCAGCCAACCGCTGCAGCACAAGGCGACCTGGATGCACCCCAGGTCTCGTCAGTGGCACCTTCTGGATTATGTCCTCGTGCGGCGACGCGACCAGCAGGACGTGTTGGTGACAAAGGCAATGCCGGGTGCCGATGGTGATACCGATCATCGTCTTATAATCTCCAAGATGCGGATCCGTCTTCAACCACGCAGGAGACCTCAAAGTAAGCGACCCCCAGGTAAGTTGAATACTGATCTGTTAAAATTGCCTGCCAACCGTTTGCGTTTCAGCAACGAGTTGACCAAGCAGCTCGATAACCTTCCAATCGCAGAAGAGAACACCTCCGTGGAGACTCGATGGTGTCAACTACGGGACGCTGTTCAATCCACTGCCAAACGCATCCTTGGATCCGCGCCCCACCCACATCAAGACTGGTTCGACGAAAACGGTGCAGCCATTACTACTCTCATCTCTGAGAAGAATCGCCTTCGCAACCAATACGTCGATCGCCCCACCGATGCCACGAAAGCAACCTACTACCAAAGTCGCCGTCTTGTACAGCAGCGGCTGCGGGAAATGCAAGACGCTTGGCTGGCTCGTAAGGGTGAGGAAATCCAAGGCTACGCGGATCGCAATGAATGGAAGAACTTCTTCGCTGCGGTCAAAGCAGTCTACGGCCCCGTAGTGAGGGGCACAGCCCCACTTCTTAGCGCGGACGGTACCACCCTCATCACTGAGAAGACCCAACTTCTGAGCCGCTGGGCCGAGCACTTTCAAAGTGTACTCAACCGGCCCTCTACCACCTCTGAGGCTGCCATTGAGCGGTTGCCGCAAGTCGAAATTTATGCTGATCTCGACCTACCACCCACCCCTGAGGAGACCATGAAGGCTGTCCAGCGGGAAGGCACCCGGGTTCGATGGGATCCCGGCGGAGATTTACAAATATGGTAATCAACAACTCATAACTCACCTCACCACCCTGTTCCAAGAGATGTGGCGACAAGGCCAAGTTCCCCAGGATTTCAAGGACGCCACCATCGTCCACCTCTACAAGCGTAAGGGGAATCGCCAGGTCTGTGACAACCACCGCGGCATCTCACTGCTGAATATTGTCGGAAAAATCTTTGCACGCATTCTCCTCAATCATCTGAATAGCCACCTGGAACAAGGGCTTCTGCCTGAAAGTCCGTGTGGTTTTCGACGTCACCGCGGCACCATTGACATGATATTTGCCGCGCGTCAGCTGCAGGAGAAATGTCAAGCGATGCGGACCCACCTCTACACTACGTTCGTAGATCTGACAAAAGTCTTCGACACGGTGAACCGGCCCGGACTTGGGAAGGTTACGCAGAAGTTTGGCTGTCCGGAACACTTCACCCACATGGTTCGACAACTCCATGATGGGATGATGGTGCGCGTCACGGACTACGGGACGCTGTCTGAAGCCTTCGCAGAGACCAATGGAGTGAAGCACGGCTGTGTCCTCGCACCCACCCTCTTTAGTCCCATGTTCTCTGCCATGTTCAGCTCAGTGAGCCCAGGTTAGTCCTATCATCTTCGGCGCTTGGAACGTTCGTTCCCTTTTCGATAACCCGAGGAGCATCCGACCGGAACGGAGAACAGCGCTCATCGCCCGGGAACTAGCGCGCTTCAAGGTGGACATCGCCGCACTCAGTAAATTCCGCATCTCCGGCGAAGGTTCCATAGAAGAGGTGGACGCCGGCTACACCTTCATCTATGTGGGCCGTCCGATGACAGAGCGCACCGCATCCCCACACCTGATCCCTCCACCAGTCGTGTGTTGTAGGCCATAGTTGGATCAGGAATCCCCGCCGTAATCAAAAATTAGAGTAGTTGGGAGACGGAGAATAGCCGCGACCTCGACCGGCTTGAGCCAAAGGTCCACGGGAGTGAGGTGGGTGCCTGGCCGGGAACTGCAGGCGAACAGATGCTGACAGTCATGTGGTGAAGTGCCGCAGTCGGGAGAGCAGCCGGGTGTGGACGGGTCCAGTCGATGTTGACATTGGAAAAGGACCATTGAGTAGCCACTGCGCAATTGAGCCAGAGTACAGCGACTGACCCTCGCTATATGTTTTTCTGAGGCCGCAATCGGAGGTGAATAGACACCCAAAAGGACCGGGGGGGGGGCGGTAACCTCGTTTCTCCTCGACAACGGCTCCCTGGTGGAGACGCTGGAAGCCTGTCTTGGTGGCAGAGCTATCAACATGTAGATCCGCGAGAGACGAGGCAACAGCTTCCTTGTTGAGAGCTCGAATCGACGGCCGGACTTTACGGCTGGTCTCAGGAGCTTTGCAACAGTGACAATTGGGATGGCCGGGTTGCGAACAACTCAACCAGAACTGCTGGCTAAGGAGAGTGTTGTGATGGGCGACCGGTAGACCAGAAGCCTCTGCATGAAGATGATCTATAGGCGACGTTTTATAGCAAACCGTGATCGTGCGGAGGGCAGTGTTCCGTGCTGACTGGAGGCGGCACAGGCTGGAAGAGCGCCACCGTATGCCCTACAGCAAGGCGGTGCAAGGAGGGTGACTTGTGCTGGATCATACTGCGAGTAGACCTGCGTTGCATCTGTCTCGCACCCAATCCCACTTTCCTACCCATGGCTGGCGTTAAAACATAGTCAGGAATACCTGAGGCGGGATGGAGTGCAGGTGGCTGGCGCGGTCATGGTCACCCCTACAGTCCTCCACTTTCGACATTTGCTTCGAGAGCGCAATCGAAATAACACCTGTCTTATCCTGATCTGGCCCTTGTGTTATCTCGACACATCTCTATTATGCGGCCTGTTTGTAGCTCTCCATCAAACCCAAAGGATGTGGATGGCTCAC
This sequence comes from Ligula intestinalis, assembly GCA_036362985.1. Classification (NCBI taxonomy): domain Eukaryota; kingdom Metazoa; phylum Platyhelminthes; class Cestoda; order Diphyllobothriidea; family Diphyllobothriidae; genus Ligula; species Ligula intestinalis. Next base: position 1,199,581 of record JAYGXS010000006.1, read on the forward strand.
ATATTAACTTTGTGACTAAGATAGTATTACAGTAGTCGCCGGCTATTAAGCCCACCTCGGGCCCAGACCGAATTGGGCTTAACAAGCGGCGGGCTCATTAAGCGGACAGTCCTAGTTCTTGATTAGCAAACGCAGGATAGGCACTATGCATAACAAACGTACTGTATCATGTGTAGAGCTTGGTTATGTACTAGAAAAAAATGCTGTTTCTCTGTGTTTTACGTAATAACAAAAACAAAAAAATGATTTGCGACACGTAACCAGTTGCGCATGCAGAGAGCTGAAAATTTAAATCGATCCTGTTGCCAAACTGGGCTTTGTAGCCGGCGACTGGGCTTATAAGCCGGCGGACTTTGCTATGTAAAATTCCGTCCCAAGTTGATTTGGGCTTTATATGCGGCTGGGCCTATTAACCGTGGGCTTAATAACCGGCGACTACTGTGCTACTGTTGTAATGGTAGCCAAAACCGAGGTGTCACCGGCCAATTACGCTGTGTATGTGTCCCCTTTGACTGTGACTCCCAAAAATAGCTCATAGTTTTCCATATTGCTCGTACGACATATGGCGCACGTCGCAGTGAAAGTGTTAAAAGGCACAACATATTGAGAGCAACAAACGCGTGTAAACTATGTCCTTCAGGCCAATCACCTTTTGGCCTGGCGTGGCGTGGCTAGTGGCACGATTGGCTAGTGACTTAGTATTGACAGTAGCTATAATTTTCAATCATTGATTCATTGCCTTTCAGTATGCTTCACCGCCTGTAGGCCGATAAATAGCCTGCCCTGAGCGCGCTAGTTGCCTGTGTGATAGATCGTTGCAAGCCGTCCGTAAGCGCCTCCTTACAACTATCACTACCATTATTGTCGCCACATCCAGGACTACTTACCACTAGGACGGGTCACGAGGAGGTTAGGAAGAGGAGCGGCATGTAAAGACTATCAATGGTAGATTTAATAAGTAAATGCAAACCAAAGTGACTAACCTCCATAGCTTTTGCCAGATAGCCTCGATAACGCTGCTCAACGGCGTATATTTCGGCATTTTTCTGCTCAATCACCCTTGCTAAATCAGGACTGTGTGGGTAAAGCGAAAAAAAGGCAGAAGTAAGCAGACCGTAAAAAACGCCCATCAGCAGTAACCGTAAGACAAAGTAAAACACAAACTTTAGAAATAGAAGCGAGTTTCGATGGGAAGTCTGAGCCGTCAGTGCTTGATTCCCCTTTTCCTGATTAAAAAAAACTACACTGGCAACTACTTAAGTCAAAAAGGGCAAAACATGATACTCACGACTCATCGGATGAGGCGGGAGCTTTGGACGGCTCTCCAGTGGGTGTACCGGCTCGCACCTCTTCCTGTCGCCTAGTCGATGCTTCTACAGACTGCGAGACAGCATGTTCTGCGAGAGGATCCGTTGAGGAAGTGAGGGTGACGGCTGGGACGCCCGATACATCTCGAGGGGGTGTGAACTGCATGTTGCCATCGGCAGACAGGGCCACCGAATTGACGGATGTCGATGGAGAGGGTGCTCTGGCTGCTAAATATAAGAAATACTACTGTCACATTTCAGTAGACAGCTTATATTATATTGATTTAAAGGGCGACAATGGACTTTGGCGGCTTACAAGCAGCGTCGAAGCGCTCGCGAAGGCGATTGAATTCGTGCGTGATAGACTGAAAGGGGGAAGGCGAAGAAGCGATAAGGTAAGCCAAAAAATGTAAAGGTAGGCCACCTGAAGGGAAACAATGCCGAGGGCGGTTGTGTTTACGTTGCGGTCGAGGAGTAAGATATGCCAGTGCATTAAGTTAACGCGCAACTGCATCGTCCCTTGCATCTATCCTTCCGGGTTTATATTTAATCCACCCTTATTCTCCACAAAAACTGCATCATGGCTGGGGTCATTTCGATAAGAAGTGTTTGTGTTTACGCTGTACGATAATGACCATGATGATAATCGGACAAAAGTTTTATCGACAAGAGCGCCGTGCCAGCCTCTGTACGAGATCGGCCGTAGCAATCTACTGCATAACCTGTTATAGCGGTGACTTAAGTGGCGCCACCGTCTAATTACGCCCGTTGGAATTTCTACGGAGGAACACAATAAGGAGGGCGTAACTTTTGAATCAACCCGGAGGGGAGTTTATCGTGTAAAAAACCCGCGGAGTTGCTTTCATGGGTGGCAGTTGCCGCTGCTGGTTGACCTCCAGCGCACGGAACGTCCTGCTTCGGGGCGATGCGTCCGCATTGGGGGCGAAATAGCGGTGACCTCGCAATCCGCGTTGCAACTCACTGTCTGAAAGGTGACAGTGGCTTATAAGGGATAGCCATGCACGTTCGATTGTGGCATCATTTGGCACTAGGAATAAGGTCACGCGACCAGTCAGCCGGTGCGTAGGCTTGTGTGCTTCAGGGGCTTTCCAGAAGTTTAGGCCATAACGTGTGAACAGACATCGCATGGGCGTACCCCTGCGAAAGCATACGGCCCTAAAGTCAGCCCTTATGTTGACGAAGGACTCATTGTTGCATTCGGCGGCAGGCAAGGCGCCTCAGGCTGCTAACCTTTGGGCAGGATACACTCCTAACACAACCCATCATGCGTCCGCCATCAGAAAACTTACCCACCACCACCACCAATACTGCACTATACCTGCTGCCCTGTACTGTCGTATTGTTGTCCTTCAGTACCATACTTGTAGTAGTAGAACTAGCCGCAACAAAAATAGACTGATGGAAGGCGGATAGGGAACAATATGCCGGCAGGGAATGTAGGAAACGTGTAAAGTCGGAAGCGGGAGGTTCACGGCTTACCTGTTTCTCTCGAATTGCCGCCTGGAGGTCCGCACGAGTTTTCTCAAGGTCGGCCTCGGCCTTCGCAACCCTAACCAACAGCTCCGCGGCTCGAGACTGAGCTTCCTCCGACTGCTGGCGGTTACTTTCTGCCTGGGAACGAATGTTTGAGTGCAGCCGTGTTTCCTAGAACATACAGAATAACCCCACAAATGCTGAGGTTCGTACTGAACAGTCGAGCATGCAAGCACGCTAGGGCTACAACACTTACTTGTTCCAACTCGCTCACTCTCTGCTGATAGGCAGTGTTATCAGTTTTAAGCTTGCTGCAACGAATTCGCAGGGCATTGGCCTCTTCTGCACGCTTTTTCCACTGTTCAGCTGACGCAGCCACACGCCTGGCCTCCTGCAACTCTTCCCGTGCAATGTCCAGGTCGTCCTTTAGGTGCTTTCTCTCCTCTGCCTCTTTTGTAAGGCTTTCGTGCTAACAGGGAGAGAGAGACAGAAACAGAGATAGCATGAAATAAATTTGAAAATGGGCATCCCGAAAAAATATAATTTGGTAGAAGAGACTTTCGGGAAACAGGAACCAACTTTATTGTAAATTTTCGACACTGGCACACCAGGTCGTCTTCGGACGCGAGGGTATTGTGTAAAGAGCAGTTTGTATTTTTCACGTGTCAAAAAATCAATAATGGCGCGTCATGCATGTCAGTTTTGACCCATGCAAATTGGCGTCCAGTTTTTAATGCGTTCATGGCGATATCGGACAAGTGATATCGCCCCTTTCCCGCTCGTTGATGCTTGAGGAAGCGTGTTTAGGCCGATCATCCTGTCTATCCGCAATAAACTGCATTGCAGCCCCTAAAACGGGTTTTGTAAGTAGCCTCTTTTCTGTCAAAATAGCCGACCCTACAAGCTGATTTCGCAGGATATTCCTTGGTTAGTGCGCCACTTGGATTCGATACTTCCTCAGGTATCGTTCAACGAGTTCAGACACGTTTTTGATATACGGAAATGTTCGCCAATTTCTTGGATTAGGCGCTTCATTAGAACATTCTAGTTCCTTTTTGTTTTGTTGAAACTTTTGCCGTTTCATGCATCGACGCACAAACTCTTTGGGGTAACTGTTTTTTTGAAAAGTGTGAACAGGTAATTGAGTTCGGTTTGGTAGAGTTCGGGGTTAGAACAATGCGTTCTTGGTCGATTTATTATGATGATAACAGCACTCTTTTTGTGAGCAATATGCTGGTTGCTGTTGTAATGAAGGATAAAATCAGCATAGGTCTTTTTGCGGTAAATCGATGCTTAAAACATTCCGTCAGTAGTACGCTGCACGAGGACGTGCAGAAAGGTTAATTTACTGGTAATTTCTTTTTCAAGCGTAAATGCGATTCCAGGCATAGTGAAATTGATAATATTGTGTAGTGTTTCCAGCTGGTCCTTTTTAAAAAGGACAAACGTGTCATCGACATAGCGTACCCACAACTTGGAGTTAACTAGTGGTAGGGACATAGCTTCTAATTTTTGCATCGTCATTTCGGCCAAGAAGCCTCAAATAGCTAACCCCATCGGGGCTCCTTTAATTTGCGCATAGTATTGTGTAGCGAACGAGAAATTAGTTTCAAAACATAGATATAGGAGTTCAAGCAGGGCACATAACCGTCGGCACCGTCTAGCGAAATTGTTAAAACATATGAAAGTCAACTTCTATTACTACCTAAATCTAGTCGGTAGTATAATTTATTCGCATTCGATCACCGGATGCGAAACAGTTCAGTACGCAAGCAGGGAAACTACTGAAAAAATATCAGCAGGAAAAATATCAGCGGTTACTCACGGTTTTCTTCATATCCTCTAGTTGGGTCTGAGTTTCGGTCAGGCGAATTTTTAAATCTTGATTTTCTGAAACACGGTAAATGACAAATTAACTCCTACTCTCGTAAAGGACGCAGAATCGGGGGCATCAGCGTCGAGAAATGCTCGACAAAAATATGAAAAAAGCTAAAAATAAAGTAAGTAGCACTGGGCACAGACTGCTCTTTATGTTTTTGTGTTACTGTCCTAAAAGTAGTCACGCATGGTGCTGTACACGGGAGGAATTTTGCTGCGCCCGTTGTAAGCCGATGCGTCTTACTTACCTACCGAAGGTGAACTCTCGCCCAGGTGTCTTACAAGTTGTCCCAAATGAAATTTAGGACCACGTACGCTCATATTTCCATCTGTTTTTCTTGTTACAGAAATAGAATGCACGTCACCGGGTTAACACGAGTAAGGGTCAGAGTGATGTAGACAGTTGCGCGTCTATTTCACTTAAATCTCGCCTCTGTCTCCAGTAACCGTCTTTGCTCTTGGGCACGTTGTAGACATCAGCGAAATTGATAGTCCACCTATCAAGCACATGCGATTCGGTCTGACTTAAACTAGTTTTAAAATATTTCATGGTATCAGAAAAGGAATATGATCAAAGCAGGTGGCGGGGCGCGTTTGGATCCAAGCTGACGACAGAGCCCTATAAGTGTACTTTGGCAACATCCTTAAGTGCGTTGAGAAGTGCCCGTGAAGAAACAAAGTGCAACGATGCAGAGGGCATTATTTACTTTCTTCATGAGGTCAACGGCCTATATTTAGGCATTTATGCAGGAGTATCATTAGGATATGAGCGTCGTCCTGCAGGCAAATTTTCTTTGACAAATCCGATGAAGCCATCGTAACAGGGTCAGCTTGTCTCGAACGCAAACATCTCAAATCAATGGGTTAGGCCACTCCAAATAATTGTATCGCACCCACCCACCTGCTGCCCCCGCCCATCAGGGCCCGTTATTAGCATGAAGAGGAGGAGGGCTCAGCGTTGAGCTGCAGGACACTAGGTAGGTTTATTACCTGCCTCGCAGTGGAAGAGTTCGCTGCGCAGTGCCGTGATCTGATCCTGCATTTTTCGGATCTGCAACCTAGCGGCGGCTGAGCCCACTCCCAGCGGATCCTCCGGATCCTTGGCACCGTCACCCGTTGCCGATGCCGTGGAGGCGTGCTCTTCCAGTTCACGCAGACGCTGTTGTAGCTCTTCGGATTCCGTCACCATGGTGACCTTCTCTTCCTCTAGGGCAGCAACCTAAAATCAGGGAAGCGGTCATATATTAGGCTTGGCTATTTGGACAGAACATAACTCATTTAGAAGATTCCTTGCGGCAGCTGCAATGTAGGTAATTGTGAACAAACAGGAAGGTGAGCCCCCACGCGCATACGCGAACACCAGCGAGCGGTAAAGAGGCGATATTACTTGTTCGAGGTCACCATGCACACTTTAGAAACTAGAAACTTCAACAAAAATTTAGAACCTAGATATCAATGGGCATGGGACAAACTAAAATTGGTGCCGTGAATTTTTAGAGGCCATTAATTCGTGCATTAATAGGCACGCCGAATTGGACGCTGTGTACACCAATCTTAGGGAAGAATGGAAACGACGATAGCCTATCCACCACCGAACAAACGATGAACTGTGGATGACGACTATTTCCTGAACGACCGCAAAATTACGTGCGGATGGCGATTATCTATTAATACCCTGACATCACTATAAAGTACTGTGTTATCTATCATTTTGAATGAATTTCTATCGAGCTAAACTTCTTGACATGCTAATTTTCCAATATATTAGACCGATAGAATGATTGAGCATAGTGGGTGGAAGCCATGATAAGGGTGGGTGAGAGAATTACTGCGCTCAACAATACATTACTATTAAAATAACCCCCTCGGCATTTGTTATCAGAGCCTGTAGCGAACAGTCACAATGCCTATCCCCCCGTCGTTCTCCAAGACTTGGTGTCCCAAAAGTCGTGTCGTCACAAACAACTGTTACAATGCTTTCCTCTACTAATGCCCCCATCCCCCGAGGCTTGACCTCGCAGCTGCTTCTGGTTAACCTATAACAGCTGCGTCAGCGTCCCTTGTCCTTCCTGTGGTTCCCCTAAAGTTGACCCCAGCTTATTCAGTCACGCATACAAGTACGCACATACGTGCGTCCAAATAAACACACCTGCCTAAGACACACACCAATAGCAAATCTCTTGGACTTGCTCCGCAATCCTACTAAAAGCAGCCGTCATCACCCCACACAACACAGAGTCGACGATCTGAGGATGGCTGGACTCAGTCAGGACCAGTCCTGGCTTAGCCAGTGGCCACTGCCGCCTAGGACAGCAATGGGGTGCTCTGTGTACATTAAACCACTCCTTCTGGTGACTTCTATTTTTTACCTTCAACCTGGGGATTTATACCTGACGACTGTAGTGATCCGAGTACAACCACGATTTAGACCGCTACACGCCTGCCGAACCCTGATCTGGCCCCCATGATGGCACGGGCAGGGGCGGCATCAACCGCGCCAGCCGCCTGCGCCCGATAACCAATCCCAGACTGTCTTATTAGGTGAGTGAGGGAAGAGAGATTGCGGTAAATTTTTCAGAAGTCATCGCCCCTGCAGCACCCTGTGGTGGAGTATGCAGGGCACATCGTCGAAATCAAAGCTTGAACATAACTAACTGTAGAAGCCATCGATAGACGCATGAGAGAAGGTCCCGCCTGAAGAAATCGAAACGCCGACTGCAGCTCTATTGCATACTTAATCACGTCCGTCCAGTCGGCCTTTTCATGAAAAAACGTCAGCTCATACTGTGATGCCCTCCTTAACTTTAATCGGTAATCGCCAACATCCACATTTACGAAAAAAGCAAAGGGGTGATTTCAAGCAAGCGGTTTCGAAGCAGACGAGATAGCTTGAACGTGAGATATAGTGGCCGGACGTTTTCTAATACTCGCTGGAAACCAGCATTGTCAGAGAGAGACAGTCGCAGATACGGACGTTGTAAACCGACCAGCAGCCGCTATAAGATGCCGAGTGATGAGGCCGAAAGACTCACTGTCTCGTCAGGAAACATCTGTAGTTCTTTGCAGGGAGCTGGTGCAGTTGCGGACAAAGCAGCTACGTCGGACAATTTGTGAGACTGATTTTCACGCGGATGACTAAAATGCTGCAGCAGTGGGGAGGAGGAGGAGGAGGGATTCTAACTCTCCAGTCAGGACCACACACTTTCAAGTTTGGTGCGGCTGACATTTTCGCAAGACTTGACAACTACGTGAGCCTTTTGAGTCTTGGTTCTCCGGTCAGCAGAGATAAGGACTTGGGCGAAAGCTAGTTTATATTGAGAGAAGACTTGCACGGCATTTACCGCACTCCCTCCTCACCGATGTGGGTCCAAGAGATCATGACCGAACCAAGAAAATCGATGGCGAGAAAGGGGGCATATGTGACTGGCTAAGCACGAAAATACGCCTGAGTGTGTCACCAGACCGGTTGGCGAACCACAGCAGACACGTCTACGAACTGCGTTCCCACCCGCCCTCCCGGCGGCCAAGGTCTGCTACACCCATCTCCCTACGTTGGATCAACTCTCCCCTCCGCCCAATCCGTGTTTTTGATGACGGAATAGCCCCTCCCGGCCACCCTGCTCCGACTTCTCCTCCTCATTGCCGGAATTGAGGTCCAACCTGGACCTCTCTGGTTCTGCTCGTTCTACCGAGTCCGCCTGGGCCACCGCGACAGGTCTATACGTTGCGGCTCCTGCAATGGTTGGTGCCATTTCCGCTGCAGTGGCCTCGCCACGGCTGCCGATTGGTCGCCCGACTTCGCGTGTCCCAGCTGTCCCGTGCCCCCACCGATCTCCGTGCGTCCAGCGCGTCCTGTCCTGAACCCAAATCCTCTGGTCTCCGACCTTGCCTCGCTACCTGGTCTTAAGATCTTACAATTCAACGCCAACGGCCTCCTTGGGAAGCTTGACCAGCTTCTGGCCTTCATGCGTTTGCACAGCATATCTTTGGCGGCTATGCAAGAGACAAAATGGTCTAACTCCACTAAGGTCCCTTCCTGTGCCGATTACACGATTGTCCGTCGCGACCGCGGCCGCAACGAAGGCGGAGGTTTGGCCTTCCTGGTGGACAAATCCATTGCCCATCACCAGCTACCCCAGCTTGGAGCCGATCCCACGGAAGTACCGGCGATTTCCCTTGACATCCCCTCGGCGCCGCTAACCGTCGTGAACGTGTACATTCCTCCAACGTCCAGTTGTCCTCTCGGTTTCACCGCCTCTATCGCTCCCTACTTACCTTCTGTAGACATGTTGGTGCTAGGTGACTTCAACGCCCACCATAACCTGTGGTGCTCTAACTTAGCTAGGACCCCCGAGAAGCTCTGGCTGATGAAATAGAACACGTCCCCTTTGCCGTTCTCAACGAGAACAGCCAAACGCGGCACCCGACCAACGGCGCCTCCAGCTCGCCCGATGTTTCCCTCGCCAGTCTCAGCCTGGTAGCCTCCACCATGTGGAACAAGGAAATTAGCCTGGGTAGCGACCACCTCGCCATTGTGCTCGAATTGGCCACCGCCACCGAGCGTATCAAGGCCCCCAACTGGCACTTCATTAATTTCAAGAAAGCCAATTGGGCAGCGTTCACGACCGAATGCGAAGCCGATATCAATGGGGTTCCGCCTCCCACCTGTGTCCCCACATCGGAGCGAGCCCTTCGTCGACTACTCCTGGCAGCAGCAAGTCACCACATCGCTAACGGCCGCATTCCCCTTCTCCGTCCTAACTATCCGCCCGAAGGCTCCCGCCTGGAACGAGAGAGAGACGAAATACGAGCGCGTGATGCCAGTGACCCGCGCGTTGGCGAACTGAATGGCTTAATCACTAAGACTATCAACGATGGCAAACGCCAACGCTGGCATGAACTAGTTTCAGATTGCAATTTCAGTGGCAACTCGGCTGCCCCTTGGAAGCTGTTACGCAACCTCACCAAACCCCGGGCTAATACATCAAACCATTCTATTAGCTTCGGGGACGGCAAGTTCACTTCCAACAACGGTAAGATCGCCGCGAAGATGAACAAGCTGTTCTCGCCCCGCTCGGCACCCAGTCCCAAAAGCCAGCGCTCCCTTTTTCGTCTCCTCCATAAAGACCGACCAGATGGTCTGGCGCCTGTCCATGTGCGCCACATCGGCCCGAAGGTGGCTGCCTACCCTGCCGCCGTCTTCAACCTTTCACTGGGAACTTCAATTATCCCCGATTGCTGGCGCCAGTCGATCATTATCCCCCTGGTCTAAGCGGGCAAGGAGCCCTGCCTAGCGACCTCTTATCGTCCAATTGCCCTCTTCAGTCCATTGGCGAAGATCCTGGAACGGCTCGTCCACGCAATTCTGACGTCTGTGGCGGAACTATCTTGCCACCAACATGGTTTGCGATCAAGTCGTGGGACTATAACGGCACTTTTCAAGCACAGCGATGCTATCCTCGATGGCTTCAATCACCAGAAGCCCGCTTCGCGGACCGTCGCAGTCTCAATTGACCTGTAACGAGCCTTTGACTCCGTCCGTCACGATCAGCTCCTGCAGAAGTTGGTCTCGCTGAACGTTCCGATTGGCCTAGTCCGATGGTTGGCGGCTTAAATCCGTGGCCGTCACGATTGTGTCCTTTTCCGGGGCGCTCTCTCTAAGCCCCGTAAGCAGACCTGTAGCGTCCCTCAAGGCTCTGTGCTCAGCCCGACGCTCTTTAACATCTACATGCGAGAGCTCCCACACCCCCGGGCACCTGTGCAAGTAGTATCCTACTCGGACGATGTTACGTTCTTTTGCCGGCACCATGACATCGATCAGGCTGCACAGCTCCTTACATAGTTCATGCCTGTTGTCGAAAACTTCCTCACCCAGCGCGGAATGACGATCTCGGCAGCCAAGTCGTCCGTAACTGTTTTTACGCTTGATCCGAAGAAGTTTAATCGTCACCCAGTCATCACTGTCAACGGGGCGTCCTTACCACTCGTCCGCAAGCCCAAACTCCTTGGCTTGCGTTTTGATCCGCTTTTGACGTTCGCAGACCATGCCAGGGAAACCTCGAGCAAAGCCGCTGCGCCAAGGTCCTCAAGACTCTAGCAGGCACATCCTGGGGCTGCGCGAAAGAGACTTTGTCAACTGCTTTTAAGGCGCTGGTCAAGCCGCACCTCACTTATGCGGCATCAATCTGGTCACCTACGATGAGCTCTTTTAGCTTCCGCCGCCTCCAGTCAGCCCAAAACGCTGCCCTCCACACGATCACGGGTTGCTATAAAATGTCGCCTATAGATCATCTTCATGCGGAGGCTTCTGTTCTACCGGTCGCCTATCACAACACTCTCCTTAACCAGCAGTTCTGGTGGAGTTGTTCGCAACCCGGCCATCCCAATCATCACCGTTGCACCGCTTCCGAGCCCTGCCGCAACGTCCGGCCGTCTATTCGAGCACTCCACAAGGAAGCTGTTGCCTCGTCTCTCGCGGATCTACCTGTTGATAGCTCTGCCACCAAGACAGGCTTCCAGCGTCTCCACCAGAGAGTCGTTGTCGAGGAGAAACGAGGTTACCGTCCCCCGGTCCTTTTGGGTGGCTATCCACCTCCGATTGCGGCCTCGGAACGACATCTCCCGAGGGTCACTCGCTGTACCCTGGCGCAGCTACGCAGTGGCTACTGCATGCTCCTTCGCCAGTACCAACACCGGCTCGACCCGTCTATATTCGACTGCTGTCCCGGCTGCGGCGTCTCGCCGCATGACTGCCGTCATCTCTTCGCCTGCAGTTCCCGACCAGGCAGTCAACTCACCCCCGTAAACCAGGACTGGTACTGCTTACTTCTAATACTACTTACGAGGCTGCAACTTAGTGATAGTACTTGCTGGTACAAGTACTGACTGTTTTGTACGTCAGAAGTGACGCTGATTAAGTCAGCACTGAACTTATATCCCCTAAATCACGGCAGGAAGTCTAATAGTACTAATGCTGGCACTGACGCAACCATTTATCAGAGGTGACGCTGATGGTCTGACCTCCGAGAAATAGTAACGTCACAGCTAGCACAAGTGGAGATATGAGATATGAGCCCAGAGTTGACTTTAATCACTACTCTACAAACGCTATATTATTGTCTAAATGCTAATCACTATTACATCCCACAGATTGGGAGTGCATACTGGGTGCGACTCCTTAAAAAAGCATACACAGGCAGTACTAATAGTTCAGAAGAAGAAGATGCGATCCCTCGAGAATCCAAAACGTCAGGAAAATAAAGTCCTTGTTCAAGTGATCGTATCTTCTTCTGCTGAACTGCTGCCTAGAACTCGTGTATTCTCCTCTATTAGTACTAATAGTATACTACGTACTGGCCTTAGTACGCACGATTACCTAAATTAGCACTTCTAGCATAGGCATATAGCTATATCAGCATCATCTAAATGCGTACAGCTCCACGGATAGAGATGAGAGAGCGTAAACCACGACAAACGCAGCCTTGCTCATGACCCCAAGCATGTACTTAACCGAAATAGCTAAACTCAAAGGGGGTAGACTCCAATCGACTACAGATCAGCACGGAAATAGAAGCCTGATCTGTTGGCATTTTCTCATGACCTAGTTTCTGTGCATTCTGAAGACCCGGTACGTGCACGCCACGCGTACATCGCGGATTATTGTCCTCAAACACAACTTACCCACCCCACCCCCACCTCCGTTCGCCTTGACACCGTCTCACTGCTGGGGCACGAAAAGTGTCAAACGCGTGAGAAAGATCCTTCACAAGTCACCCTCCCCCCCCCCACTCGAGGCTCACTTGACACCACCTCATCGCTGGTGCATCATAAATGAGGAAGTATTCAGAAAAACGATTCACACCGGTTAAGATCTTAGTTGAGTGGCGTGTAGTGGAGGTTATAGAGAGGATAGACTCCGATTAACTACATGTTAGGACGGAAGTAGAAGCCTGAGCTCATGGTATTTGCTCATGACTTGGTTCCTGTAGGTGTTGGAGACAGTGCGTGCACGTCGCGCGTACAGTGTGGACTTTTGTCCTCAAACAAAGCTAACTCAGCCCTCCCTCCCGTTGTCCCCCCCCCACCCGCCGACACCCACCTCCGCTAGCGTTGACACCGTCTCACCGCCGGAGCATTAGAAGTACGGAAAGGTGAGGAAGATGCTTCACAAGACACCCCTGCTAGTCCAAGCAGTGGTGTTTCTTCAGTGTCAGATAAATAAATAAAAACATAGACACTACTGCGTAGGGTAGTTAGTTAAGGTGAAAGGACGGTCGCTTACCTTTGCCTCGAGCTCTCGACAGCGCAAAGCGAGGTCCTCGTCCTGAAGAATACAAAAAGATGTTGGTAAAATGAATCAGATAAAAGTAGAAAAACAACGCACATATTGTAGGAAAGGGTTTTGCAGGTCGAGACGACAAGTCTCATGAGTAGGCAGTCGTAGAGCATGCAGGTGTCCTATGAACTCTGACAGTATTAAATTGACAATGTTGCCCCAGGTTCACAAGAGTTTAAGCGTCCTGCTTTCGATGCAAGCCATACAGAGCCGAGGTTTTACCGTGCTTCTATGTATCGCAAAGGTTATGAAGTTGGGCGTTTTCGTGAAAAATGCTAAGATGGGTAACCTCCTAGAGTACAAGCCAGAACAGAAGACGAAGCAGTTGAGGTCATTCACGCTAAAAAACCCACAACGTCCGAACACGGCACTGGCGACTGCAAACTACCATTTAAAGAGTTAGCTTTCCACCATTGTCTTGTGGTAAGGTGCTTGAGCCAAAGCATTAGGAGAGACAATCTAGAACTGCTGGGCGAGGAAACTGTCAGTACTTAAAAGAAAGCGCAGGAAAATATGCCTCCCCACCGCACTACGTCCGCGGGAAACGACACGCTCTCGAATCCTGGTCCAGTGCTGTGAACGAATGACACGTGAGCTGGGCTACTCAATCTTTGTGAGTAGCAGTACCTGCCGTTGAACCAGACCCACAAAGTCAAAACTTAATGGTGGGGGTTTTAGACATGGGAATGTTTGTGGGAATGTGTAATTGCCTACACAACAGACCAGAGACAGAAAACGAAGCGACATTTCGACCTGGGCACACTCCTCAGCGCCCCAGGCGGCAACTGATGGGGGACAATTGAAGGTAAGCGAGAATGACTCACTGTTAGGACGGCCCAGCACGCGAGTTATCATTTGGGCCGTTCAGAGGGCAAGACAACAAAGGAAGGAGAACGGCACAAGAACGCGACCTTCAAAGGGCTGACACGTGAGGACAGCCACTGGCCGGGTTCTGAGTTCACGCTTGACAAGGGGCCACGAAAGGACGTATGCACATGCGAGCGTCAATTAGGGCACGACATTTCATCCTTAGGACACTCTATGATGGCTGCATACAGGAGGCCTAATAGGGAACAAAGGCCGTTGGTCCTTAAATACGCTGCAACCGACACGAGGCAGCACTCTACTGCTGGAGACACGAGACTGTTGCTGAGACGAGAACGACGACAGAGCACACGCTGCTGACGGATAAACAGAAGCTAGAAATTATGTACAAACCTAAACAGTTACAGTAAACCATTATCTGCTATCCTGTCTGCCTTCTCTTCCTAACATGCAACTGGGAGATATAATAAGTGTCGAAGCAGGCACACCCAAGGTTATAACACTCACCTTCGCTCCAAAGGACGTCTCCGGAGGATTCGATGACGACAGTTCAGACATTACCTAGAACAGAGGGGAAAGGGGAAAATAAGCATTAGGGCCACTGAACCAGAAAGGAAACAGACATCCGACCAATGAACATTTCCTGCTCTAGCAATCGCATCCTTCATTGTTTGGTCACCCTAAACGAGTGGGACGAGTGGTTAGCGAGTGTAGTCCGTGCCAGTATCGAGTTCGTCATATGAAACGCCTGTTTTACTAAATGTAGCCAATAAAACTGCATTTGTCCATTGATTGGCTGCGGGCGACCGGGGACCCACGCTCTGGGATCAAGACTCAACGGCGGACACAGGCATATACTGCTACTGTTTCCTACTCACGCCTTTGATAATGAGTCCACGACGGATTTCGAAACGTCAGCCGAATAAACGTATTGTCCCAGAGATCGAGTCTTCTTCTTCTTACAGGCATATACTGATAACTCGTTAACTAAGCGGAACCTCGTAAATCGAAGCAAAAGATTAGGAAGTAGCCCGTTCGCTACCTAAAATGTTCGTAAACGGAGCTGCTCGAAAACCGTGGCTCTACTGTGTGAGTAGGAAGGGCCTGCGATACGAGGGCAAACGGCCGGAAAGACAGTTAGCTTGGCGATTTGACATTTTGATCGATGAAACCGCTTACCGGCTCAATTCGCAGGTTTCGTAAAACGTGGCTGATGACCGCTGATAAGTTTTAAAAGTTCATCCCAATAAAAATAATCGCCTTGATCAGGGCGCATTACCATTTCACCACTGCGCGGGTTTAAGTCCACAAAAACCTCTCAGAACCGTCCCCTGTTCGGTCAGGCGTTCGGGAAGGCTGTGTCCTGCCGCCCATCGTCTTTAATTACGTCATTGGCTGGGTTTTCGGGAAGGCCCTACAAGAAACTGATGGTATAGAGCTTTCACTCAGACGTCGGCTGATAGACCTCGACTATGCCGATGATATCGCTTTACTAGCTAAACGCACTGGCGATTTACAGCCTATGGTGTCATAGGTAAACGACTTCGCGAAATCGGTCGGTTTTTCCATAAACGATAGGAAGACGATGGTTCCTCGTGTGGAGCCTAAACCTCAGAATAAAACTGTCTGATCAAAGTGTTTTCATGCTGCATGCCTTCCCAAGAATAGGCAAATCTCGAGATTAGTCGCTGTCAACTTGAAGAAGGCGACAGTTTCCAATACCTAGCAGCAAGTATGCTATCGAATGGACAGATTAAGGATCGCATTGTCTCCTGAATTGGCACAGCGCGACGAAATTTCTCCAGCCTTTGGAAGTGTTGATAGAACCGACGCGATTTCTCTATCTCTACAAAGATCCGCTTGTATCGTGCATGTGTGCAATCCGGTCTCCTATGCTGATGCTAATGTTGGGCTATGCGCGTGGAAGATGAGGGGAAGTTGGAAGTCTTTGACCACTACTGTCTGAGAAGCATTCTGAGTGAAGAACACCGACTTCGCCTCAAATGAGACAGTTCGCACTCGCTGCGACAGAATCACAAGAATATCCCAGGCCATTCAGGAAAGCCGGCCGAGGTGATTTGGACACGTTCTTCGTCGTCAACCTCAGGAGCTCAGTGCTACTGCCCTCGGCTTGTAATCGTTGCCGAAGAGAGGGTCAATTCTAAAGCTCGCTTGACTCACTCCGTCAGGACATGGAAGTGGTTCTCGGACCTTCGGTATTCGGTCTCCGGCGCTGGCGAAGAGGATGGGTCGACCTGTCCAGGTCTGCGGTCACGGATCATCGCGCGTGGAGAAGCACCGTAGGGGATGGAATTGAGGCCGGCTAGCCCAGTCACGATCGCATCCGCAACGAGTAAAAGTACGAAAGTAAGTCACCCCAATCTCCTTTGTCTTTGTCGAGCTCTTTAAATATAATAAATATCCACAAGGGGATATGCATCAGTGCAATTTTTTATCAGCCACAAACATCCACTGGAAAGGGCGCTTCTGTTGGACTTTTTTTGATTACCCCGTCAATTCAGAGTTTCCGAAAAAGGTTCAAATGGTTTTGGTACTGAGCAAGATACATGAGAAGGCTGCAAAGTTCGATTGCTATTATAAATTACGTTTCATTCTGTCGACCACCTCGACTAGTGACATTAACACCAATTTGACAGGCAGTATTGTGAACAGCTAAGAGAAGTCACGCAGTTGAGGACTGGGATTGTAGTAACCGGACAACGCAGAGCCCGCCCCTTTTAAAAAATATCACACACTGAGGTGTGTTGGCAGATCTAGATTCAGACTCCGTAAAGCGCCGACCACTTGCCTCCCACACCCTGGATCGGACGATGGGAGAGCGAGGTCGACCCTGACCCCCCTACAACGGCCTACGCAGTAGGTATGGCGGAACAACACGGGACATATCAGAGCTTTGCTGGCGACACGCCTAGGCGCGGATTCACGCTGCGCCAGCAACCGGCACGTGGAAAATGGTGCGAGAGAGTGCCAATTCAATAATACTATCATTATCAATTGTTCACGTTCGCCTCGAGCCATATATCACTAATTCGCGCTCAAATCAATCCCTCGCGCTGGCCCCACAAATCGCACAAACCGATCAGGGTGGTGGCCCCAAAGGAAGCGGGTTCGAATGTTTTTAAGTCTGGGCAAAAGGTAATCGAACTTGGCAGCCTATGTAGTGCTAGTTTGCAGCCAAAGCATACACGTCAAAGTAAAAAGGGGAATTTTCCCCGAGTGTGGGTGATCGAAAACGCAGCAGCAAGCAGAGATAATGGGGCCTTCTCCCTTATCTAGGCAGGTACAGTAGCAAACGTAATGACCCACTCCCCTCCCCCTATAGTCAGAACTCAGAGGTTACGGATGTCCACTATCCACTATCCTGCCGGTTGCACCTCACAACACACTCTTAGGTTAGCAGATCTGGTGGACCTGTGCGCGACCCAGTCACCCTAATCTTCATCGTTGCCACGCCCCTGAGCCCAGCCGCAACGTTCGGCCGTCCATTCGAGTTCTCCACAAGGAAGCTGTCGCCTCGTCTCTCTCGGATCTACCCGCTGATGGCTCTTCCACCAAGACAGGCTTCCAGTGTCTTCGCCAGAAAGCCTTTGTCAAGGGAAAACGAGGTAATCACCCCATTGTCCTTTTAAGCGGCTATCCACCTCTGATTACGGCCTCAGAACAACAACTTCCGAGGGTCAATCGCTGTACTCTGCCTCAATTACGCAGTGGCTACTCAATGGTCCTTCGCCAGTACCAACACCAGCTCGACCTGCCCATACCCGACTGCTTTACCGACTGCGGCGTTTCTCCGCATGACTTTCAGCATCTGCCCACCTGCAGTTCCCGACCAGGCACCCAACCCACCCCCGTGGACCATTGGCTCAAGCCGGTAGAGGTCGCGCCTTCTCTCCGTCTCCCAACTACTCCCAGTTTGGATTCCGGCGGGGATTCCTGATCCAACAATCGGCTACTAACCAACCAAGTACAACAAAACGTGTTTGCGTTCACCGTTCTTGTCTATGACTGCCTCTGATGATGCGGCGTTCGAGTGAGAACCCAAATGGGTTACACTAATGACGCCAGCTCTCAGGCACAGCGTACTGATGTTGGCCGTTAGCTAAAGCATTCATCCTTATAACAAGCGTCATAATCTGCCCACGCCATATTCTCTGCTGCAGTTTCGCCTAGACAACATTATTAGCCACACGGATAACAAGCAGCTCCGCCGACAGTGAGCTAGATTTTTGAGTAAACGTCACGCCAGGAATCGATGCCACAGACGAGATCACAGACACTATCGACAGGGGTTGATTTCTCTCTCCTGCCCCCAAAGGCAGAACTCGAACGCTAGGTATGTCCATTATATTTGCGGATATTATGAAGCTACCGTATTCCACTCTTAAGCAACAATAGAACTGTAGCTAAGCTGATTTAGCATAATCATCTCACAATTGTAGCGCAGTGGCCTTGAAGCAGTTCCACTGCCTAGACCTACCAAAGCATTATCATCCCTAAGTTGAAAGAGGCTTTCACGTATTGCAAACAGAGCACACAAACCGGAGAAAGAGGGAGAGATTACTCTGGACACTTATGACCTCACATGCAGCAGCAATTAGGATGCACGACGTCACCTGTCAATTCGCAACTCACGTGGACTGCAAATGATAATAACCGCACGAGTCGCGAGCCATTTATTCCCTGCTCCCCAGGTCACAATCCATTAACAAGCGGAATGACTTCGAGCCCCTCCCCTGCCAGTGCTGAAGTTTCGTCCAGACGGGATATATAACTGTGCGGGGTCGGCGCGGATAAAAATGTTGAGCTCTGATCAACACCAGGGACGAAAGTGCCGTAATTGAGGACTCTTGTGTACGCGAGGAAGCAAACAGCAGACCCCTTGCCAACACTGGCAATAAATCTGGTAGACTAGTAGTCTAGTGGTCCGGCAACCGCAGCCTATCATGAATACACCCCTGCTGCATCAATCAGTCTTATCTGGTACGAATAAAAATCCAAAAATTCGGGTTAACCAGAAGCTTATTATTTCGAGCGCACCACTCTCTTCTAAACGACCTGATGGTACTCATTGTATCTGAGTGGAATATTGTGCGACACACTCCGCACCTGCAGAGCTTCCTGAATTCGTGGGGGGGGGTCTTCAAATTTGCAAGTGTAAGCGTTCCGCGCAGGCGTGCCACTAACCAAATGCTACGTTCGCTCAGGTCAGTTCAGGCGAGTCTAGCATTGTCTCTAGGTGAGCGCATACGCCCACACACGCACGCGTCAAGTGCCACTGACATCTGCACAACCCTCGCCTACGCCTTTCGATGTCGGGAATCTGGCGCGATCTGATAGTGCAGCAGGACACGGCGGAGAGCCTTCAGGCGGCCCAAGTTTGTACATCTGTTGAGACCAATACAGAATTCTTGTCCTTTTCGTTGACGGGGGAGGGGAGGGACGCTGAAGGTTGAACACCCCACCTCCGCAGCCACTCTCTCGCCCTCGTCTTTCCCCATTTTTAAGCCGTTGATAACCACAACCTACCAAGACAACAACACACCTTTTTGCGTTCATTGTTCTTGTCTGTGAGTGCCTCTGATGCCGCGTTCAAGTGAGAATCCAAATGGATTACACGAATGACGTTAGCTCTCAGGTCACGGCTTACTAATGTGAGCCCTGAGCTACTGGAGTTATTGTTCGCCAGCCTACATCCAATTAATAGGCGTTCTGACCGGCCCCTGCCTTATGCTGAGCTGCGACTTTGCCTAGACAACATTCTTAACCTCACGGGCGGGCAGCCATATTATTGAGTAATCGGCGCGCCATCCATCTGTACGGTCAGTTTTTCTATACGGATGCGAATGCTGGGTTATGCTCGTACAGGGACGGAAACTGGGAGTCTTTGACTACTATAGCTTGAGAGCCATTTGTCGATTGAAGTACACCAACTTTCTCTCAAATGAGACAGGCTGCACTCGCTGCGAAAACATCGCAAGGATATCCCAGGCAGCCCAAGAAAGACGACTGAGGCGGTTTGGACACGCTTTCCGCCGTCAGCCTCCAGAGCTTAGTGCTACTGTCCTCGACCGGAAACTTACCTAATTGGAAACGTTGGAGTGGGGGTCAGCTCAAAACCTCGCTCGAATCAGTCCGTCAGGACATGGAAGTGGTTTTTTGACCTGCGGTATTCGGTCTCCGACGCTGGCGAAGAAAATGGCTCGAACTGTCCAGGTCTGCTGCCACGGGTCGTCGCGCGTGGAGGCGCACCATACGGGACATCATTGATGTCGGCTAAATGAGTCATGATCGCCGCCGCAGCAAGTACAAGTAGGCACAATCTTCGCTCCCAGAATCTACAAATACGACGACTATGCTGCTGCTGCTTCTAATTATACTAGGCACTTTGTAGCCTGGCAACTTTGTGGGCATATGTTGCCGTCTTCTCTAACTATCACTGATGACAGTTTCGAGGGAGAATCCAAAACGTCAGGCCACTTAACTCCTTGTTCTAGCAATCGCATCTTACTTCTGTGAGATGCCTCCTGGAACTCGCCCGTTCGCGTCTATAAACAGTCTAGGTGCTTAGATAATCAAGCTGGCGGTATTCACTACTATACAGGATGGTGAGTTTCGACCAATGTCATCAGTACACTATAAGCAACAGACACAGCACCCCTGACTCCTAACTCCTGGCCGTCTTCCCCCAAGCGTCCCTTTCTAGTACTTGCAGCATAGCCAACACCTCCTGGCTGTCAACTCCCAAAACTTCCGAATGTAAATGTCTCCCTATAAGCCGGTACTAATAACATTAATAAAAGGAAACAAATATAAAGTACAAGCTAGTGGCATTTAAAGAACAACAGCCAAACGAGTTATAGTATATAAGGAAATCCAAATAGGAAGTGACTGAATTTTACCTCAGGTAGTTTTGTACGTAGACTGACACTCTATCCGCATTATTTGTTAAAAACAACAGGAACTCCTAGCATATTGGTTTTTTCGAAGAAGTTTGATTTGCAATTCAGTAAACGGCAGTTCAGGATCGAACTGAAACCCAGTGATTTTCGAGTGGAGTCCCGACTAGTAACTATCAGATGGTTGAGTTTTTTCTTAATTTCCTCAGAAATTAATTTCTGTTCGCGCTATACATCAGTATATGCAAGGTCTATGGGCATAAACCGAAATCCTAAGTGCATATTTAGGTTTGAATCCGTCTATCACTGCGAAATGTACATCTTGTACCAACGGACAGACTCTAGTAGTTCATGCAGTAGTCGCCGGTTATTAAGCCCACCTTGGGCCCAGACCAAACTGGGCTTAATAAGCGGCGGGCGCACTAACCGGAGAGTCCTAGTTCTTGATTAGCAAACGCAGGATAGGCACTATACATTACATACGTACCGTATTATGTGGAGAGCTTCGTTATGTACAACAAAAGAATGCTGTTCGTATGTATTTTACATAATAACAACAACAAAAAAATGATTTGCGACACGTTTAAAAAAGCGGTCTATTGTCAGTTGTTTTGGAGGAAACTTGACTCGCAGATGCCTTTTGATGTCCTGCAGGCACCAGAAATCGTCGAATTTTATGAAATCTGATGCCTGTAGACCGCAGAGAGATGAGAATTTCACTCTATCCTGTTGGCAAACTGGGCTTTGTAGCCGGCGGATTTCGCTATGTAAAATTCCGTCCCAAGTTGATTTGGGCTTAATATGTGGCTGGACCTATTAACCGTGGGCTTAATATCCGGCGACTACTGTACTGACGTAACTTATGATTCTAACAGGCTAAGTACGAACTAAAAGGCCAAGACACATGTTTCGCCCGTATTCTGCCCCTGCTTGACACAGCTGCGAGAGGTCCAGCTAATCAGCGGGTCTCTCAGCTTTCCCTGTCTGCTTTCTGGTTGACATATCTGGGCCTTTTAGCTAATACCTAGGTTGTTAGTATGCTAATTTATAACAGCCGCATATACTACTTAAGCCTTGACCTTGGCAACAAGTACATATACCGCAGTGGTTGCGAGGGTTTCAACCTAAATATACACTTACAATTTCGGTTTACGCCTATAGACCTTAGATATACTGGTGTATTTGAAAGTGACATTAATTTCTCAGGAAATAAAAAAACTAAACTTTCAAATCCTGTACATCAACCAAAAAGCAGACAGCGAAAGCTGAGAGACCCGCTGATTAGCTGGACCTCTCGCAGCTGTGTTAAGCAGCGGTAGAATACCGGCGAAACACTTGTCTGGACCTTTTTGGGTAGTACCTAGGCTGTTAGTATAGTAAGTTACAAAATCAAAATATCAGATGTTTAAAGCAACGATAACCCGCAAGTGAGAGGTAGGTAGAAAAAATTGCAGCAGAAAATGGCAAGAAGCGTACTTAAATACAGATAAAATCCACAGGAATCCTAGATCGAAAGGAGCTAATAAAGCAACAACCGACTTGAAGACATACCTGCAACGGATAATCTGCCAGACTAGACCTCAGTTTGTGTGTGTGTGTACCTACTCGGATTACTAGTTTTGCTTACTGATACGGATTGGTTAGCGTTGCGCGGTTCGGTCAAAGAAACACATGCAAACAACCAATCAGAAGTTGTCAATTTTATGTAGAGGATGAGCTGTGAAGACGAGTACAGGCGAGATCAAGGCATGTGCATAAGCGTGACTCAGTGCACAGCAATGGCACACGTCCTAAAGAAGGAGCAGACACACTGACGCACGCGCGCACTGCTTAGCGTGGGTCATGCACGTGAGTGATTGTATGATCGATAAGACAATGGTGCTGCATGTGATGGTACTGAATAATAGTAATTAGCAATAGATTTATTATGTAAACATACGCCCTGGATTGCCTCCATTGTGGTCCGCTGGACAGACTCCTCCATGTTGAGAATGTCCTGTATGTGGGCTTCCTTGTTTTCGCAGTTGACAGCAACGCAAAGCACCAATTGCAGAAGCCGGAAGAGCTCATCTGTGTCGTGGTCCTTAGCTGAAAAGCGTTCGATATAAGCATTCGCAACCGGCCAACGTCACTAAGCATGAAGACACGACAGTTAAGTCAATAAATTTATTCAGCCCTATGAACACGAATGAATTTCACCACGGCAGGCACTTTCCAGGTCCGGACTGAAATTCGTTTTTAATATTTCAGCCGGATCGCATCAACAACGACTGAAAATTTAAATAAGTCAAAGGCAGCGAGATTCGTAGGATTTAATGATGTCATCGAATTTTGTGACCTCTTATTCAACTGAATACGGTAATTGCCTGTTAGACGTTACGGTAACAATAAGTTGATGTATCACCTTAGACGATCCTGTTCTAAGGGATTTTATTAGTTGGTATTTATTTATTTTTGCAAAAATTTCCCTTGACTATTTCACAAGATAAACTGGCGTACATACGTTTATTTTCCATATTCTAGTCATGCTCGTCATTCTCGTCGAATGTTTGTTTGTTAAATATGCTGACGATATGGTTGTTGGCCATCCTCTCAAAAGTTGGGCGCATCTCCAAGTACTGAAGGATGGCGTAGATTATGTCTCAACATGGTCGTCAGCAAATGGCTTTTTTATTGACGAGCGGAAGTCAGTCCGGTGTATTTTTCGACTGCGATTCTCTTCTAGTCCTACAACTATTGACATTCTGCCCAACAAGGTATTCTTTTCCGATACCTAGGTGTTACACTGGCATCCAACCTTACATTTGCTTTTGACATAGGAGGCCTCTTATTAAAATCCGTAAGCTTTTATAGAATATCTACCGCTTGCGTTCATAGATAGATGCCTGCATTCTCCCCCCCCCCCCCCCCCTCATTGTTTACTGCTCTCCAGTCAGTCTTCCACCTCAACTTTCAAAAGACCTGCTCATTCTTAAACGTATCCTCCGAATGCTCTTTTTAGCTGCCGGTGTTTCCTTAGCCCTTTTTAACTGGCAGCGCCACTTTAAAACGGCCAAGCAATTTGCTGATCACATCCTTAGTGAGGTTACTTACCCTTTCCACTCTGAACTAATGGCTACGAAGGCTTTCTGTATAATGCGTCGAGGCTTCCGTCTTGTCGTACATTGGCATATCAGCCCTCTGTACTCCCATTCCTAGCACGCTACCTCACGTGTGAAGAAGCGGCAACTGAGAAGTTGAAAGCTGACCTGTCTCCATAGTAGATGTGAATATCGTGTACGACCTTAATTTTCAGTATTCGATGACCTTTGACCTTTACCATGACGCCTTACTTACCTTATCCCTTGCTCGCTATGAATGGTGCCATTTTTTGCGGAAAACTTAGGATATTTCGTTCTAAATAAAGTATTCCTGTCTCTCGTGATACCCAACAAATACTGTGCTTTTTTATACATCAGATGTTACGTTGCGCCTGTCAAACCGAGAGTTGATTGTGCGCAGGTGGGTCATGTGAAGGCAATAATCTGGCCAAACATTTATCGGGTAGTATGCTAACTCGATCGCAATATGATTAAAAAATGCTGTACTCAGGTAACATAATTCAAGAGCAAGAGGTGGCCGTGGAAGTTGTTTTTATCTAGCTTATGAATTGGCAAACAACTAATGAGACTGTTCAATAATTGTAAGCGGTGAACTGAATGTGCACTCAGAGTTTAAAGTCCGATATTATGTGCCTCAGTGCGGTGGCTGCGTGCTTACGCCGGCTGAGTGCAGCCTCGGTGACGGCGGTAGATGTTACGGCTGTGATTATGCCTGATCTAGCTGGCCACGATGATTTCAGTGACGGTACCACACCATGCGTGACAATTGGTGGCAGCAGATCCGGAGAGCTCTACCCAGCCTCTTCTCCAGCGCCGGAGACCGAATACTAAAAGTACAAGAACCACTTCCATGTCCTGACGGACTGTGTCGAGCCAGGTTTCCAATAAGGTAATGATTTCAAGTCGACGGCAGCAGCACTAATTTCCTGAGGTTAACGATGAAGAACGTGTCCAAACCACCTTGTTCGTCTCTCCTGAATGGCCTGAGATATTCTTGTGGTTTTGTCGCAGCGAGTGCGAACTGTCTCATTTGAGACAAAGTCGGTGTACTTCACTCAAAGGATGCTTTTCAGACAGCAGTGGTCCAGCTTCCGTTCATCTTCCACGCGCATAGCCCAACATTAGCATCAGCATAGGAAAACGGATTGCACACATGCACGATACAAGCAGATCTTTGTAGAGATAGAGAAATCGCGTCGGGCTCATAGGCACTTCCATGCGGCAGCAAACTCGCTCCGAGGTATTTGAAACTGTCACCTTCTTTAATTTGACAGCCATTAATATCTTAAGGTTCCTTCTCTTGGGAAGGGATGCAGCATGAAAAAACTTTGATCTTCCCAGCGTTTTTGGACCAACCGACCGATTTTGCGACCTCGTTCACACGTGACACCATAGACTGTAGATTGCCAAAGCTTTAAGCTAGCAAAGCGATATCATCGGCATAGTCAAGGTCAGTCAACCGACGACCAGGTGCAAGCTCAATACCGTCATTTTCCTGAAGGGCCTTCCCAGGAACCCAGTCAATAGCATAGTTGAAGAGAATGAGCGACAGGACACAGCCTTAACGAACGCCACCTTTTCGGGACCACCAAACGCCCGTGTGTCGTGGCTTGTTTGCCGCGGCGAAAGTCCTCAGTCCAAGGTAGAACTCGACGTCGTGTGAAGCTGGCCGCCTAGTAGGTGGTATCGCAATACCGCACATGCTGACAACACTTTCATGCAGCGAAACGGAAAGCACTCAGCGGGCACAGTTTCCCCTGCTAATTATTGCTCAGCCTAAGCTACTAGAACATGTTGTTGAAGCCACTAGGCCCAAAATGGCACCAGTAGATTCACCGTCCAATGTAAATTTGCCAGGATTTTCTGTTTGTCTTCGTCCGAAAAAGGTGCAACTATATGGGTGAATCTTTTTTGTTAAATTCTGCTGTTATCATGTTCAATTTTCCTCAATAGGCATCAGTAGCCTAAGCAAAGGGAGTATATGATGATGGAGTTGATTATATTTAGTATTTTGAAACAATTACAATTTTCGAAAATTTACATTGAAAATTTTGGAAGATAAATTGGCGAACATGCGTTTTTTTTCGATAAATTCGCGTCAGACCTTCACATTTATATGGTAATGAAATAAATTAACTATGCTGGTTGTTGGACAGACGTAGTACTGTTTTTATTGTCATGGTCGCTAAAAACGTGGCTGAAAGGCCGCCAAAGCCTTCACTGTTAACAGCAGAGAAGAAACGAATATTCATCAAGGCCCCACTTTAAGGGGACGGACCAAGCAAACGTCTAAGGAGGCGCCTGAGTCAAGCTGCAGCAACCACCTTCCCAGCAGCCAACGCCTATGTATTTTTCTAGATTACTTCCATCCTATACGGAGAGATCAAATACAAACTGGCAGCCCAGACCACCTCTATGTGCATATATTCGTTTACCTGCTCCTGTGGGCAGGATATATTGGTTGCACGAGCCGGTATTTATCCAAAAGAGTTCAAGGACACACTCCAGCATGGTTGGGGAAGGGTCAACTTAAGGGCCTAAACAGTTCCATTCTAGCGCACCTGGTAGACTCAGACAATCGCGTGGATGCCAAAGAGGTCTCCCGAGCAAGTTACAAAGTGCCCTCAAGTAATTCAAAGTTCCTTGGACAGCGTCTGTTGGCTACAGCAGAAGTGGCTGTCATGATTCTGTGCGCCCAAAAGAATTTTTCGTGGCGCCGCAGTTACCATGGGCGAAACTAGGTAACACGGCCAGCCACGGCGGACCACAGGCCTCGAAAACGGGCCACCACAGAGACGAACAAGTCCCAAATCAAACCGCACACACTTTATCACTCGTCTTGGACGCCGGTTCGTCTAGACACTGACATTTTGACCGCAACTTCCCAAACCCTCCACCGAGCTTGAAGACAACAACACTACATCTCTCCACCAACCAGCATAGTTCATTTATTTCATTACTATACATGCCAGGGGCCAACTCAGTGGCGTGCGCAAACAGCCCTGACGAAGAGTGGCCACAGCAACCGAACACCCGGTCGGTCAACTCGCAGCGGCGCGCGAAAAAGACGTGGTGCCCCAACAAAGTGTACACCCTCCTCTCCCACAACTGCCGACGACTCTCCAGACCTCTTCACGAAGGACCCGGGTTCTAAAAAGGCACGAACTTCAGGCTCTAGACGACCAGGCCGGAAAAGAGTGCAGACCGTTCCGCTAGAACTAAACCCGCGGCTCGAATCTTACGATTCAACTCAAACAAGGGACGGGTCAGGGGCCAACTCAACAGCGTGCGCAAACAGCACTGACGAAGAATTGTTACAGCAACCGATCGATTCACTCAGTCACATCGCACTCGATAATGCCACGTAGGTGCGGCCGGCGCAGGACGCTAACACAGCTGTCACGTTACCAAGCTCCACCCACTCAAGTGCATTGTGTGACGTCTCGCTCAGACTAGCACTTCAACTCCCATGACTCATCCAGCCAATGAAGTCGTGAGTTTCTTTTGACTACGATCTAATCGGCCCAACTTGTACATCCGCATCCGCTTGCTTTAAATTATGCTGTACCAGGTTTTTCGAAGACTTCTGCTTTCTACCCACTCTTGTTGTGTTCTTCCTTCGGGGCTCACACGAGGCGTTAGTCAGACGGGAATATCGCAGCTCTTGGCCACCGTTATAACAGTATAAATGTATAGGCCTGAAAAGAAATTTATCGCAAATAAACGTATGCTAGCCAATTTATCTTCTGATACATACTGCATACTTATTTACACTCGCTACCGAAGAATTAGATGTTAAGCCACAAATTACGCGAGACAGATAGTCGGCAAAATATATATGCAGGCAGCCCTACAAGACTGTTTTGGCGAAAGGTTGAACAATAGAATACTTACCGATTGCATTCACGTCGGGGAGTTGATGGGTCTGAAGTTGCTGATCGAGGACCTAGAAGTGCAAGAGAGGCCAAACTGAACAGTGCAATAATCGTGACGGAAACCGAAGGGATAAAACAAATCACTGCAACCGTGCTCCTAGCAAGCACCGGGCTGTCCCATGACAGCCCAGATATCGCGTCCTGCTGGTTAAACCACAATTCACCTGAGTTCCATTGAAAAACATTTTGCTTAACAACAACGACAACAACAACCACAAACAATTCTAGCCGGCTTTCTCGTGTTTAGTGAATCCTGCCTTTTATCCCTGTTATTTTTATTTTTACAATTTGGAAAGTATCCACGTCTATTTCTAGTAACTTCCTGCTAGACCGACTGCAATTGTTTCCCTCTTACGAAAGACTGTTCCCCCTTCCTCTGAAATGCGTGCCCCAGCCCCCTCCCTCCACGAATTCTGTTCATGTTGACCTTTTTCGTTTCCAGCCCACTGCACATTGGCGTTAAAACTAGTCCCCTGGCCAAGTACCACTTAGGTGGCGCTTGAATATTGTCCCCACTCCCCAGTTGGCTATCTTGTTCACAATGCTTCCGGTCCCCCACGGCAGCAAGAAACAATTGTTTCATGAGCTTCTCGATATTGCCTCCCCCTCTGCTTTGATTACAGCTGTCACGCTTGAAATTCCTCCCCCGCCCTCCCGCTTCGCGTAGGAATGACCTCCTAAAATCATAAAAAGCCAGAGCTACGACCCCCCTCCTATTAACACACACACACAAGCTTTCGAAGACTAGTTTCGCTCTGCGTGACGTTATTGTTGAGCTTACGTGTTTCCCTTGTAAAGAGTCCGACGTTTTGGCCGGCTCCCTTCGCTCTTGACTTGGTGCATGCATTGTTGAGGTTTGTATTTTGATTATCCTTCACTATTTTTTTCAATAGTACCGTACCACCTTGACCGTTGTCAGCACTGGTTTTGGCGTACGCGTGACTGCTGGATACAGTCGGAACAGTCAAGAGACGAAACAAGCCCCTCACGTCCATCTGTGAACGGCGGGCGCACATAGAAACAGCATGGCAAATTAGATAATGCCAACCCTTCCCCAACACTCGTGCGCTCCGCTCTGTGCGTGTGCCTTCTTGACTTTTTGATTTTCTCAAGTGGATGTCTCCTTTTTTTTCTGCCAGCCTAGGTTCAAACTCAATTTCCCTAAACTAGCAAGCGCACATACACGCACATGCAACTTCAGTCTACCAGCCAGTCCAGGTAAAATGGTCGCTTGAGTGCGCCGAATCTGCACTAACATTTTTAATTAGTAGTCCGTTGTATCTCAGCAAAGACCATCCAGGTGTGTAGCCCTCAGCGGTAAATGTCATACGCTTGATCGCTGCTGTTAATGGGGAACAGTCCTAAGCAAATGACTCGAACACTACCTTACAGATCTAGCTAAATGTCATGCATGCGCGCGCGAGCGCGCGTCCTGGTGTCGCAGCAGCACAATCCCGGTGGAATTGGACTGCTATCCGACCAATCAGAAGTCAAGCTGACAACTGTTAACAATTCAACGACACTAGCTGATTGGTGCAATTTCAGTCGGATCTTGGGCATTCTCAGATGCCACTCTTTTTTCTCGTTAAGTACGCTGTTAAGATGGGCTTATCTCCTTCCAGCCTTGCTGTTCGGATCTGATTGGGGATCCGGGTGGGTCGATTTGATGGACGGGTCCCAACCGTACGGAACTCCGGTAAAACAAAGTCTTCAATGCCATGTTGGTTAACACAAAAGAGGTCGCACGTAACGGGTGCAGTGGTGTGAGCAAAGAGAATTTTGAGCTATAGCCTCCAAAACGTCAAAATGCCTGTGTTTACCTCTGCTGTGTATATTAACGCCGATTTTATCGGTAAATGAAATGATGCATTGAATAAATCGAAATGGTTCAATGGACGTTAGGCTAAATGAGAACTAAGGACCGGCCGGCGTACGTTCAGCAGCGATTACGACTCCAACACCGGTGTCGTTTCGTATAAGTGCTAGTAATAACAATACGAACGACCAATAAACCTACCAAACACGGCTGCTAAAACTAATTATGAAGATTTTCTGTTGCAAGCGCAGAAAGCCAGCTAGAGTGCACGCAGTACGCATGAAAACCGATCGAAGTGTGTTGCATATTTTTATCCACGCGGACCCATATGCTCACCTAACAACACCGCTTAGAAGACCGCACCTTGCGTCTGAGAGTTTAGACAAATAAACTGAAAGGATATATGCACTAGCAGTTTCCTCGAGAAAAAAGAGAAACCTAATTAACAAACGCCTGTGTTCCAATTGTTTTTGCCAAATAACATGAAATTAGCGGTTTGTAATTCTATCGAAAAAGCAAGCACTGTGGCAACGACATACTACCGCAAGAACGGCAAGAAGTAATAGTGACTCAGGTATCACTCCAAACAGCAGAGAAAAATTCCAACGTATACCTTGTCGCTCCCAACTTTAGTAAGCTGGACTGCTGGTGCCAGTTCATTCGACAGACGCTCAAGGGAACCACAGCAGACGCGTCTTCAACCGCGTTCCCACCCGCCCTCACGGCGGCCAAGGTCTGCTACACCAAACCTCCCTACGGTGGATCTATTTCCCCCTCCCCCTCTACAGCTCTGTTTTTGACGACGGAGCAGCCCCTCCCGACCACGCTTCTCTGACTATCCCTCCTCCACACCGCCGGCATTGAGGCCCACCCGGCGAGGCTCCTGATCCAACGAGGGCTGTTAGCCCGACAGCAGCTCAACTTTTGCAATCAGCCATCTTCTTCGGAGTTAGAATTTAGCGTATGGTCAACAATGCTCCGGCCCCTCTTCCGTGTTAAATGCCCACCGCGTCAACGTCATATAATATCACACCTAGCTGTTTCCAACTTGATGACATGAAAACCCTTGACCGATATCCACTCGTAAACACGCGTGCCCAACAACTCGCGGTTTTCTGAGGGGTACTTAAATACGCAAACCTTGGTCAATGCAGCAAGGCCCTCTATACGCGACATCCCCTTGGCAATGCAACACTTGAACTCGCTTTAGAATCATGTAAAACTAATTATCAGCTCCTTCGCACACAGACATTCACACATTTTCGGGCGCGACTGGACGCAGTCGCAACCAGCCTTGGTTTTTCCAGTTGCCACAGCAATGCAGAGTTCTGAGCACAATAAAGCCCCCATTCTGGAGACTTCTCCCTTTTGCTATTAACCCGCGATCCGATCTGACGACTGAAGTGCTCTAAGTACAATCACTATTGTGATCCTCGAAGCACATGCAGCGCTCTTTATCTGTTGACGAAATAATCACCTAACTGTTTTCTAGTAGGTCAGGCGTTTGAAAAAATGTTGAAAATGATAGCACGATGGAAATCACTAACCGACCAAATTTAATCGACCTAATAGCGCTACTTTGAGAATGCCAGACAATGTGATGGAACAGGTTTACCGAAATTAACGCGGACAACCGTTTGTTCATTTACAAAGAAAAATCACATACTGCTTGACTATTCCCAAAAATTCACTCAACGTATGAAACATTTTCCGACTCGAAATGCTACTATACATAGGACGGTTAGGCCAACATATCCAACGAGGTCCACCACGTACTTCACAGCATGGCGCAACGACTGTGACTTGTGCATAAATAACTTTTGAGTGATAACGGACTTGCGTTGGTCCTGGTGCATCTCTTCTCTCACCCATCAAGCACATCGACTATGTGGTCATGCACACACAGAGGGCTTAACCGTAAGGAACAAAAAAACAAAAAACCTAAGCAGATTAACCAGGTCGGACAAAAAGTCTCGGTTATGAAACAATACAAAAAGGTTTCATTTTAGCAAATGCATAATATACGAGGTGCACTATTTAGTCTTCTAGAAACTAGCAATCCTGAGCTCCAAGCGAAAAAATGGTTGCTAAACTAAGACATGCAGTTAATGCCGGTCAAACTATCTGATAGTATTTACGTTGCATATTGTGTGCTTCATAATCGTCATCGCCAAACAATGAGGCTTGTTTGTTTCGATACACTTAAAGGCTGACATGGAAACAGTGCTGAGCTAACAGTCTCTCTTGTTCGCCGATTCGAGCTTGCGCAGTTATGCGAAGCAGTTCTTATCTCGTCACAGATGCTAGCCACGCATGAAGGGGATTATAAAAAAGTCGAGCGCAGGCACGGTATTATAACCAAACACACAGATAAATGCACGCATGTCATTTTGTATAGTTAACTTACACAGGCTGATATCAGTAGCTACTCGAATGTTCATCAAATAGGGAAGAATAGTTCACTTACACGTCTACTTGCAGTAATCAAGGCGTCGCTACCAGTTGTCGTACGACACTTAGTAGAGCAGCTAGTGTGGGGAAGAGACCATTTTAAATAGTCTTACTCTGGCAATAATTTCTTCGAAGAATACTTAGCACCTCAGCTTGCTGGAATAGCTCTTTTTTATATCAAATAACGATTTAAATGCGAGTAATGGCACGACGGCCAATGCGGGACACGCTACAGACAGGCTCTATCTGCTCGGCAGCGAAAGTGCATGGCCTACGTACTGTAAGAGTATCCAAGTAAAAATCATTTAACCATGCGGGAATAATTTGAAAACATCTTATGCCTGATGAGGAAGGGTCGGAACAAATTATTTGATAAGCGGATAAGTACCCGGTCTCAGGATTAAATTCACATCCAACATCTATTTCAAGTTACCACTATGGACCACTTCAACAACGAGATGGAAACTGTATCCCCTTGGACTTTAAATTAGAAAGGGAGGACGTTCGAAACACTTTGATTTACTTTGAAAGAGTCCAATTAATCCGCAGCATAAATGAACGAATCTTCAGGTGATCAGGCCCTACGTAGCACACATCGGTTAAGGTATCTGAGTGACGATCCCCAAGTTGACAAAGCGGTTCATTGCATTGGGCCTGGGACGAATGCTTTAGTTATCGGGATTTCTAGCGAAGAGGCAGATGTAAGATAGCCAGAAACCCGGAAACTAAAACGGCATTAGAACGTCGAATGTGTTTAGGGACGGACAGACCACAATGCACACGCTAGTGACTAACGATGAGCAAAAATATGATGGATCAAAAACCAAATGCAGGGTAACGATTTGGATTCTAGCATTTACAAAATGTTCACCCAAATGATCTTAAATGCAAAAGAAGAGGCATTTTACAAACCATCTAGCTGCTATGCAAAACTGTGGACCATACCGATTTGATATCATGAAAATAAAAAGATCACCACAATAATAGAAATTTTCAGCTACGAGTGTTTTTTTGCCATTGTAATCAACAAACAGTGGAGATAAAGGTATCAGTCACATGAAAGGCAAAACGATTTGCGGAAACGTACGGCATGAGAACTTAATGTTAGTGCAAAAATGCAACGGCAAGCAAAAGTGAAAGGACGCTGGACAATTTTTCAAGAGAGAGTGGCGGCCTATGGCGGGGAATATTGAAAACATAACAGTTAAAAGCTCACCTGTTGGAAGAAAATACTGATGCCATCTAAGATGTGAAGCAAGTTCGCGCACTGGAACGAACAAAAACAAAATACACATTTAAGTGAGTATGATAGTATCATACTACGATACTCTAACGAAATTCAAATAAACTATTTGGACGTTATATAAATTTAAGGGCAAACATACCATCTTTTGTTTGTTTCCAGACGCATTTTCCCATATTTTAGACTTCCAAGAAAGTGAGAAGTACTTGGGGGAGCTAAAGAGTAAAAGGGTTTAAAAATTCCCTACAGAGAATGAAGGATGGCAGCTAATGAAACGCCATCGCATAGATCCACAGGGGATACGCCGTTTCCGAATGGAAACCGACGAACCTAAAAAGGCCTAAACTAGGAAACCGTAGTTTACCCATATCATCAAATCATCCAAAGGAAAAAAGCCCGAAGGCATTTTTAGACGACTACGAATGACTTTTGCAAATGAAGGCTGATTTTTATTTAACTAAGATCCCTGAGAGGAATCTTCAAAGAGGCAATGATAAGGTAGAAACAGGTGCAACAAAGACCCTACACAAACTGCGAAGCAGACTTAGATGACCTAAAGTATTCATAATGTTCGCCAATATTTTTTTAGAGTTTTGAAAATTCAAACAAATCCATTGATGTCAAGTCACCGGGGTTGTTTAAAATAAATGGGATGTATGGGGTGCTAGTTATGGGGGACCCGTGCAGGTAGAGTTTGGATGCTTCTATTTTCTTGTGCATGTGGCTAGTGCTCTCGCGTGTGTCCTTATATGTTCCCACACCTGGAAGGCACAAATTTCCATAGAATCTAGAGAGAAAAAACACGGCACGTCGTTTCCCTTGTTTCACGGCTGCTAGTCAGCAGAAAATACTTCTGGGTTTCTACACTTTACAAAATAGGTGTTTTTGGCTTTCTCCGTAGATCTGTTTGGTAAAGTTTACTGCAGCCTTGTTTGAAGTTATTTAGAATATGTCATGGCGAGTATGCCTGACAAAAACCAAAATATATGTCGTGAAAGTGCTATTGCAAGTTCATTTAAAGTGTAAAAACCGCTCTAGCATAGAAATACATGAAGGCCTAAAAAATGCCCTCTTTGTGACGGGCAGAAAAGAGGTCTAATACCGCTGCATACATGTATAGATATGCAGATCAATGAAACAAACCACAAATGCGGAAGGGGGCCATACGAAGTAAGCTCTAAAAAGTGCTATCCCTGCGTTCCAAAAAAGCCTATCTCTGGCGAAAGTGAAAAAAGCAGAGCTCGCTCGCCAACTGCAAGCAAAACCTCACGATAAAACGTGCACCAGTGTCCACGTCAGTTGGTATAGCGGAATAATTGTAGCATGATTTAAATCATATTCATGGATAAGCCAGTGTGGTCTTACGGAGTGAGGCAATTTTAACTGTAAATAAAGGTAGGAAGCTGCGCAAAGTAACCCGAGGTCGCGAGCTACAAACGAACCCAATTCCTCTTAAAGTTATTTTAGATAACGTAAGCGAAGCATCAAATCTGGTGGCAGGAAATCGACCTTACAAAGTTCGCACTAGCAAATGTTTTCTTCAAAAAACATAAAATGTTTATTATGCCAGTTTACAAGCAATTGTAAAGAGTTGGTAATGCACCTCCTGGGCGCCTTCCTAAACCTCGAGGACCGGAAAAAACCTAAAGCAAACACCCTATGTTGCAGCCATTCTTGGTTTTATTTAAGGCTTTGTGTTTTGTCATTAATGGGTGACACAGGGAGTTTGTTTCAAGTAAACAAAAATCTGAATATAAAGGTGTAATATAAACGGAATATATGTACAGTTGTGAGCTGAGTTGACACATCAGCAGGAGAAATGTCACATATCGTTTAAGAACATTAGTTCGAGACGGAGACGTTTGGAAAAAGAACACAGTTTTCTCAATCTTCCTTCAATGGTTGTTGGCAAAAGTTGCGTGCTATAGGCTGAAGGGTTAGCAGACTGCGAGCTGCTGCTTCAGCGGCATTATCTTCAGCATGAAGCCTGGTGGCGTTCAAAGTCCACAAATGCCATCAGAGTGAAAGAGAAATTCCACCGAGTCAGCACCCAAAATTGGTGAAAGTTGTCCTGAATCTAGAAAACTAGTGATAGCTCTCTTAAACATTGGGAAGTTTTGCTGGGTTTTAATACTTTTGGGCAGCTTATTCCATATTGATATGGCGTTTACTGAAAAGAATTGCCAGTACTTAATTGTGCGTGCCATAGGAAGAAATATAAATACGTCTCGATGACTGGCGCGTCGAGAGTGCTTAAGATGCCTTATTGTACTAAGAGGATTAAAAGTTTGACCATTGAAAAGTTTTAACAGTAAAAATAGACCCTTCTGCAATCCAGGAAGCCCCAGGGGAATACAGCTTTTTAAGCTTGCACGTTTGTTGGTAGGCTAAGCGCCGGTGTTCTGTAGTGAAAACACTTCTAGTGAAGAAGTGCTGCACGGATTCTGTTTTCTTCCGTACACTAGTGAGCAGAAGACTGCATAGAGCGAGCAGTATTCAAGCCTAGGTCTCACGTACACATTATAAAGGCTAGTTCTGACCTTTATATTCTTAAAATGTTTCAGGATAAATCCGGTGTTTTGGCATGCTATGACAAATTGAGACCTTTAGAATAGAATATGCCCAAATCCTTGATATCTCCTGGGACATTTAGTTCATGACCATCTATGTTTAATTCCGGTTGGTGATTGTCACCAACAACCATAACGGAACATTTGTGTTATGAAAGGTTGAGGCGACATGTGCAACACCACTGGGCGAAGGCCTTAAGATCCTTTTTGTATCAACTCGAGCACGATGTTGTGATCGGCCTGTTTATGTCGATAAGCGATTTTTAAATGATTAGCGTACATGAAGGGTCTACCATATTGAAAACAACCTGGAACGTCGTTGGCAAAAAGGCGAAATAGGAGCGGCCCAAGTACACTTCCTTGTATAACTACACTCCTCACATGCGTGGGGTTGGAGATACATCGGAAATTTTAACTCGTTTTGTGCAAGCATCCGAATAGGAAGATATCAAGTTCAGAGTCTTGCTACCTTTGCCGAAAGAGGTTAGTTTCAGAAGGAGAAGGTTATGATCGACCCGATCAAATGCCTAAGTAAAATCAAAAAGATGGTTTTAAGGGCAAAACAACTGTCTGTAGATTGTAGCACATAAATAAATAAATTTATATTTTAGTGCTGTAAAAAATAAATGCAAAGTTGATAAATGCTGCTCTCCGTGAACAACCACATAGACAGCGGGAGTTTAGTACTGTTGGCAGATAAAATTAATACCCACCAACACGTCGTCATTTCAAAGTAGTAGGCAGCACTATCTGAAAAAGCATAGTGAACTAAGGAGGAGGCAGTTAAAAAAATCCTACCATTAAAACGGGGACAGAGTTCTGCGGACCCCCACTTAAAAAGAAAACAAAACGTCTGAAAAAAAACTTCTTCTGCAAAATAAAGGAGGTTGGTTGATAGGAATGGTTGTCGATGAGAACGTATGAGGGTTGGAAATGCTTCTTGTCAATTGGAGAAATTATATAACAGCAGAGGATGTCGTTCACCACTGTAACACCGTCCGACTGGCTTCGTGATCAACCTTCGATGAGGTGAGACCGGAGGAGGCCATCGCGGACAACAGGGTCAACAAGAGAGTGAACGGCAAAGGTCACCCAATCATCACCGAAACGCCGGAGTTTCGACCATGTGGACTGCGGAGTCCAGTAACAAGCTGGCGAAAATAGCAGAACCACCGTGAGCACGATTAGAGTTTGGCAGAGCTTCTCCTCCATTTACGACGCTGCATATCTTCCTGACCTCATGTCGGTCGTTTCTAATAAAATGCTAGAATTTGTGCCCACTAAAATTGCGAAACCCTTCACACCAGAATCGACCTTCCCTCATTTTCTTTTGCCAAACTCAAGAAATGGAGGAGGCAGCTGAAAGATAGATGTACTAGTTCGCTGTCTGCGCATCTGTGGATCGCAGAGATCTTCGAGTTAGCGTCAAAGCTTCGTCCTGCACGTGACCAGCACAGGGAATTTTGCGCCCTGAGCGAGTTCAACTCTGCAATGCATATGCTCATTTTCTAAGGACACGGCAAGTTTATGCGTTGATTAAATAAACGCAGACCTACTTACACTCTCACGTTGGAGTGCTACCTGGCAGATGGAATTCTTTCCATCCAAGTGTAGTTTCATGTGTTTCGGTCCCACCAAGCTTCCTTGTCCCCTAGTCTTTCACAATACTCCACTTTTAGAACGATCCACAATAAAAGACTTAGGTCTCAGCCATACAAATAAACTAACATTGTTGCGTCATGCGGATCGAATATCTGCGGAGGCTGCACAGATCTGTGGTTTTATGTTCCATTATGCCGCACTGGTTTGGGAACCCGCCTATACCAGTAATGTTTCGTTAATGCCTATTGTTCTGCCCCACGCTCAGCTTCGACTGAGTTTGCTTCCAAGCCCCCCCTTCTTACTAACAGAGGCAGTGGGTATCAGAATTTATAGTCAGAATCTAGATAACGATGTGGCTCATCTGTGTGTGCCCTTGAATTTCACCTTCCACATGACAATGCTAACAAATTCGCTTCGAAACAGTTATGCTCGTCTTATACCTAAGAATGTTTGTTAAACCAATGAGTTCGAGCACTTCGTGTTATCGACTTTTTGGTTTATTGATGAGGCCCATTGGGCCTGAAATAAACAACAACTTATTATATCACACAATTTCTTCCTGCTGGAAATAAAGTTACATATTCATCGCATGTATGTTCTACCCATTCTAGAATACTGCTGTCCCCTCTTTGGACTAATGAATTTGGAATTTATATTTTTCAGCCCCGGTACGGCACTATCTGTACAAAGTTGATTTCGAAAAAACTAAAATTCAAAAAATAATTTGACAATATGTGCAAGTAGACGTAGAAAGTCGAAATAATATCAGCAGAACTTGTCCTTTCGCAATGTTTTGCAGGTAATTTTGAACTAAAAACGAAAACTTATGGCAGTTAAAAAAACTCTTACAGTGAAAATGGAGACAGAGTTCTACGGGCCTCCATGTTCAAAAAGTGTGCAAGAGAAAAAAACTGCTTAGGAAGACAGTAGTAGGAACATAGTAGTAGAGCAGAAATTGGTGTGTGTGGTCTGATGAAGGTGGATATTCAACGAAACTGCAGCATTTTAGACTAAATACTTCCGCCTGGCTTCGTTTGATTCAGCGGTGGTTAATGGAAACATCAAGGTTCTTGGGGGACACGAGGCAGAGAGAATACTTTCAAGCGGATCTCCTAAATTCCCGATTGTCCTTTCTCGGAGTCATGGAGAAAGCTGCTCGGAAATATAAGGAGAATAGAAGGTTAATAGAATCAGTGTTAAGATAAATGTGCAGTCTCTGTTTAAAAGCAGACAGTCTAGCTAACGACCTCATTTCGATTGGCAAGTTATTTCAAAGAAAGCTATATCTGGAAGCGAAAAACAAAGAGCGTTTGCATGAGGAAGATGCAGGAAGGGGTATAACAAAAGCCACGTTTCTTAGGTTGTAGGGACGGCTGACGAGGGTAATGACAGAAGTCCTGGGTAAATTTGTGCTATTATTTAGCCGAAAAAGGAGACAAAAGCCTGCTTCCTATCTCCTGACCCAAAGGAACCTTCGTTTTGTTAATTAATATCTCTTTGAGCAACAAGTATTATAAGCTGTCGGATACAGCAGTTTTCGTGTGAACTTCTTTTGAATTTGTTCAATTTTCGAACGGCTACTTTAATTCATGAGACCAAAAAAGGGGCAACAGTATTCGAAGATGGGAAGCACGAACATTCGATAAAGTCTAAATTTTATTTCAGGAAGATAGAAATTATAAGAGATAAAGCCGCAAATCTGTGCGGCTTTGGCTGTAATTCTATCGGCATGAGAAGAAAGGTCTAATTTATTCGTTTAGCTTTATCCTAGCTCCTTGATTCTGGAACATTCAGTCATTGGGTAACCTTGAAAAATAACAGGTTGTGGCAGCCTTTCAGGCCCACAGCACATGCACTGGCACTTAGAAGTTGAGAACTCCATATGCCATGTTGAGCTCCACGCCGAAAGAGCGTGCAGATCAGCATAAATTTGTTCTAGGCATCTCGCGGCCGTAGAGTTAGAGAAGGAGTAAACACACTTGAGATCATCTGCATAAATATAAGATTGGGAGTGTTTAACACTCAATGAGATATCATTTATGTAAAGCAAGAAGAGCAGAGGACACAGCACGGTACCTTAAAGGACACCACTCAAAATTGCGGTAGGATTAGAGTATGAGGATCCCACTAAGACCTTTTGTTGTCGATTTGAAAGATAAGATCTGATGAAGTCAGTAAGGGGACTACGAAATCTTATAGCCTCTAGTTTGGCTAGGAGCCTCCTGTGAGGAACTTTATTAAATGCTTTACTAAGGTTAAAATATATAACAACCTCAGATAGGTGATCATTATGAAGAGAAGTAAGAAGATTTAGAAAAGACATGTGGCATGCTTCACAAGATCGGTCCGGTAAAAAGCCATGCTGTGAGGAGCTGAGAATGTTATTGTTGATGCAGAATGCTTCTGACCGCGGCGATATTGAAAATGTACAGAGGGTATTTACTCGCAAAATATTCGCTCTTCCTCGATCCACTATTTCTTATATGGAGAGATGTCAGTTAGTGAGCATGACATTTCTTTGGGTCAGAAGACTCAAAGCGGGCCTTTGTTTCTTCTTTCGCGTTAACTCTACCCCTAACCTTCCACGAATCAACGCTCTAATTCTCGCAGATAGACCTTATGCCACTCGTAAGTCCTCCAGGATTATTGCACCCCCCCTTAAGCTCCACTTCGAACCCTTCTCACTTCTTTGCCTCCGCATATGCCTTCCTCTTGAATTATATTCCCCTCGAAATTAGACTTTCGTCTAACTTAGCAGTTTTTAAAGTCAAATGACGTAAACACTTAACTTCGGAAGATATAAAGTTCTTGTTATTCGTCTCCTTCCCAAACACACAACTTTTGGACTTTGAAAAGGGTCCCCCTGGTATCTGCGGTGGTTATGTTGAAAGCAAATTTTTTCCATGCATGTCTATTTCTTCCTGCTTTGAGTGATATTTACAACGTTGTTTCGTCCACTTCTCTGTCCAGTCCTCATTGCCGTTTTCTCCGTTCTCCGTTTTAAAAACCTGACGATAGGCTTCATGCTCTTTAGTCATGCTCGTGGTGGTTCTGCTATTTTCGCCAGCTCGTCGCTAAACTCTGCAGTCTACAAGGTATCATCTCCGGCGTTTCGTTGATGATCAGGTGACCTCTGCCATTCACTCTCTTGTCGCCCCTCTTGTCCGCGATGGCCTCCTCCAGTGTCACCTCCCTGATGGTTCATCATGAAGCCAGTCGGGCGGTGTAACAATGGTGAACGACAGCCTCTGCTGTTGTATGATTTTTCCGATTACAAGAAGCGTTTCCAGCCCTCATTCATTCTCATCAACAGTCCTGTCTCATTTGCACTACAATCAATCCTCTCAAACAACTCCCTTGATTGAAGCGGAGGTTCGCTGAACTCTGCCGCAGCTTTGATGGTAGGAGCTTTTTCACTGCTTCCTCCTTAGTTCACCATGCGTTTTGGAGAGTGTTGACT
Organism: Ligula intestinalis; assembly: GCA_036362985.1. Lineage (NCBI taxonomy): Eukaryota > Metazoa > Platyhelminthes > Cestoda > Diphyllobothriidea > Diphyllobothriidae > Ligula > Ligula intestinalis. The sequence continues at coordinate 1,240,515 of JAYGXS010000006.1, forward strand.
GCTATTTTAAAACGACGATATGTTGGTGGATATGAATTAATCTACCAACACTACTAAACACTTCCGCTGTCTATGTGGTTGTTTTGTAAGGAACAGCATTTATCTACTTTTTATTTATTTTTTAACAGCACTTAGTTTGCAATGACGAGCGTCTCTGGGCCTTAAATATAAAATTTATTTATTTATTTACCTTCTGGCTGCGTTTAGACAAGTAGGAGCCGATAAGTCGAGTAGAGGGGTCGGATGCCAATGGCTTACAATTATACCAGAAGCCGTCTATGTGGTACCTTGTGGAAGGCTTTGCTCAGGTCAAAGTAGATAACAACCACTGATTGCCGCTCGTTACGGAGGGAAGTGACGTGGTTAAGAAAAGCTGAGGGACACATCTCGCATGAACTTCCGAGTTGAAAACCATGCTGCGAGTCGCTTAATTTCGTAGGAAAAAATCGAGAATTTGATTAAAAATAATCTCCAGAAATTTAGCTGGGGCCGGGGTTTATGAACATCGCGGTAGTTATTCATGTCCAAACGAGATCCTGATTTAAAGACTGGAGGAATGATAGATATCTTCCAAATTTCAGGAAAGAAACCACTTGAGAGATAGACTGAAAATATATGGCTAATTAATTTGGGAAAGGTCGACACTCTTTTGATAACTTAGTTGGGAATACTGTCAATTCCTGAAGAGTGCGAGTTTTTTAGATGAAGTATATGCTTATGAATTAATTCTATGGAGAAATCAATGTTCCCGAGAGTATTGTCTGAGGATGGTTAAAACGACGATAGCGGTTCGGATTCTGTCGTAAAATGCTTCGCAAAGAAAGTATTGAACAATTCAGCCTTACCAGACTCATCTAGTACAAATGTTTTATTTTCATTGAGCAATGGGGGCATTTCAATTCCTCTTTGTTCGCAGGATCTATGACGAAACAGTTGTGCAACCGATTTTGCAGAGTTTAAATCACTCAGGGCGCAAGACGAATCTGTAGGGACTTTATCACTACAAATATACAAAACGTCTTAGCAAATACGCAGTGGAAAATTTTCGAGGGTAGACTAACTGCTAATAAGAGATTTACTAGACTATTCTAGTGGAAAAGTCGTAAAATCCAGTAAGGAGATTGACGGTGAAGATTAGAAATGATACAACTCACTTAGATCCTTCTCGATCCTAGCCGGCAGTAGTCAAGTAGTCGACTTGCCAAAGGATAACTCTGCGAGGACTGGATCCAAGTTCGTTGGGCTGTGAGTTGCAAAAATGGGGAGAAAACTCGTTTGCAAATTGTCGCTGGATTCTCCTGGAGCCCGAGAGTGATCACAAGAGAGGTGTCGTTGAAGGGAAAAATAGACAGCGGCAGGTGAGGAGAGAGTTGAGACGTGGAGAGTGATTAGCAAGACGTTGCTAGCACGCACCAAAACCGAAAGTGTGAAAGAGTGTTGTATTTAGTTTTAACAAACTTGGTTATTGATAAATTTAAACAACACGTAAGTAGGGCCAAGAGCCCACAAATCTTTGACGCTAATTCAAAGATCTCTGTGATCCTTAGATGCATATACAGCGAACTAGTAGATCTATCTTTCAGCTGCCTCTTCAATTTCTTTAGTCTGGGCAAAAGAAATTAGGGACGGTCGATTCTGATGTGAAGGGTTTCGCAATTTTAGTGGGCACAAATTCCAGCATTTTATTAGAAACGACCGACATGAGTTCAGGAAGATATGCAGCGTCGTTAATGGATGAAAGGCTCTGCCAATCTAATGAGTCAATAAATTTGTTGATTGAGCTAATATCTGGGAGGTCATACGCACGATAGGTACGATTAGCACTAGCCTTTTTCGTAGAATGAAGCGGAAGGCAACAGCGAATTAATGTGCGATCAATTCGGAAGATGTCCTGCTTAAAGTCAATGAAAAGTGGGGCGATACCATTTGTGAAAATCAGATCTAGGATATGATTCTGTCCTGTTGGGGAACTAACCAATTGAGACCAGTTAGAAAAATTAATGGCATCTAGGACTGGCTGAAATCTAGGTGGAACACAGTTTAAAATATCCAGCAATAATTTTAACTTCAAAAGTGGATTTTGAAATAAATTTGAATATCTCACACAGATTTGCATCTTCTTCAGATGAAGAGTTAGGAGGATCGTATACACATCCGATAATCGCCTTTTGCCGGAGCGACAGGATAATGGAGGCGAAACAGTAAGTTCCAGAGTTTGACGAAACCTGGCATAATAAACATATTTTTATTATTAAATAAAACGGAAAGTTCCTAAATGACGTTCTAATATAGAGAAGACAACCACCACGACGCTTTTTTATGCGATAATGACGATAGAGATCACACTCCTCTATGATAAGGGAGGAGTCAGAAATGATTGAATGGGTCCAAGATACTGTTATGCCTAACATATCAGGCATATTCTCGAAAGCGATAGCTCGAAGTTGAGCCATTTTATTTATAGTGGACCGGGCATAAACCACTATGACATTCCACTTCGCTGAAAATCCTTCCCTTTATGTTGCGAAACTCTTTTCGGGCACAGTAAAAGCGCAGAGGAAAACGCAACACCCCATATTTCAAGCCACCTTAGGAAATCCCATAGCTGACGCTTAGTTGACCACCGATAGCTTCAATGCGTTCCTATCCAAAATGTTCAGTGAAAGCTCACTCGCTGCACCTCCGGTTATCCGGGCTTGGACGGATTCCGACCTCAAAACCATAAGTTTTACACTCAGGGACGTGACTAGAGCCATTCGTCGTTATCGCAAATCTTGTAGTCCAGGACCAAATGGCATCCCAGTTAGCCTTCTCAAGGCTGAAGCGAATGATATCTTTCCATTTATTCTTTGTAAGGTATTTAATCTTGCTCTTGAGAGCGAAACCTTTCCTTCGTTTTGGAAGGAATCGCACATTATGTCTATTCGCAAACATGGCCGATCGACGTCATTCGACAACTTTAGGCCAATAAATACACTTCCCGCAGCCTCGAAGATCTTGGAGACCTTGATCAAAGAAAAAATGATGCATCACTTGACAGAGAACAACCTGCTCAATACAGCTTAACATGGCTTTCTCCAGAAACGATCTCGTGATACCTGCCACCTCTCTTTCTTTGATTATGTGCTGCAATCTAGAGACAGCAGTTTTGCCATTTATGGCGTCTATTTTGATTTTACTAAGGCGCTTTATTGGGTCGATCATAACCTCCTCCTTCTGAAACTGGCCCCCTTCAGCATAGGTAGCAAGCCTCTTAACTTTGGAATTTGGAATTTATATTTTTCAGCGCCGGTACGGCACTATCTATACAAAGTTAATTTCGATAAAATAAAAATTCAAAAAATAATTTGACAATATGTGCAAGTAGACGTAGAAAGTCGTAATAATGTCAGCAGAAATTGTCCTTTCGCAATTTTTTGCAGGTAATTTTGAACTAAAAACGAAAACTTATGGCAGTTAAAAAAAACTCTTACAGTGAAAATGGTGACAGAGTTCAACAGGCCTCCATGTTCAAAAAGTGTGCAAGAGAAAAAAAAATGTTTAGGAAGATAGTAGTAGGAAGATAGTAGTAGAGCAGAAATAGGTGTGGGTGGTCTAATGAAGGTGAGTAGTCAACGAAACTGCAGCATTTTAGACTGAGTTCTTCCACGTGGCTTCGTTTGATTCAGCGGTGGTCAATGGAAACATCTAGGTTCTCGGGGTACACGGGGCAGCGGGAATAGTTTCAAGCAGATTTTCTAAATTCCCAATGGTCCTTTCTCGGAGTCATGGACAAAGCTGCTCGGAAATATGAGGAGAATAGAAGGTTAATAAAATCAGTGTTAAGATAAATGTGCAGTCTATGTTTGAAAGCAGACAGTCTAGTTAACAACCTAATTTCGATTGGCAAGTTATTCCAAAGAAAGCTTTATCTTGAAGCAAAAAACAAAGAACGTTTACCCGAGGAAGATGCAGAAGGGGGTATAACGAGTGCCGAGTTTCTTATATTCGTCATATTTTCCTATTTGGATGCTCGCACACAACGAGTAAAAATTTCCAATGTTATCTCCAGCCCCACGCATATGAGGACTACAGTTATACAGGGTAGTATACTGGGTCCGCTCCTATTTTGCCTGTTTGTCAACGACGTTCCAGATACTTTTCAATATGGTAAACCCTTAATGTACGCTGATAATTTAAAAGTCGCTTATCGATATAAACCGGCAAATCGCAGCATCGTGCTCGAGCTGATAAAAAAGGATCTTCAGGCCTTCGCCCAGTGGTGTTGCACATGGCACCTCACCCTTTCATGACACAAATTTTCCGCTATGGTTGCTGGCGACGATCATCAACCGGAAGTAAGCATTGACGGCCGCGAGACATAGTTTTATTTCTTCCTATGGCACGTACAGTTAAGTACCGGCAATTTTTTTCAGTTAACGCCGTATCAATCTGGAATAAGCTGCACAAACAAATTGAAACCCAGCAAAGCTACCCTATGTTTAAGAGAGCTATAACTAGTTTTCTACATTCAGGACAACTTTGTCGAATTTTGGGTGCTGACTCGGTGGAATCTCTCTTTTACACTGATGGCGTTCGTGGACTTTGAACCCCGCCGGGCTTCATGCTGAAGATAATGCTGCTGAAGCAGCAGCTCGCAGTCTGCTTACCCTTCAGCCGATAGCGCGCAACGTTTTCCGACAACCATTTAAGGAAGACTGAGAACACTGTTTTCTTGTGCCAACCCTCTCCATCTCCAACTAATGTCCTTAAACAATATGCGACATTTCGCCTGCTGATGTTTCAACTCAGCTAACAACTGTACATATATTCCGTTTGTATTACACCTTTGAAGTCAGGTTTTTGTTTACTTGAAACAAACTCCCTATCTCGCCCATTTTGACAAAATACAAAGCCTGAAATAATAATAATATTGGCTACAATAAAGGGCTTTTTGTTTAGGTTTTTTCTTGTCTTCGGGGTTTTGAAAGGCGCCCAAGAGGTGCATTACCAACTCTTGACAATTGCCTGTAAACTGGCATAAAAATATTGTTGTTATCTAGTTTGTTTTGAATGGCAGGACTATGGCTTTCATCATTCATACAAAAGAATTTGGAGGTGGATAGGCAAACTCTAGGCCATTGTTATTTGGGGAATAATTACTGACGGTTATGGAACTATTTTTATATGGGAAGCCAATAATGGATGGCTGATAAGGTCTGATATATCTAGGAACCTCACTTTCTGGCATGGGAAAATGAGGAGAGGATAGACCAAAATAAGCATCTGGGCCATTAAGGAGGAATGGGGGGAGGCTAGAAGGCATGAAAAAGCTTGCGGGTTTGGGTGGATGAGCCTGGGTAAAGGAACTGAGACGGGTAACGGTGACATAAAATTAGTATTGGGGCCGTTTGCGTAAGGACTAGTGGTCTTATTCAGTGAATGTCCTGTAAGGCAACTCCAATTAGATTTAAAATTATACCAGTTTGGGTTGCTGCCGTCCAAATCAAATTTTTCGCGGTTCAGGCCTGACGTGTTCGATAACGCATTATACTGGGGAATAATATGACTCGCATGGTCAATGGAGGAGCTAGGTAGTGGTGGGGAAGCTGTCGGCCTAAACGCTTTCGACAATGTTGGTGACATTATTGATGAGCTTGTTGCAGAGTTAAAGGCAATGGAATTGATCGATCGTTGGACAGAGAATGTATTCAGACTAGTGATAATCGCTGTAGATGGTGAAGCGGCGGGGCTTGCAGGTCCCAACATCGAGAGAGATGGGCTATCTGGTGCACTGATGTTTATGGGCCTATGGCTAGACATTCGGGAGGCAGGGATAGCAGGTTTACTGATAGTTATGGGCCTATGACTACACATCCGGAGGCAGGGATAACGGGTTTAATGACGTTAGCGGGTGTATTACCAGTTATCCGGGGTGGAGGATTAGCGTGTGCATTGACCCTATCGGGACTACGACCAGACTTATGAGCAGTAGGTGGAGAACTCATTGGTCTATTAGACTGGAGAGCCGCATTTCTTCGCTCCATTGGTGTAAGATCTCGGCAGAGGAAACTTTCAGTCATTTCCAAATATCGACCTCGTTGTACAAAGACTGGGTACACCGTGATCGGTGAAAGCAATTTAACTAGTATTGGTGGATTCTTGCTACGTGATTGGAGTCACTTTGCTTCCGCAATTTTGTAGTTGAACCCGCCCGAGCATCAAAAATATCTTGCAATATCAAAAGGGCCACTAAGTGTGGAGTTACAAATATGCTTTTGTCTATCAAAAGCTCCCATGGTTATTAGATGGACGAGGGACTCTAGCTTTTTCAGTCTTGGGAATGTACATCGGATAACTGACCTTCAAAGGGGTTCCCTAGTATTGACAAGACAGATCCAAACTTCGGCATGAAGTCATTACAGTTCTGCAATGCAAATCAATCAATTTGCTTAGCCTTGACAATGAGTGTATGTTGATATCAAGGCATTGGCTAGTTGGTGTGGTCAGGCACCGCTTGGGTCTGCGGGCAGATATCCTACGATGAGCTGTAATTTTTGTTCTCATAATTTGCTGTAAATATGATTTAAATGTGAGAAGGTCTACAAAAACTCAGCCTATTGGATTGTACCGCAGTAAGTTGTTAAAAGCCCTTAAAAATTGTAAAACAAACTGTATTGATTATTACGTTCAGAAAAAAACCAGTTTATCGGATTTTCAGATTATGACTTACGACAAATAATCTGAGTTAACTTAACAAATACTGTAGCTATTTGTTAATAAACACTTTCAATCTATTTGTTAAAATGAATTCAATATTGGGAAACGACTCAGCCTTTGAAGGTCTCGAAAATATTCGGATCTTGACGATGTCTTTTACTAGGCCGCGATTTTGTTGCGAATCTGTTGGTTTGAAGAGGTTGCGTCTCGGTAGAATTTCTTGAAAAACAAAATCTTCTTAAATTCTGACTTCAAAAGATCGTCCACGCAAGAAAAATAATTCCAGAGACGCAGGAAAAAATTCTGCATGCACAGTTGCAGCCACAATATCCTAGATCGTAAGTGTTGGGGGATATCGATGTAGAAATGTCCTAGGAGGAGGGTGGGAAAATACCGACTGTGATATTGTAGGGTGCCAGGAGAGCTGGCAGGTGTCACAAGACTTTCTTTTCCAGAAATCCATGTTCATTTTCATCAAGCAGGCTGTTTTCTGTCAATTGACGCATCACCTTTTCTTTGATCAAGGTCTCCAAGATCTTCGAGCCTGCGGGAAGTGTATTTATTAGCCTGATATCAGTATTCAGCCAGATCTGAAGGCCGAGCAAACAGATTTGTCTGCAATGAAAAAATTGCAACGAATTTATGCTAAAATTTGGATCAGTGCCCTTAATTCTTGGGACACTATTTGACAATAAATATTTCTACAGTTTCCTCCAAGAAATGCAAACGCTTAGGTACATTGCTTAATTTGGTCGCAAGTAAGTCGCAGGATAGGCAAAATAGGACGTACAAATTTATTCTGAAAAAAGTTCCAAAATCCATTCGGCCAATGGAATTTGCCAGGCATTTCCTCTACTCCTGTGGTTTTAACTATAAAATAGCAGATGCTATTAGACTGTAATCTCGCATTAACAATCCACCCATTTTAGTTAAGCTATTTTCACCCATTGAAATAGACTCCATTTTTAAACACCAAGATCTTGTTTCCAAATATCTAAAGAATACAAAGTATTTCCTTTGTCATGATCTCACTCCAATGTAGCGAAGAATAGCGACGAGATCTTCTAATAAACTTTTGAATTCACCGCAACCGGCTCAAGTTCAAGGTCGTACAAAGTCCACCCAAACCTTCCATTAAAAAACCCAATTCAGGTCGTCAAAAAAGTGGGATCCGGAACTCAACCGCGAGCATGCAGCCTTCCCAAACACATACTAAGCTTATAAAACAGGAACCTTACAAACATATAGGTAACCCTACTTATAACTATTATCAAAATGGGTCAGGATTTCCCCCGCTTAATCCCCATACTTACCTTACCTCGCCCACCAGGCTCTTTTTCCATCTTGGTTTTCCCGATATCCCTGTAACTATCAGCAAGCCCATCAACGTACTAATCCCTATGGCCTGTCGATGTCACAGAGCTATCTACCTGCAGCTTTTAGCTGTCCCCTCAGCCTCCTATTGTTAATTGTCCAGATCCAGTTGGTGACTATTCTCCAAACTTGTAATTCAATTACCCACCTCCAAATTTTTATCATTAAATAAAGCTAACCCTAGTTCGATTATTCGAGCTACACTTAACATCATCTTGCTTAATGCAAGATCTGTTACAAATAAGATGGCTCAACTTAGAGCCATTGCATTCGAGCTGAAGCCAGATGTTTTATGCATCACAGAGTCGTGGACCCATCCGCTAATTTCTGATGCTTTACTCATAATGTACGAGTATGAATTCTACCATCAAGACCACACGAGTGAGCGTGGCGGCGGTTGTCTTCTCTATATTTAAGCTACTTTTAAGCATTTCCCATCCGACCTAGATCCTGAGTCATTCTCGGGCAATTACTGGTTTGCATCCATTGTCCTGTCTCTTCGTCAAAAGGCGATTATCGGATGCATTTATAATTCACATAAGTCATTAATCCGAAGATAAGAAAAAGCTTTGCAAAATATTTAGGCTGATTTCAGAGTACGCCTTTGACGCTAAAGTTATCGCTGGGGATTTCACATTTCCCGAAATTGATAGGTCACTGACCTGTTTTCCATCCAGATTTCAGCCCTTTCTAGAAACCATCAATTTTTAAAACCGGTCTCAGTTGGTCTGTTTCCCAACTAGTGATCTGCATATTTTAGACCTAATTTTCACGAACTACATTTCTCTCCTTTTCGTTGAATACAATCAGAACCTCTTCCAAAGCGACCATACTTCAAGCCATTGTTTTCTTCTGCTTGCCTATACACAAAAGGCTAGCACCGTTTGTAATTACTATGCGTTTGACCTACCTGATATTAATTTAATTAACGATTTTATGGACTCAATAGTATGGCAGGATCTTTCGTCCACGAACAGTGTAACAATTCTCTGTGACATAATGACAGCAATTTCAAAAAGCATTTTGGAATTTGTGCCGATAAAAATGTTAAGCCTTATACTTCGGACCCCACACTCCGTCACTTTCCTTTGCGCAGACTAAAGAAATTGCCAAGACAGTTGAATGATTACTCTACTAGTTAATTACCTGTGCACCTCAGAATCGCAGAGATTTTCGAAAAAGCGTCTAAGTTTCGTCTTGCGCGTGACAAAAAGAGGAAATCTTGCGCACTCAGCGAGTTAAACTCTGCAAAATCTATTGCCCAACTCTTCCATCGTCGGTTCTCCACCAAACGAGGTCAAGAAATCCCCCCTTTACTGAATGAAGATATAACCTTTGTGTTGGATGAGTCTCACAAGGCTAAACAGTTTAATGCATACTTTTAGTTCCAGATATTTCTCCATAGAAGTAATTCGTAAGCACATGATCCGTCTAAAAAAACTTGCTCTCCTCGGGAAATGACGGTATTGCAAACTCACTTATTAAGAGAATGTTGAGCTTTCCCCGATGAGCGGAAGACCCTACAAGATCACAGTCAATATTTCCCAAAGCTCCTTCTAGAACATTTGTACATCGATATCCCCCATCGATTACGATCTAGGATATTGTGCATCTCTGGAATTATTTTTCTTGCGTGGACGATCGTCTGAAGTCGGAATTTAAGAAGGTTTTGTTTTTTCAACCAATTCCACAGAGACGCAACCTCTTTAAGCTGAACGCAACCTCTTCAAAACAACAAATGCGCTGCCTTGTTTTCACCCATCGAGTTGGACTCAATCTTTGCTCAACGAGGTCACGTTTCCCAATATTACGAAATGAATAAAAGTTTCCTCTGTCGATATCTTACACCAATGGAGCGAAGAAATGCGGCTCTCCCTTCCAATGGACCAATGACTTCTTAACCTACTATTTCTAAATCCGTTCGTTGTCTCGATAGGGTTAATGCACTCGCTAGTCCTCCACCCTGGATATCTGGTCATACAGCCACTAAAATCAGTACACCTTTTATCCCTACCTCCCAAATGTCTATTCATAGGCCTATAAATATCACTGCACCAGTTAGCTAATCCCTCTTGACATCTCTCTGGTCTAAAGCCGGTAACAGTGACGGCCTAGCTGTCCCACCACCGAAACCTAAGACATGCCCTCTTAAATTGGTCGTTTTAAATGCCAGATCACTGATTAATAAAACGCCTTTGCTCCAGACTCTGGTTTTCGTCAACCCCCCAGACATTGTTATGGTAACTGAGACATTGGCATCGGCCTGTGTAGCTGACTCTCAATTCTCTGTTGTAGGCTATGCATGCGTTCGGAACGATCGAATCAATGGCCATGGCGGACGAAGCTGCATCTTTATAAAGCAGCCATTTGCATTTCTCCCGTTGGACTATCCACAATTCACAGCGGTGGAGGAGAGCTGCTGGCTACGATTTGTTCTAAAAAACAAATACTCCTTACTTGTTGGCTGTGTTTATCGCCCACCTAATGCCAATGCGGACTACGATCTTTGTCTCTCGCAGGCATTTCATGCCGCAGCTGACCTGAATCTTAAGTATTGCTTGATTGCAGATGATTTTAACCTTCCTGACGTCCAATGGTTTCCACCATTCGGTCCTTCAAAGTTCGAGAACTTACTTGAGGCAATAGATATCGGCATGTGGGATCAGGTAGTCGATTTTCCCACTGGAGGAGCAAACATACTCGACCTAATTTTTTGTAGGGGATGCGAACCACTTTCAGTGTCATCCTTAGACGCACTTGGGAGTTCAGACCATCTTACAGTTGTTAGTGAACTAGAACTGGAGGCAGATAAAACATTGTCCCAAAAGTATAGTCTTTATCATGACTTCCGATCAGAAAACATGGCTGACCTACTGGCACATCTAAACGCTCTCGATTGGTCCGAATTTTTCCAATGTTTGGATGTAAATGATTGTACCGATGCACTGTACAAAGTGTTGGATCCACTCAATCTCCACTTTGTCCCCCGTAAGAAAGTAATGCATGTCAAGGATGAAGTGTACCTTCCTCTGTCTTTCCGTCGTAGGCTGCGTAAACTCTCTCATCGTTTGCATCGGCAGAACGACATTTCCGTTCTGCCCTTGATCACACTGATCTTTGAGCAGGCTAAGAAGCTCTCCGAAGAAAAGCAGATAGCCGATGAGGCTCACTTCGCTGAAAATCCTTCCTTTAATGTTGCGAAACTGTTTGCGCGTACAGTAAAAGCGTAGAGGTAAACGCAACACCCCATACTTCAAGACGCCTTAGGAAATTCCATAGCTGACGCTTAGTTGACCGCCGATAGCTTCAATGTGTTCCTATTCAAAACTTTTATTTCTAAAAGCTGCAGCGAATGATTCTACACATTTATTCTTTGTATGGTATTTGATGTTGCTCTTGAGAGTGAAACCTTTCCTTCGTTGTGGAAGGAATCGCACATTATGTCTATTCGCAAGCATGGTCGATCGACGTCATTCGACAACTTAAGGCCGATATATACACTTCCCGCATCCTCGAAGACTTTGGAGACCTTGATCAAAGAAAAAATGACGGGTAACTTGACAGAGAACAACCTGCTCAATACAGCTTAACATGGTTTTCTCGAGAAACGATCTCGTGACACCTGCCAGCTCTCTTTCTTTGATTATGTGCTGCAATCTAGAAACAGCCGTTTTGCCATTTATGGCGTCTATTTTGATTTTACTAATGCCTTTTATTGGGTCGATCATAACCTCCTCCTTCTGAAACTGGCCTCCTTCGGCATAGGTAGCAAGCCTTTGAACTTCATATCTTCCAGATAGAGTAAAAATTTCCAATGTTATCTCCAACCCCACGCATGTGAGGAGGGGAGTTATACAGGGTAGTGTACTGGGTCCGCTCCTATTTTAATAATAATTATAAATTGTATATTTCAGGGCCAATGGGCCTCATCAATAAACCAAAAATTCGATAATATGAAGGACTGGAAATTATTGGTTTAACAAACAGTATCCGTAGTTTAGATCTATAAGACGAGTATAACTGTTTAGAAGCGAATTCGTTAGATTCGAAAAAAATGAATATAGCAGTGTTATGCGGAAGGTGAAATTCAAGGGCACACACAGATGAGCCACATCGTTATCTTGATTCTGACTATTAATTCTGATACCCACTGCCTCTTTTAGTAAGGGGGGGGGGCTTGGAAGAAAACTCAGTCGAAGCTGAGTGTGGGGCAGAGCAAAAGGTATTAACGAAACATTACTGGGTTGGACGGGTTCCCGGCACTAAACTCGGGTTCCCAAACCGGTGCGGCATAAAAGAACAAAGGGAACCCACCAGTTTATGATCGTGATGGGCACCACCGTATGAGATCCAAAAGTTCGTCAAATCTACAAGACCATCGTTGGGGATGTCTGAGATGTGACCAAATATAAGGCCCTGATGATGGTTGGTGACCAGCAAAATGAGAGCCGTCAAGACTGCGTCCTGATTCCAGGGGACACGAGTCAGAGGAAGGTAGTTTCAAGAAAGGATCCTAAATTCCTGATGGTCCTTTCTCGGGATCGTGAAGAAAGCTGCCCGGAAAAGATGAGGTAAACAAAAGGTTAATAGATTCAGTGTTAAGATAAATGTGAAATCTTCGCTTGAATGCAAATAGACTAGTCAAAGCCCGAATATCAATCGGCAAATTACTCCAAAGATAGCTTTACCTAGAAGCAAAAAAATAACGATTGTTTAGAAGTGGAAGAAGTAGGAGGAGGTATAATCAACGTTGAATTTCTTAGGTTGCAAGGGCGAGTAACGGGAGTAAGGGCAGAAATCTTCGGGAGATTTGAACTATTATTAAGACGAAACAGGAGAACAAAACCCTGCTTCCAGTCTCCTGACCGAAAGAAATTTCAGTTTCGCTATCTCACATCTATCTTAGTAGGAAGTATCTGAAAATGCCAGATCGAGGACCTTTTTAGTGAATCGTCTTTGGACACTTACAATTTTTGAACGGCTAGATTCGTTCATTAGACCGAAGAATGGACAGCAGTATTCGAGAATAGGAAGCACATACATACGATAAAGTCTTAGCTTCATTTCGGGCAGGTAGAAATTATAAGAGATGAAGCCGCAAAACTGAGCAGCTTTTGCTGCAATTCTATCAGCGTGAGGTGAAAGATCTAATTTATTAGTGTAATTTAAACCTAAGTCCTTAATGTTAGAACATTCATTCATGGGGCAACCTTAAAAAATTATATGCTGTGGTGGCCATTTAGGCCCAAAACACATAAACTGGTACGAAGAAAGCGAGAACTCCATCAGCCACGTGGAGCATTACGCAGATAGAGCGTCCAAATCCGAATGAATGCGTGCTTAGCATCGCTCAGCCGTAGAATTAGAGAAGTAGTATACACATTTCAAGTCGTCCGTGTATATATACGATTGAGAATGTTTAACTATTGTTGAAATATCATTTGTATGAAGCAAGAACAACAGATGGCCCAGAACGGTACCTTGAAGGACACCGCTTAAAATAGCGGTAGGGGTAGAGTATGAGGACCCCACTAAGACCTGTTGTTTTGGATTAGAAAGATATGATCTAATAAAGTCAATAAGAGGACTACAAAATCCTATAGCGTCTAGTTTGGCTAGTAGTCTCCTATGAGGTACTTTATCAAATGCCTTACTACGATCAAAATAGATGTCCACCACAGATAAATGATCGTTGCCAAGAGAAGTGAGGAGATTAAGAAAGGACATATGGCATGTTTCACAATATCAGTCCGGTAAAAAACCATGTTGAGATATATTTAATATTTGATTGCTTATGCAAAAATCTGTAATTTTATTGGCGATAAATTTTTCAAACAGTTTAGCTAGAGAAGGTGTTTGATGAACACCGCGATAACTTTGAATGACAGATCTGGAACCAGATTTAAAAACTGGACTTACAATAGCAGTTTACCAAGAATCAGGAAAAAAAAACGTTTTCGAAAAATAGTGCAAATAATTTGCTCAGTAAAGGAGGAAAATCTCTTAATTGCTTAAAAAATGAGTTTGGAATGTTATCCGTCCCGACTGAATGTGAATTATTGAGACGAGCTATTTCTTAATGAATACTTGTAGGTGAGAAATCCATTGAAGTGAGATTTGCATCACGCATCAGAGGTATTTCGGGCGTTGGACTAGTCTCAATTGTAAAGAACTTGGCGAAGAAGGAATTTAACATTTCTGTTTTTGCCAAATCCTGAGTAACAAAATGATTACTACTATCGAGTTAAGGCGGAATGACTTTCTGAAGCTTAGTGGATGACCGAAAACGGAAGACTTGAGCAACGGATTTGGAAAAGTTAGCATCATTTAGTGCCAGGGACTCTCTACGCGTACCTCGTGCAAGCGTTATTTTTAGTGCTAATTCAAATATTTGCGCTATTCTTAAGCGCACCGAAAAAGAGCTATAAGACGGATCCTTAAGTTGCTTCCGTAATTTTTTAAGTCTATTTTGGAGAAAATGTGGAGCGGTAGAGGAAGTGGAATTTGATTTAATAGGCTTAAGTGGGATAAAAGTCTGAATTTTTTTTGTAAGGTTTTGTAAAAGTTCATTGAAAAAGATTGGATCATTAGTTGAAAAAATAGTATGCCAATCTAGAGTACTTACGAAGTCATTTATGAGTTCAAGGTTTGCGTTAGCAAACTCGAGGTTATTACATTTTACCTCAGGCTTTTTAGAAAGAGAGACTGGAAAACAACACTGAATTAATGCGTGGTCACTTGTGAAACCATCATGATGAAAATTAATAAAGAGAGGGTGGACGTCATTTGTAAAAATTAAATCTAATATTCTCTCATTTCTAGTCACTGAACTGACCAGTTGTGACATGTTTGCAAAATGAATATTTTCTACCAATTTTTGAAATTTTGGTGGACAAATATTGGACTCCCAGTCAACGTCTGGAAGATTAAAATCACCTATGATTATTTTGACATCAATTTCAGCTTCTGCAACTTTTGCAAACAGTTCGCAGAGTGCGCTTTCATTACCAGAATAACATGGGGGATTATTGACACAGCCAATTACAGCTTTTTTATTGTGCGGGAGGATGACTGAGATAAAACAACCATCTCCCGAAAGCGATGAAATGCTCAGATGAAACGGGAAATGTACAAAAGATGATTTGATATGAAGAAGGCAACCACCGCCACATTTTTCAATGCAGTCTTGTCGGTAAAAACTAAAATTATCTATAGTGAGCGTTTAGTCAGATATAAGAGAGTGAGCCCAAGATTCAGTGATACAAATAACATCTGGATCAAGCTCAAAAGCTACTGTTCTGAGCTCTGTCATTTTATTTACAACTGATCTCGCATTCAGAGAAACAATACTGAGCGTATCCCTGAGATGCAGGTTAAGCTCATCCGTATTTATAAAAAAGGAAAACTTGGTGGTGGAAATGGAACTGGCATGGGAGAAACAAAAGGCGGAAAGCAAGATTGCTGTGGTCTTCAATTAGCATTCGAAAATGACATTGAAGGTTGCGAGAAGCTATTCTTAATATTATTAGAGTGAATTAATTGTGGATTGTGGGCCATTTTGGGGATTGGAAAAGTAAAAACATAAGTGTTTACATCTGATGTAGATGCTGAAATGTTAGTATTGTTCCCATAATTAGGTTAATTACTGATTTTTGCAATTGGCTTCGATTTACGGGGAGCACGTTTAAGTCTATTAGGTTTAGCCTCTTTAGCAGGCGAGGTTCGATCGGAAGGCCATGGAATTTCACTCGAGCCAGGAGTAAGGATTGCGGGTGAGTTTTCGGGTGAAATTTTCGTTGTCTCTGATCCGGAGGCACGTGAACTTGCGTCGGCCTCAGGAGTTAGGACTGCGAGGGAGGTTTCGGGTGAACTTAATGTTGTCGCTGATCCGGAGGGACGTGAACTTGCGTCGACCTCAGATACCACATTTTGAATAATAGGGGTAGGAGTGGGCCTAGTTTTTGTAGATGCAGGCGAAATCCTACGTTCCATGGGGGTTTTATCCCTACATATAAAAAGCTTATGTTTTTTAGGTATTGAGCTGAACGCTCATACTGAGAGAAAAGATTGTCAACTTCTATCGCCGAAAAAAGTTATACCAAAATCGGCGGATTTTTGCTTTGATTGAACAATCTTTTAGCTTCTGCGACCTTAAAGTTAAAGCCACACGAGTGAAGAAATTGACAGGCGACGTCTAGCGGAATTTTACTTTTTGGGGCATTCTTTAAAAGAAAATTGTAACTTATTTTTTGCCGGTCACAAGTCTCAGTAAACACCAAATTGATGAAGGGCTCTAATTTCTCACATTGCTGAGAAGTGAGCGAAGAGACATTTCCATCAAAGATGGTGCTGAGAACCGTAAGCAAATATCCATATTGAGACATGAAATCATTAAAAGTGTCCAAAGCATCAAGATACAGTTTTTTTCATGTTTAAGATGGGTTGATCTTGGAAAAATTTAACACCAAGAGGGTCATTAAAGGGGATTTTCGGCTAAAAACTGACTTTGATTTCATATCGAAGAGTAAAATATCAGAAGAATATGCAGTTAGATAGATTTTTAATCAAGGAAATGCAAGAAAGGTTCTCTGATACAGAAAATAAAATTGACGAGTCAACCTTGGATGAAAACTAACTCAATTGATATTGCAATAAGTGTATACTGAATCTTGTTGGAAATTGCGCAATCTTTTTTAAAATTTGCAATCTAAAATAAACATTCAGATGAGGCTATGTCTGGTGAAATTATGAGGCTTTGTAGGGTGAAAAATATCTAGATTTATATTTTGACCAGTGTACACTATTTCTTGTTGGAAGAAGAGTATTCTTTGAAAATATACAATCGGATTTAATATTCACGTACTTAATAACGTGTTTTTCAGCTGAATCTTAGAGAATTCCTAGGAGGCTATGTCGGGTGAAACAGTAGAAACTGTATATTTTCACCTATAGACAAAGAAAACGACGACCGGTTTGTGGAGTGGCTAAGGGGTTAGAAATTTGAATTATGAACAACAATTATGCCAATAAAGTCGACAGGATACGATAAAATCTTATAAAAATTTGAACTTTCAGTTAGCTGCGAAAATTCGAGTTGCCTGTTTGTCAACGACGTTTCAGATTGTTTTCAGTATGGCAGACCATTCATGTACGCTAATGATTTAAAAGTCGCTTATCGATAAAAACCGGCAGATCGCAATATCGTGCGCGAGCTGATAAAAAAGGATCTCCAGGCCTTCGCCCAGTGGTGTTGCACATGGCGCCTTACCCTTTCATGGCAAAAATGTTCCGTTATGGTTGTTTGCGACGATCATCAACCGAAATTAAGCATTGACGGCCACGAAATAAATGTCCCAGGAGTTATCAAGGATTTGGGCATATACTACTCTAAATGTCTTAATTTGTCAGAGCACTGTGCCCTGATAGTCTAGAAAGCACGCCGAAACACCGGATTTATCCTTAGATATTTTAAGACTATAAAGGTTAGAACTAGCCTTTATAATATGTACGTGAGACATAGTCATGAATACTGCTCACCCCTTTTCAGTCTTCTGCGCACTAGTGAACGGAAAAAACATAGAATCAGTGCAGCACTTCTTCACTAGAAGAGTTTTCACTACAGAACACCGCAACTTAGCCTACCAACAAATGTGCGAACGTAGAAAGCTGGATCCCCTATGGCTTCATCGATTGCAGAAGGGTCTTTTTTACTGTTTAAACTTTTGAATGGTCAAACCTTTAATCCCCTTAGTACAATAAGGCAGCTTGAGCACTCTCGACGTGCCAGTCATCGAGACGTATTTATATTTCTTCCTTTGGCACGTACAGTTAAGCACCGGCAATTCTTTTCAATAAATGCCATATCAATCGGGAATAAGCTGCCCAAAAGTATTAAAACCCAGCAAAACTACCCAATGTTTACGAGAGCTATAACTAGTTTTCTACATTCAGGACAACTTTCACGAATTTCGGGTGCTGACTTGGTGGAATCTCTCTTTCACTCTGATGGCGTTCGTGGACTTTGAACCCCGCCAGGCTTCATGCTGAAGATAATGCTGCTGAAGCAGCAGCCCGCAGTCTGCTAACCCTTCAGCTGATAGCGCGCAACTTTTGCCGATAACCATTGAAGGAAGACTGAGAACACTGTGTTTCTGTGCCAACACTCTCCGTCTGGAACTAATGTCCTGAAATGATATGAAACATTTCTCCTGCTGATTAGTCAACTCAGCTTACAACTGTTTGTATCATGCCTTTGAAGGCAGGTTTTTGTCAATTGAAACAAACTCCCTTTCTCGCCCAGCATTTACAAAACACACAATCTGAAACAAAACCAATACTGGATGCAACATAGGGAATTTGTTTTAGGTTTATTCCGGTCTTGGAGGTGTTGGAAGGCGCCCAAGAGGTGCATTACCAACTCTTTACAATTACCTGCAAACTGGCATAATAAACATATTATTATTACTGATAATTTATTTAAGAAAACCAAAGACTTTGAGCCGTTTCTTCTCTTAAAAAAATCAATTTATATAAATCCTTCACTTATCTTCGAATTTCAATGACCCGCTCCCGCTGCGTATGTGGTTATTTCACGGAGAGCGCATTAATCAACTTTGTATTTATTTTTCCACAGCACTTAGTTTGCAATTACGAGGCCCTCCGGGCCTAAAATAAAATTTTTTATTCACTTCCTTATGTAGACCCTGGGCCCTTTTCAAAGTCAAAAATTGTGCGTTTGGGAATATGACGGATGACTAAGACATTATATCCCCCGAGGTGTAGTGTTTACAAAATTGGGCTTTTAAAAGTGCTTAGTTACGCAATAGCCTAATTTCGAGGTTAATATTATTCCAGAGGAAGGCATAGTTGCAATCAAAAAAAGAAGAATTGTTCAATGTACTGCTGGCAAAAAAGCAGTACCGCCATGAGCATGACTAAGGAACATAAAGCCTATCGTCAGGGCTGTAAATCGGAGCATGTAGAAAACGGAAATGATGACTGGACAGAGAAGTGGACGAAACATCGTTGCAAATAGCACTCAAAAGAGGAAGAATTAGACATAAATGGACAAAAATGTAGCATAAACATAACCACATCAGATACCAGGGGGACGCTTTTCAAAGTCCAAATGTTGTGTGTTTGGGTAGAAGACGGCTAACAAGTGTTGACGTAATTTGAATTTAAAAACTGCTACGTTCGATGACAGCCTAATTTCGAGGAGAATATTATTCCAGAGGAAGGCATATTTGGAGACAAAGAAGAAAGAATGGTTCTAAGCGGAGCTTAAGGGGAGTGCAATTAGCTTGGAAGAATTACGAGTGCATAAGTTCTATCTGTGGGAATAAGAGCGTCGATTCGTGGGAGTTTAGGGGAAGAGTTAACGCGAAAGAGGAAACAGAGGCCAGCTTTCAGTCTTCTGACCCAAAGAGATGTCATGTTCGCTAACTGACATCTCTC
>JAYGXS010000006.1:1265044-1358602 GCA_036362985.1 Ligula intestinalis
GTCCACTACGGATAATGTATGCAGGAAGCGCAGGGCAAGAGTAGCTCGTGATCGGAACGTTGGAGGTTAATGAGGGAGGAGAAACTGTCGATGGCCGTGGAGATGGTGGAAGAGTAAACAAACAGAACGAAGGACCGAGGAGTAGGGGAAATGGAACTAAAGGGGTCGTCCGGCAGAATGTCCAGTACAGCGACTTTTAGGC
This sequence comes from Ligula intestinalis, assembly GCA_036362985.1. Classification (NCBI taxonomy): domain Eukaryota; kingdom Metazoa; phylum Platyhelminthes; class Cestoda; order Diphyllobothriidea; family Diphyllobothriidae; genus Ligula; species Ligula intestinalis. Next base: position 1,265,247 of record JAYGXS010000006.1, read on the forward strand.
TGTCCATGCTCAGGACCTCATCTATTGTTTCGTGAAGGATGCCGAAGATATTCTCGCCTCGGGAGACAACCCGCAACGGCCCGCCGTCGGGGGGTTCCAGCGGTCCGCAGATTCGATCACATCGTGAAAAGACGTGAAAGCATGTCGCAAAGTCTTTTTCGAGATAAGACTCGGAGACAGCAGGCCTTGGTGGAACTGGGGACAATGTTTGCAAAAACTGCCGGAGGCGATGCAGGAGGTTTTTATGATCTTCGACTGCACCTGGAGGAGTCGGTGAAATCATCTCGCCGGGGAGTCGGACAGGAGCGACAAGGTGTCAGTGCAGGACTGATCGCAGGACCGCCACAGCTCTATAAAACATTCTTGTCCACTTTAGTAACTTGAATATTAGGATTATATTCGCCAAGTTGGCCGTCCTGATGCGGGGCTTCCTGGTGAGACATTGGCAGATAGTCCTTCGCGGCTGACTTCAGCGCTTCCTTTCTAACCTCAAATTTTAGTCCACTGACCTTGTTTATTTACCATATTTTTTTTTCGCTTGGCAGCTCCTTCTGGAAGGCCGTCTCTGCTGGCCCGCCCGATGTGATATTCGGTTTGAACGAGGCCAGTGCTCGCGATCCCAACCCCAACAAGGTCAATTTGGGCGCCGGAGCGTATCGTGATGACGCAGGTCAGCCCTTCTTGCTGTCGGCTGTCAGGAAGGCCGAGGCTCGGGTGATTATTAATCAAAACAAGGAATATCTGCCGATAGGCGGAAACCCCAAGTTCTGCCATGAGGCCATAAAGTTAGCCCTGGGGCCGGAGTCGCCTGTGTTGTTGGAAAAGAGGGTGAGCACAAGATTTAAACTATATTTATTTTCACAATTAAGTCAATCGAATTACTGAGATCTATCAAACCTCTAACAACCAAGGTTAGCCTAGTAGTCCATCCTAGATGATCCTAGATGATTACTCAGGTAATCCTACCTGGCAGTCAGCTTACTGTGTCCGTATTGGTGGATTCCATCTATGCAGTAAACTCGGGCAAGCAAATCGACCCAAGTGTGATTAACTTCACTGTGCAAAATGAGCCTAATAGCTCAATTGGTAAAGCATGGACTGCGCAAAAACCTACGCTGCTCTGTGGGTTCTACCGAGGCTGCGAATTTTTCACAATTGGGTCAGTCGAATATATTGTTCTGTATCATAAGTATTCCAGCTGTTTGCACACAGTAAAATTCTTTTTTCCTCCAACAGAACGCCACCGTCCAAGGCATTTCAGGCACTGGATCACTGCGAATCGGAGCTGCTTTTCTGGTAATTTTCGCCTATCCAAATAAACAGTTAACCACTCTTTTATGTAGGCGAAGTTTGCGCCGTCTAAAACGATATGGCTACCAACTCCAACCTGGGGCAATCACTCACCGATCTTCAGGTACGTTAAGCATCCCTGTTTGCTTCATTTGTATCATCCAAAGACTATTATGCTGTCTCGACTGGGGGGCTGTGTTTATTAGCGTTCCAGCGCCCTTTTGAAATTTGAATTTGTCCGTTCGTACTTGGATTTGCATTAAAACAAACCAAAACTCTAATCAAACCGTTGTTGATCATATGATAGCTTCAATTACAATTTTAAGGTTTTGAAAGTTTATATGCAGTGGAACCCCGCTTTTAATTCGCTCCGGCGCCGAACTCGTTGTGTCAAAAACTCTTGCGACGCGGGTCTCACCTGCTATATATCTCACATACCAGAGTCGTTAATCGGCTGCCGAAACACTGTCCCTTCTGGTTTCGACGACGCGCGCGTCCCTAAGCTTAATTCCCGTAATCTGAGCCCTCCAACAGATGGATAATTAAGTAGTAATTAAGTAACCCTGTGTTTGGTCTTCCTGACTTTCCTGACTTGGTATCCAGTAGTCACGTGTACAGTAGATTCGCTACCTCATGAAACCTCACCCGGAATTCTGAAATACGTTTTCGATTCAAACATACTAAATACACATGGTTTTAATAATGACAGTCTTGCAGCCTATTCTCAATATATTTTGGTCACGTCAGGATGCCGACTTTTTAACGCGCTTATTTCTGACAGCTAATAAAACGTATGTACTGTAAAAAGTGGCTACTTAAGTAGTATGCATTTTCGTCATGGATTTTTACTGGCTTTTTAAATTCAAATATATTCTACGGAAAACATGCACGAAAAAATTATTTCTTGTAGTCTTTTGGTAGCAAAGTGCGCCTTCTTTAAATTTTATACTTAAAGAAAGAGTATCTTTCGGTTTTGAAGAAGTTTCTAATTATGAGCTTTTTTACGATTGAGGTGGTCATTCATTATACATCAAATCCGTCAATTTATTACTGCTACCTTTAATGTGTACAGCAATTTCCACATCTGTTGCAACATTTTCTGAGAATAATGTAACTTCTTCCTCAAGCCGGAGCCAAAAACCAACTTTCCTTTAAACAGGATGTACACAGCGCGCAGTCTGTAACCCTTGAATTCCAGTGTAGCAGTCGGTAGGTTTCAAAATTATTGGGCAATTTAGAACCTTTTTATAAAACCGAACGATGCACTATTTTTAGGTATACAATTTAAAGAAGGTGGAATTTTCGTCCAAACGAGTACAAAAAAATAATTAATTCCTGCATTTTTCCAAAAATATATTTGAATTTATAAAGTTAGTGAAAATGAATGACATAAAGGGATACTACTTAAAAAGCTACTTTTTAAAGTACATACTTCTATTTGGCGGTCAGAAAGAGGCTCGTTAAAAAGCCGGCATCCCGACGTGACCAAAATGTACAGAGACTAGGCTGCACGATCGCCATTTTTAAACCCATACGTAATCAATATGCTTGAATCGAAAACGTATTTCAGAATTCCGGGTGACGTTTCATGCGATAGGAAATCCACTCTACGTCAATCCCAATGGTAACAACTGTCAAGGCAATACGGTGCTGCTAAGTAAGCACAGTAAAGGATAAACAGTGGAATTGTGAAACTACTATTCCTAAGATTAATAAGAAAACTTTCCATAAAACTTTACCTCTTAAAAAGTGCTTTGACTAGATATTCGGCTGACGAACTTCTGCGTATATTAACTTTTTTCAACGTTATATCACAATGAAATTTGAGAATTTTGAGCGTTTCTTTAAGTTTCCTGAAGATAAACGATTCAATTTGACTAGAGATGAAAGAACTTTCTTTTCTCTTTATAATGGATTATTTTTCGCATAAGTGGGTTAATTCCACTTTCTGATATAATTATGCGAATTCCAATAAACTGGCCACATACATTGCCATTTTTTGAAATACTTATTATTCTTCTGTCTTTTCCGTTTCTATAAACGCAAAAGGTGAACGTAAAGCACACAAAAAAACTATATTTCTATATGACTTACATTAAAAAAGGCCTACTTTATCTGAAATTCGCGTTAGCACGTTCGAACTTTATGTTTTTATGCAAGGTCAAAAGCGGATCATTCATGCATTCAAACAAACACTTATGTTGCTGCATTTTGTGCAAAATAACTTCACAGGATAGGTAAGCATAATTTTTAAAATGCAAATCTACAACGTTACTGCAAATAAATGTGATTCATTTAACTTGGCTTCACTTGAAATGAACAATCTCCGACAAAAATTTCCAGTTCGCGAAAGCATTGCTTTTATACCTATGTTACGTATTTTGGAGTTCCTTCATAGTATAATCAACATAAAAGTGCAGTTTGGTTCTCTCTTTCGTAATAGCATAGGAAATTCCTTCGATATAAGACTACTCCCAATTTCCCCAAAATTAACGGCCATTTCTCTTTAAAAAACCTTTACTTAAATGACGATTTAACTTATTAAAAAGCTCTCGCAGAATTCTATAAACTGAATGAATCAAAACAGTGTTACTAAATATACGCTAAAGTACCTAGTCAAATTTCATCATGAAGGTTGCATGGTCTTTAGCGGCTACTGTAAGTGACAGTAGACTTGCTAGGTATCTACCGCCCTCACCCACCTGACCAAGGGCAGGATCAAGCGCAGATGGCTGACTGGTGCGGCTGAAGTCGCCCCTGTGCGTGCCAACGCTCCCCTTCACGCCTGCCGTACCCTGACCCGGCCCCATGTATTAGTCCGGCGTGTCTTCCGCGCGGCCTGTTTACGGGAGGCGTTACCGACAGCTTGACCGTCGCTTTCGAGGATGCCCACCACGAGCTTAAGCGAGCTGAAGGCAGAAACAGTGACTATGGCTGGAGTTTAGTGAAAGTAGACTCGCCGGATCTACCACACTCTCTGACCAGTCCCAAACCGAACCTTATGTCAAGACAAAAGTCGAGAAGAGGAGGGAGGTCGCAGGCGGTGTGCGCGAAACGCACTCCAATGCGCGCCATAACAATGCCACCTTGCTAGGTAGGCTCCCGCGCGTGTGCGGGAGCGCCATAAAGGCCACACTAAGCAGGAGCCATTTTGACTGCCTGTCAGCCTGAAGTAAGCCATTCGTTTCAACAGGAGACGCTGGGCTGACTGCAGTGTCCAATTTATCCCGTCAGTTGGCAACCCTCCAAGCCACGGCTATTAGCGCAACGTGATAGCTTCGAGCGCATCCAATTGTTTTTAGTGAAGAAATAAATGCGCTGAGAGTCAACATCACTCTCTTCTCCAACGCTAGCAACAGGCCAAAGCCTAACTGGTTGGTCATCTGACGTTGGATGGGTGCAGTTCTATGCCTAGTCGCTTAGGCGACAGTCTCGTGGCTTGTAGAATAATTCCTTGTTCTGTCTTTTGCATTCCTCATCCTCCTGCTACGACCATAGTCACGCCGGATTGACTGTCAAATTCTATCGGTATTACAATCCGCAAACACTCAGTGTGGACATGTCCGGTCTGCTGGACGACCTTGCCCGGAAAATCCCCGATGACGATATCGTCCTGTTGCATGCCTGTGCACACAACCCCACCGGAGTTGATCCGAATCCAGAAGAGTGGAACGAGATCGCGTCCATCTTTGCCTCTCGGCGTCTTATACCCTTCTTCGATATGGCCTACCAGGTACCTGTTTGCCTCCCAGTTGCACACTCGATGAGGTTTGTGTTTAATTTTGGGTAATTGGGTACAGATGACTGTTTATGGTTAGGTCTTACAGTGGAGCAATTGGTTTTTATCTTTTAGCCGTCTCTTACCTATCTTTGCGTTTCGTCTGCAGTCTACCTACAAACCAACTTTTGATTAGCACGCCCATTTCCTTAGGCCTACTTAAAGCGTTTAAGCAACACAAGCGAAAATGTCAGACCCAGGGTAGTTATTGAAAAGAAGCAAATGCGATCTTAGGGACAGGAATTTTATTCGCCTGACCTTTTGTTTTCCGTCGTTGATCCATATGCAGAGAATTGCCGTATTTATAGCATACAGTCGCTATGCTACGGCACCTATGACAATTCTCTTTCCCCCCATCCTATCGAGGTTAATTGCCGCTTGAGCGCTGATTAATTGATGGTCGGGTTGCGGATGGTCATCTGCTGAGCTTTTATCGCTCTTGTTGTACCTGGGCGTGATGATTGCTAAGCCGTCTGGATCCCTGGTGCTAGCCCTAGCTTTAGAAGTTGCGCTCGCCTTTGCTTTCCCAAACGGCGAGTCCTTTTGGCCCAACTGAGCCTCAGCCCCGATTATGGGATGGTCAGTTCATTACACTTGTTTATATACTGGGGGCAGTCATCCCGGACCTGTGACCTTGATCGTTGGCTGAATGCCATCACTGTCAATTTTACAGTAGGTGTTACTTGATTCATGGGTTAAGGCCGCCCAGTCTATCAACAAGTGCAATGACTTGCATAACCCATATTCGGCGCTAAGAGTTAGTTTGGTCAATGCCATTCACCAGTCAGGGAACATGCAGGCAGGCGAACACGCCTTCCAACGCCAGTGTCGCTAAACCAGCTGACCGAGCAATCATCACACACAATTCCAGCACGAGTTATGCCATTTTAGCAGGCGACGACCCGCAGGCCGACCATCAAGCAATTTGCACACAAGCGGGCAACTATCCTCAATAGATGGAAACCATTAATTGTCTCATAGGTGTGCCGTAGCATAGCGACTGCATCTTACTGTGTGTATGAACTACCCGTTTTTACTATTGTCCCTGATGATGTATCCGTGGCGGAATCCGAAACGTCAAGTGAAGAAAGTACCTGTCCTAGTAATCACATCAGCTTCTTCTTCTTATTTAAACAATTTTATCCGCTAGAGATCCTGGTGAGTTTGTTTGTTCACTGACGTTTCGGAGAGCTGGACCGGCTCCCATTTTTCAAAGCGCACACTGACTATATCAGTGAGTAATTTACAGTTGTGGCTGTACGTGTTGGCCGTGGGTTGATCGATTTTTCCTCGTTCGCTGCTTGGCCTCTCATGTAGATTTTGGCCTAGCTTGAAGGCCGTTAGTTTTGCGTGTCGTCTCCACCGTGAAAGGTGCTGGTAATCCTGCTTCCTCTTCCGGTGGTTTGTTCGTCTTCGTTTGTAATTCCAAAGTTTAGTGTAACCCTGTCCTGTCCTTTACTCACGTAATGGCATGAGACTTTGTAGGCCGCGGGAAGGGCCAAATGCTGTTGAGGGCAGTTTGGCATTTGCCTCAAGTTTCAGTTTTTTTGAGGTTCCCCGGCTGACGATGGTCGCTCCTCGAATTTTGAGGTTTTAGCCCGTCTCTCCGATCTATGTTGCAAGTTGTGATTTTGGGTCTAGTTTCTGAGCCGCCAGTTTGTGTTCGTATAGGCCGGTCCGCATTTGTCTTCCTGTTTCTTCGATGCAATTGCAGTCCCCATCGTTGCAACGTATCCTGTAGACAACTGCAGATGTTTCAGTAGGAGGCAGACTGTCTTTAGGTTGAACAATCTGCCTCACGTTGTATATTGAGCTGTCAATCACTCACTCCTAGCAAGGTATTTTCTCTCGACCGTTACAACCCGCTGGTGACCATAGGTCGGTGGGACTGGGTGATTGACAGCTTTACATCCCGCGTCTGCATGGGTTGGCTGATTCTCTATATTCACAGCACATAGGGTAGAAAAGAACCCATAAATGAGTGTGCTTCATTGATTTTATGATGCCGTACGAGGCAGCTGCAAGAAGGTCCACACATTCCTGAGTCTGCCAATCTTCTCCGAGTGCCTACCGGTAGACAAATTTCGTTGTAATTTATTGCTGCTTAATGTCTTCAGCAGTTAATAATTACTTTTGTGTTTATCAGTCTTAAAAAGGTCTAAATTTGTGGAGGTGAGAGGCAGAGGGGGGGGGCTATTGGTAGATTTAAGTAATTCATTTGGTCCACTTTTGAGAAAGTCTGTGGGGTTGGAACTCACACGAGCAGGGCTTCATTACAAGCAGCTGAAGTACGAGGCCTGTTTTAACGCCAGCTGATTGGTTGCCGGATTTGACGCGTGCATTCCGCGACCGGCTTGTTCTGTTCGCTCTTGGTAACGTTTTATTTCCACTTTAGGCAGGGACGTTACATAGTGTTCGTCCTCCGGTACAGTTGGCACGTCACATAGTTTTCAGCAGATGTTATCGGAAATTATCTTGCCCAATATCCAACTACGTTTCCCTGGGCAGTAACTGCGACCCCGCGAAGCCTTAAACTTTTTAGGCAAACATATTCATCTTTAAATCATCCTTAATATCCAAACCATTAAAGCAATCGCCCTCCGGTGTAGCTAGGGTACAGGACGTCACAGCGAACTTTATGGTAGCCAATGGTGCCGAGGGAAATAAATTTTTACCTTTCACTAAGCCCTATCGAACAACCTGTGAAACGTTTGGGCTTGATGATGATGATAATAATGATGATGATAATGATGATGGTGGTGGTGGTGGTGCTGATGATGGTGGTGGTGCTGATGATGATGATGAGGATGATGATGATGATGGCGGCTTATGATATCTATATATGCGACGAATCTCACCGTAAGCGCCAAAAGTGACTTGCATGTGAAGCTGATTGTCGCAATTTTTACCCGCTCCGAATCGTTCCCCCTTTATTTCCACAGCCTTCAGTCGTAACTCAAGGTAAAATTAGCGAGCTTAATCCTATCTATACACCGACCACAGCCCTGATGGGTTGATCGTCGTAGGCTACAGAGTTTACACTTGTCCTACAAATGCGTCTAATAGAGATTGGGGCATGACTTTGTTTATAGGGAGATAGACTGGTGCCCCGTCTCCCCCTCTTTACAACATACTTTTCTGGCCGTGAGCATCTGCGGCATGTGTGACTTCCGCTTCCAAGGAGGGCATGCCTGGTGGGCGATTGGGTAGTTTGGTCTAGCACACAGACCCACGGCCCCGGCAAAGTAAACACCTATAAGCAGACGTGACTAGTCAGATTGGCTAATGAGGCACTTGACTTAGGCGTCACGCTCTTTCGAGCCCGCCGTCGTTCTTTCTTCTGCCCTGTCATATGACCACCAGTAAACACGTATTTCTCATGTCCTGTGCAGCAATGGCAACATAACATGAGAGCTTTGGTGCGCTTGACAACAAAAAACAAAATGGCATTGCTGTACAGCGTTGCGTACCGTAGCTTTGTGTGTCTAGACGACCCTTCCATCCACTCCCCGCAACTGTTGCTGTCTGTGTTGCGTTTATATGCGCGTCATGCGTCTGCGGTTGACATTCGGGTTCACCGTGCATTTGTTTTGCTGTTGAAAGACGGTTGGCGTTGCGAGAAGAGACCTCACAAATTTGAAAAACCACGCACGTCAGCCAGTGCGCCAATCCCTACAGTTGACTCATGCAAAGTAATGATCCGAATTGGAGTTGGTGGTTTGGCATACATTTGGTCCTCGTTATTGTGATCTTTAATTTGGGGAATCAGCCTGTTTAATTCAGTTTATTCAAGGTAGACAGGCAGTATTTTGCCGAAATCTGAGGTTACAGGATACAAAACAAATTTCCTATCCTACTTACTGCTGTGCTATAGAAGATAGCCAATATGAGCAAGAAAATTTTAAGAGATATCCCTTCGAGAACTAGGAAGAATAGTCTCTCGACCCGCTGGAGTAGACATAACCTATCGACCTCAGGCGACAATACGTCGCCGCGTGATGCAACCTAAAGACAGTATGTCCCCCTACTGAAACCTTCGTAGTTGTCTGCAAAGTACGTTGCAAAAATGGAGACTGTAATTACGTTGGAGAAACAGAGCGTAAATGGCAGACCTGCCTATAGGAACACAAGGCGGCGATCCGGAGACTAGACCCTAACTAGCAGCTTGCAACGCATATCGGAGAAACTAGCCATGACCTCGATATTCAAGCAACGACCGTCATGGACCGAGGGGCCTCAAAAGCTGAAAGAGTGACGCTTGAGAAACGGTACTCAAACGCCAAGTGTGCTAACAGGCATGTCGATTTCTCTGTGGACACGGTCAAACCGAAGTCAGGATTTGCACACGAAGACGGCCCTGTGGCAAAACCCCCGGAAGAGGGAGCAGGATGACCAGCATCCTCTACCGTGGAGGCGAAGCAGAACGCCAAATGCCGTCACAGCAAGTCAAAATTCACGCACAGGGTCAAACTGCGAACGGAAAAAATCGATCAGCCTAGGGTCAACATGTACAGCCACAACTTTCAACTTTTTGATCGATAAAATCAGTATTCGCTCCGAAACGCCGGGAAACCCACAAATTCATTCCCATAAGAAGAAGATGAACTCTTAGTCTTAACATGGTGACACACGGATGAAGGCAAATTGAAGGGATTGCATTGTTTTCCAAAGACTAGGAACAAATTTAGGTTTAAATTTTTTTGTAACATGTGAAGCTTTTTTTTCTTGCGAAATGCAGTCAAAAGTTTTCATCCTATTTTGTTTTAACGCACTCAAGTTCTGGGACCGTAGACAGAAATTCACGTATCTTATCGTGTACATGAAGGTAAAAGGCAATCCATCTTGAATCATAAGTACGTGCAATACGTAATTTAGAAGCGGAACGAGCAGAAAGTTTTAAGAACAATCTAGAACTAATTGTTATGCAATACCTGAAATATGTGTAAACAATTAGACAAAAATATTCTTGTAATATAAAAAGTAGTGTGTTAGAGGGAGCCTAACAGACGAATAGCACACAGGCAGCGAGCCGCACTCACGGCAGGCTATGGATCTACCTACATGCGGCAAACGTGTACTGGCAGTCAATTAATCAATAATTCAAAATTTAAGCTGCAGTTAGCCGTTGAGTCACAAGCCAATCCTACCGCTACCCATGCCAGGACAGAGGCTGACTGGCTCGAGTGACAGTTTTACACGCGTTGTTAACCTAAATATGTTGCACTTGTTACGCTCTAGGACTTGTGCATTTGTCCACTTCTTGTCGTGTTCTTCCTTGGGGGTCACAGAAGACGTAATTAGGCAGTGACATCTCGAACGTTGGCAACCTTTAAAACGTTATGCTTACTTTTTCACATGCCAATTATATTCACATTTGTTGATCTGATTTGCACCATTTTCACGTTCCCGGAAATCGAGGATTCTAGATAAAAAAATTTTTATCTGAACAAATAATTAGCATTTTTATATTTCTCTAAGTTACAAATTCGTCTAGGATCATTCATTATGATTTCAAGGGTTCTCGTGTATGCTTCAATGCCAGTTTGCGAGTCAATATCAAGCGCTCGCAAATTTCGGCATTTTGCGTGCGTCTCAGCCCGCAGTGCTTTTGCAGTTGTACTCACCATTTTCAAGAAGGACATGACATCACATTCATTCAGGTGACTTGGGAATTTCGGGTACGAGCGGGTCCCCAAAAGCTGCACGGATTGTTTGTTCGAGGTTGTCTCCTCATTCACTTTGACTCAAAAGCCTAACCACAAGGCAGCGGTGGCAAGCTAACTTATTAAATGGCGGTTCACGCTCGCTATGTCACAGCGCCGTCGTCAGGCTTTGCGACACTTTAAAGGCTTTTGGCTTGCCAGGCCTCAGCCCGCCGCGCCCTGGTAGCACTGCCGCTGCTGCGTCCGCGACTGCTTATTCGTCTGACCCGAGAGTCTGCTAATTTCACAGCTGACCTTCCCTGAAGGTCGTTCCACTATCCGCCACCCATGGACGCGCCGGGTAGCCAGCAGCTAGGCAAACGGGTAACCCGTCTTCCCGGATTTACAAGTAGGCGAGAGAAGTCGGGCATTTACGCTGACACAGGGTCAAAGTACTGGTTAGAAATCCACTCTGATGGACCGCTATATATGTTAAAGGCATGAGGACCACGGGGATACGGAGACTTCCGATATTGTTGGTGATGCTGGCTAATCCTTCCGAAATTGTCCCGTTTTTTGTCTTCGATCATTTATTGTGTTTGTCGGTATCTCATCTTGCGCATTTCCGGCTTGGCAGGCATTCACCTGTTTAGGGTTTTTCGTCTTTTTATTAAGCGTAAAATGCAGCTATGTTTGCCTACGGCAGCGTGCCTAACAGTTCGATCTACTCCGAGGAGGATTGTCTGATGACATCTGTCAGCCTATTGGTTAGGCCGTGTGCCTATTGGTCAGATACTTGATTAGGCCATGGCTAAGTCTGAACACGCCAGCCAATCACGTGTCTGTTTGGTTGTCAGCTGGGCAGAAAGCCGTCCGACCGGTAAATTAACACCAGGAAAGTACGGTGACTCTCTGACCCTCTGTTCTCTGCTCCTCCCCAACCCCCCTGCCACCAAAAGGGCTTCGCTTCCGGCGACGTTGACCGAGATGCCTTCGCCCTACGACTCTTCACCTCCACCCTTCTCGCTTCCCCCGAACGCGGCTCACAGGGAACCCTGTTGTTGGCGCAGAGTTTCGCCAAAAACATGGGCCTCTACGGGGAGCGTGTGGGCGCCTTCAGCCTACTAACAGCCACGGGGGAGGACGATGTGATCAGTCGTTGCATGTCTCAACTGAAGATCCTCATTCGTGGCATGTACAGCAACCCACCGCTGCACGGGGCTTGCATCGCCACGGAGATACTCACTGATACGGAGCTGAAAAAGACCTGGTAATTCAGGCCTATTTTTGCACGAACCCAGGTGATGTATACCTCAGCGTTCGTTTGAAATGTTTTACGTTTAATATTTCGTTTCGTTTGAGGAAGGGGGAGAAGGAATGACTCATTCAAAACACGCTATTCCTCATTCTCTAATGCTCTCTGATTATTTTCCCAGCATTGGCGACAAAAAGGCTTAAGAAAAGTAGTTGGCGAGAATGCGTCGTCTTTCGATAACTTATCTTCGGGCAGTTTCATTTATATGGGAAAGGGGTACCAGTTAAACAAACGGCCAGCGATGTTTAACCAGTTATTTACCTGGTATCCAGTTCCCATATAAATGTAACAGAACCAGGGAAATTTATCGTTAGTCTACTTATGCTCGCAAACTACTCTTCTGAACTCTCTAGTGGAATTCTTTGAAATTTTAAAGAAGTTTTTTTGCCCCACTCCCGCCCCCTTTGAAATTAACTAATACATGTCCACTGGAATAAGAGTTGGCGGACCAAAATATCAGGTCAGGATTTCGCGGTAAGGATCATTTTGGTGCAAATGTGAGTTTTTTAAGCAGACTGTTCGTTCGTTAATCCTTTCAGTTTGTTTGAAATCGAACCTGTTGAACCGCCGAATTTAACTGGCACGCCGAAGGCTGTCCGCCAGTGGCTGCATTGACCCGCCATCGAAGGTGGACTGTTCGAACTGTATTCTCTTCATAAAGTCATACTACTTATTTTATTAAGGTAGTAAGGTGTGTATAAGTTAGGTGATGTACACCTTCTCACGGATGAAATGCCTGTAAGTCTATCCTGCTTTCGTCAGGTCACCGTGGACGATAATCTTGGTTCGTAAGTTCTCCTCCCTATGGCCATCTATAAATTACGGTCCTCGTCTGAACGCAAGGTCTTCCCTTCACCCTATAAACCTCTTAAATCAACATACTTTTAAGCTATTATGGATTGTCTGATAACAGCTGGGTTATAAGATAAATTGGTACTCCAGTCTACCTTATGCTACCTTATGCGGCCGTAATGACCATTTCTGGCTTATTTTTCCAGCCAAATTTAATCCGGAAGCGCCGATAGAAAACGACCAGGAAACGAGCTTTTGGCGCGGGGTTAGAGTGATTTACATCTAACTGACAAAGTTGCGGTTTTCTGCCTAGGTGTTTGCCACCTGTGTGGTTGGGATTGCCTGGCTGGCTAGCTGCCTGCCCGAATTGGTCATTCCAATCTCCATATTCTTTTTCGACAATGCATTTTACTGGGGATTTGTTGTATGGCCGCCCGATGACCCAGGTGTCTTGCGCAATTCGCTGCGATCGATGCTAACGGAATTTAGACGAAATCCCCTCCTCGACTGCCTCGTTGCTGCATCTCAGTTACGCTATGTTACCTGCTATTTCAGCAATGCATATCCCTCAACTATCCACATTTTTTCTCTCCTTGTAGGCTCTCTGAGTTGAAGGGCATGGCTGATCGTCTGACCGGTATGCGTCAGTCCTTGCAGACTGAACTCCAACGCTCCGGCTCCACCCGAGACTGGGGTCATATCACCAAACAGATTGGCATGTTCTGCTTCACTGGCCTGGATCCGAAACAGGTGGTTGTTCATCATCTAGACCACGCAGCATCAGTGGTCTATGACGTGTTTTTTGAGTCAGGGGAGAGAACAACTGGCCCCACTAAGTCCTTCTTGTCTTACCTACCAGGCTGTTTGCCTACACAAGCGCTGTTCCGCAGAAAACCATTTATATGTGGCAGTTGGTGAGAGAGTGTGATCACTGGAACAAGAATTTTATTTTCAGAAAAGTATTTGGCGACTATACGTAGCTTTTGGTAAATACTCTTGGGGCCGTTACATTTATAGAGGAAGGTGGTTCAAAGTAACATGCTGGTAATTAAGTTATTACAAAACGCAAATTAGTCATGGAGATGAGGGAGGCGCGTGGGGTTGATAGAAATCAGCTGGGTGCAGGTTGATGAGCGTTTGTTGAGTCCGGACAGAGGATGAGGGAAGGCGTTGTAAACGTGGTAGAGAGCATGAAAAGATGCAGGTAGTTACATAACCGTTGGCCAAACCAAGCTCTGGACTTGCAGGAGGTTCTTCTGCGTTCACAAGACTGGCTTCCTCAACCGGATTGCGGTTGCTTCTGTTGTTGCTAGCAAACGCTGACCCAGGGACTTTGGGTAGTTTGGCAAGACCTTGTAAATTACAAAGGTCCTGACGTTTGGGATTCTATCGAGAATCCTTAATCATAGGTGAGCGTAGAATGGTGTGAGACATGCAGGAATGAAGTGATAGATATACAGCTTGCGCGATATTTATAGTTCACGGTGGCTCTCACCACGCGTACTATAATAATTTGTTCCTCTAACCACCACTTGGGTTCCTAATTGGTGCGGTGATGGCTTGGCAGTTCGCTTTCGAGTCATTAATTCCTGCGATTCCCTTATCCGTGGGTCATGGGTCGAGCAGCTCGTGGCGGCTCACACGGTTGTCACCCCTTGTGATGAGTTTGGCCTCGTTAAACTTGAAAATATAGCATGTCGCCCTCGAGTGAACCGAAACATGGAGGTTGGCGTCTTTCCTCCTCATCATCGCCGCGTGCTTGCCCATTCGCCTGCAGAGTAATCTTCTAGTTTCTCCGACGTATTTACATTGTCCACAACTGCACCAGATCCGGTAAAAAACGCCACCCCTTTGCTGTCGTGGCAGTGGGTCTTTCGGCCTCATGACCCGGCGCCTGATGATTGCTTCTGGCTTGTGCGCAACTCCAACTTTGTTTGCTCGATACATGGCGTGAGCGACTTGCATGCGGGCATGACCTGGGTTTGACCGGCTTGATTGCAAGCATAACCCAGCTGGCCTGTTCTTTTTACCGACTGCCGTGAACGCATGGACGGTCCCGCCACCGTAACAGCGTATCCGAGGCTGCGAATCTCCGCTTCGCTCGGAGAGTGGGACGCCTCCCCGAGAAGAGTTGTCCACCGATGAAGTAGAGGGGCGCAGAGCCGATTGCGCACGCGTTACCTCCAGACGAAGGTCCACTTGTGGAGAAACCGAATTTACATTTGTAGACCTACATGGTCGACATAACGTAATTCAAGACCTACAATGTATTCTCCTCTATCTTCCCTCGATGCAAGAAAGTCAGCCTATGTAACTTAGTATGCTAAACACTCCGTTTGAGTGAACAGGTGGTTGGAAGGGATACAGTATGTGAGTACGTGCGAAACATATTGTGTATGAGGAATAGGGCAGTGAGAATGGGAGAGCATGCGAATAAGTGTGTGGATTTACGAGTGAGAGAAAGACTGCGATGTGTGGAGTGGAGTGTGTGTGGGAACGACTTTAAGAAAGGCTGTGTAAAGGAATGAGTGTTAGGATGCGTACGCACCTTCAACGGGCCGCGCTAGTAGATGCGTTGGACCAACAGGGGAGTCGGATGGGGACACGGCAGGCGTACTCCAGGTTCCATTTCCACAAGAAAAATACAAATAGGGCGTGTGTTCGCGTTGTTAGCATGCGTAGCTGTGGGTAAGGGCATCAGCCCTCAGTGTTTTTTTTGCACTCCCCATCTGTCAGTTGTAGTGAAGGCCCCGATCGCGCCTCCCGTTTGCGTCCGATCACGCCTTCTTGACCTTGTTTTGACACCTGAGGCAGACGGATGAGACGGAGTGCGTAGACGCAGCGCAAGTCTACTACCACTTGAAAGTAATCCACGCGTCGGAAACCGGCTTAGTGCGGAGCACATATGGTGGACATCGCCGCGGTTCAGTAGGTTCGACTGTTGGATTTCCAGCCAACAGGGTCGCAACTTCGAGCGTCGGGGTCGGAGTAGGGTCTGGCTCACTGATGCTGGGGGGGAGGGGCCCCTCCGAAATGAGCTATGAGGCAGTGCAAGCCCAGTAATTGCCTTAACTAATCGCTGACCGTGCATCCATCAAGGTTAACCCCATGGTTTCAATTGCTAACCCCGCCCCCACTTTCATTTTGGTCCTGATACTGTTCGCCTTAATCTATTTACAGTATTGCGTTCTGCACCTTCCCTTTCAGGTGGCTCGACTGAAACAGGAGTCTTCAATCTACCTCACAAATGATGGACGAATCAGCATTGCCAGCCTCACCTCGAAAAATGTCCGTTATGTGGCCCAAGCCATTCACGAGGTTACAAAGTGAACTTTCATCCCTATACTTTCGGCTGGCCAGGGTTTTTATGTGACGCAATTATTTCATTTCTTTGATAAGTTTTTGGTCGCTTCAACATTTGAGGACCCATATCTCCTTTTGGTTGAGATTTACGCTCTGTGTGATTGCATAAAATCGCTGTACTCCAATTTAATATATTAGTTCGACAAACAGCCTACTGACTAATGGTAAGTAGATATCACTATTATGTATAACTTTTATTACACATCAGCCAGTGTCCCAGGCAGAACGTGGTCAATCGGCAAGGCTCACGTCTCAGTTTGAAGAGACGTCTCAGTCGTAAGCCCCGGTCTGCTGCTGTAAAAGAACATATATATAGCAATGCAGTCTGTACTTCCCTTCCTTGCCAGGGGGTGGACCACCAATGAAAATTGTCTCCGGTTGAAACGGCCTTCTAAGAAGCTTAGGGCAACTACCTACCTATAGGGACCCTAAGCCCCTACTTTCCGTTTACTCCTAAATCTGCCGCTCCCTGTATTGATGAATACCGGAAACTTTACTCAGCCTCTTCCAGACCAACTATGCACTATGTAAAACATTTATCACAAGGGGGTAAGTGAGTTAAACCCAGGCAACTGCAATCTTCAGACCATGGTTACTTAGTAGAGAAGCGAAGTCGGTAAAGGCCATAGTGTTATGAATAGAACATTGTGTACACAAAGGAACAGAGAATAGGTGGACAGAGATTTGACTTGGATAGTTTACGACCAGCAGGAGAGGCAGCCGTGGTCCAAGTGCCAGTTTGATAGCAGTCAGGCCAGTAGACAGAGAGAGAGAGTGTTCCTTGGTTAGGTCTGCCCGTGATTGGTTTGACAGCGTGTGGGTGGCCATCGAATTGGGCAGTCCACGTCACGCATGCCAGTAATTCTGGCGGCCGCCACGACCTTGAGGTCTAGACGGGTTGAGGCCACGACAGGAAGGCCAGGTATCGTGCAGGCAATGACCACTACACATTCGATAGCTTCAAACTGACGTGATAGTTGAACTATTATAAACATTTTGTCAGCCGGAAATAAGTTAGCCCTCTGAAAGTGTAAGGGTCTATTATCAGAGTGCACGCAGACAACAGTTAGACCATCACTTTCGATTATATCCACCGGAACCAAGCCGTGTCTCTTGCAGAATTATAGTGAAATCAGACTTGCGGGCTCTACTCCACTCTCTGACCACTCCTACACCGGAGTCAAAACAAAGGTCGAGAAGACAAGATGTGGGTGAAAGGTGCAGGTGGATTGCGCAAAACATACTCCAACGCGCGCCACAAATACAAACGCTTGCTAGGTTTACTCCCGCCTGGGAGCGCCACATTGACTACCTTAAGATGGAGCCATTTAGTCTGACTTTAAGCTCGCAATACGCCTTTTCACACAATGCGATACGCACTGGACCGACTGCGGTGTCCAGTTAATCCCTTCAGTTGGCACTTCTCTAAGCCACGGCTTTTGGCGAACCTCAGTAGCTTTAAGCGCATCGGATTGCTTATGGTGTGGAATAAAATGCCCTGGGGGTTGACCCCCCTTCTGTTCCCTATCGCAAGCAACGGGCCACCGCCTAGCTCATAGCTAGCCTGAAGTGGGACGGGCGCAGTGCTAAATGGGAAAACAAGTCAGCGATCATCATTGTACCAGAGGTTGTGCAGGAGGTGGGGAACAATAGAGGGAAGAAAAGAGCATGTAGATAAAAAAGAATAAGAGAGGAGCAAGAATTGAAAGAGAAAACACGCGCACATGGGAAACGGGAGCTGGAAAGAGGGAATTCGACGGAAGCGGCCGTGAGCTTGGGCAAATTTTGCTTCGACGCGAGCTGATCACGACGGGCCAAATTCTGGTTTGTGGGTAGGACAGAAGGCACTATAATGAGTACAGCGAACGCCACTGCGTCCAGTCGTGGTCCATCCTCGCTCAGTTGTACGCCTGAATATGACTTACAGTAGTCGCCAATGTGCACGCAACTTTCCTAACTTTGTATAAGTTTGATCATTACTCGAATACCAGTATGAATGCATTTAGGAAGACTTATAAATAATAATAAACAACATAAGCATTTTAAATACTGAAAAGAACTATAGGAATTATGAAGTGTTGCTAAGAAAAATAAAATCTCCCCGATAATTCCGGGGTTCTGGAGACATAAAAAAGAGTTATAAATTAGAACAATAAATTTATACATTTTGTTAACTTAAAAACTTGGAGCAACCACTTTGTGTTATAACAAAAGAACGTTTCTTCAGTCAAAATATTCTGTTCACTTTACCGTTATTCTATAAGTATTGATTGAATGTCGTGTGTCACCATTTTCTTCTTTTTCGCGGTTTCCATTGATAAATTTTGTGGCCGCTCGACCTTTGCATTAAAACCTTTAAAATAAGATATACATAAAGAGCATTTACCGAAAGAAAGTGTATTCCGATATTAGTTTAAATATGGATGGCAAATTTCCGGATATGAAGAAATGCCTCTGAACAGCAAACCACGGTGTCTACAGTGAATCTTGTCAGCAGTAGAGTTGTGAAACTACTTTTCCTAAAATTAATAAAAAAAACCTTTCATAAACGGTTTTCTCTTAGAAAGTGCTTCAATTAGATATTCGGCTAACGCACTTCTGCGTATATTAATATTTCAAATGCAATTTGAGAATTTCTTTAAGTTTCCTGAAAATACATGATTCACTTTGATTGCAGATGAAAGAACTTACTTTGCTCTTTGTAATGGATTATTTTCTGCATCGTTGGATTGATTCCACTTGCTGATATAGTCTTGCGAATTCAAAAAACTGGCCATATACAATTGCCATTTTTTGAAAAACTTATTATTCTTCTGTCCGTTCGGTTTCTAAATAACACAAAGCGAAACCTGATGTACACAAAAAATTATAACTTTACACGACTTACATTCAACAAGGCCTTCTTAATGTTGAACTAGCGTTAATTTGTTCGACATTTCATTTTTCTGCAAGGACAATCTGAGCGTAATTGGTGCATTCAAGCAAACACTCTTCTGTTACTGCTTTGTGCAAAAAACTTCACAGGATAGCTAAACATAATTTTTAAAATGCAATTCTTCAATTTTACTTCAAATAAATGTGATACCTTGAACTTGGCTTTGCTTGAATCCGAAGAATTTTCGACAAACTTGTTTATTCTGGAAGCTATATCTTCTATACCTATTTAGCTTATTTTGAAGGTTCTTCAAAGCATAACCAACATTAATGTGCAGTTTGGTTCTCTCTTTCGTAATATTATAGGCGATTCCTTCGAATTCGCCCTATAATTAGTATAATATTAGCATATAGTAGTAGTATAACGGCCGCGTCATGCCATCGGGAGGGGTCCTGTAAAGAAATGGGCTGACTCTGCTCTTCGCTGCAGTCCTCAAATATTCCATCTCTCCGCGCGGTGGTCTTTCAAGGTGTTGTATCTCAAGGGTCATATGCACCTGCTTTGAGTGTGTGAACTAGCGTATACCAGTATGAAGGCCCCAGGCATCACAACACACCTACTCACTGACGTTATATTGCATCGACGTCACCAAAAAGAGCACATAAGTGTTGCATATTGATTACAAATACGGAGGTTATATCACTGTCAGATTTTTTATATCTTTATGCATTTTTAAGGGTGACAGGCAAGAAAAACCCTTGTGGACCCTATTAATGCAAAGGAAACAATGCGATTCTTACATTTGGTGGAGGACATATGATACCATGACAGAATTTCGAGTAAATTTTCACGGAACCGAATGAAAACAGTCTAGAGCCAGAAAAATTGCTTACAATTCTGGCAGTAGGAAATCGTCTTGTAAAAGTCGCCTTTTGTCAAATAGAATGACATTGAGTCTTCTTTTAAACTCCGCTATTGCGTCAGCGGAAACCGTCTCGCTTGGTAGAAATTTCCAAGGGCGGACCACGCGTTGACTAAAGAAATATTTTCTGAGGTCTAATCGAGTGCGTTCGTTTGTGACCTTGTAAGGGTGGCCAAGCAGGTGAGAGGTGGTAGCTAATTCGAAGAAATCCTCCAATCTCAAGGCGGAACTGCGGTCCCGGATTATCCTGAATGTCTAGAGCTGGCTGCACTGAACGTTCCTGTAAGACAAAGGAAGAAGGTCAAGTTTGATCAATCACTTCTGATATGGTAAGTCCCTGAGACAATCGACCATTTTTGTCGCCCTGCGTTGCACTTGTTCGAGAAGGTCCAGATCCTTGTTCAACCATGGTGTTCACACTGGCATTCCGTATTCTAAATGTGGTCTCACAAAGGCGCCAAATATTTTCCCGAAGAGTTCAGGTGGGAAGATCTTGAACGCTCGTCTGATCCAATGCAGGATAATAGTCGCCTTTACAGTGCTCTGTTGGCATCAAGTTCGCAGTTGTCCGTATACCCAGGTCTTTCTGCCTTTCAACCTCTTTTAATGCGGTGCCATTGATAAAATAACTGTTTTTTGGCGACACTTTTCTACTAGTGCAATCTTTTTCTCACGAAAACAGCTTGCTTTTTAGAGAATGCAATTAAATGTTCTTATTTTATCTTTATAAACCCCTTTCTCTAAGTTTCTCGACCTTCTAACTATCTTTTTTCCCCTAGACACAAAGTTCTGACGATTTATCTGCAACTCACGATAACATAACAATTTGGGTAACATCTTGTAGGTAAAATGAGAAGACTAATACGTGTACGAAGAAAATATACCAACAGAACATCACTCATAACACTATTTCTCTCTGATCAGATGAGATTCTACTGTTTGACATGATGTCTGGCTGTAGCGGTCCTGTCTGTCCCTGTTAACTCTGACGCCACAGACAAGGTTGCTCGCAGTTTAGGACCTCGCGTGCAAGCCACTTTCCCGCGTGCCTCGAGGCATGCGCTGTTGGACAGGTGACCGCCACTGCTGCCAGACGTAACTGACGCGCACCTAAACACACGAACAAAGTCTCCCCAATTCTGGCCTCAACCAACAGTGGCTTGACCTCAATCCGTCCGACGAGATTTCCACTTTATTAGACTGACCTTTAGTAGGTTGGCCTCAATCCTTGGGACAAAGACAACAGTGCGGTGTCTGCATTCAAGCTTCACTCCGGAGCCGACCCGAATAGAGAACGGACGCACTACTCCGCGAGTAAACACTATCTCTATCTATTCTCCTGTCCTGTAGAATACACTATTCCTAACAATCTGGCTTTCCCACCGTCTTCTCTCTTCACTAAAAAGATCCATGGCCTGAAAGATCGTAACTGTTAGAGTTAACCATCGTAACCTAAACATTCGCGATACTAGTGACCCCAATCGTGAGATGAACTGTCAACATAACTTCTGATGTGGCCGAGGTCAATCAACGTCAAACTTCTCTCGTCTTCAACTGAATTTTTTCTGTGTCATCTCATTTGGTCACGAAATGGAGAATTTCATTACCGGCACCCTGTCGTGAAGCAATCGCTCACAGCCCTCGGACATTAGGCTCTAGTTCCTTCCCTGTCCAACAGAGCAGTATCCCACTATGAGTGCCACTACCCAGACCTCCCTTCCAAACTCAGATCCTTCTTCTACTGCGAACGGTATCCCTTCCTCCTCTCAGCGAACACTAACATGGCATACTGATTTGCCATCGAAGTTCAACGCAGCCAACAAGGCTCCCTCCCACGTAGTCAAGATGGGCGAAACGAGCTAACACGCCTACCCATGGTGGACCACTGACCTCGGAAACGGGCCACCACAGAGACGAACAAGTCCCAAATCCAACCACGCACACCTTATAACCCGCCTCGGACGCCGGGCCGTCTAGACATTGACATTCTGACCTCAATTCCCTACACCCCCATTCCCCTTCTCCCCCGCCCCACTGACCGTGACAACAACAACACTTTATCTGTCCACCTACCATCATAGTTCTTTCATTATTTCTTTACCATATAAACGTTAGGGCCTGACGAGAATTTATCAAAAACGAACATATTTTCGCCAATTTATCTTCTGAAAGTATATAATTGTGTCAACAACTTCTTAGGAAGGCTCGGCTGGGCGGATGCATTTCTTAAAGATTATGTACCAAGTGGGAGTTCAAAGGCGTTTGCCTATATTTCCTTTAATAAACTGGACTTGGCTTGAGTTCGGAAAGTTGAGGGCTGACGCAGGAAAACAGTTTTATCTGTCTTCCTTAAGTGCAATGTTTTTGAGATTTGACACCTGGGAATGCTTGTCGACGAAACTTTGCTCGCTGTTGGCGGAAGAATTTCCCGATTGCGAACCGCAGATTGAGCACCATTATCCTCAACATGAGGCCTGCTGGCGTTCAAAGTCCACGAACGCCATCAGAGGCAAATGGAGGTTCCACCGAGTCAGCCCCCAAAATGATAATGAACTAGTAGATTGATCTTTCAACTGTGTTTGCAATTTCTTTAGTGTGGGTAAAAGAAAATGAGGAACGGTGGGGTCCAAAGTATAGGGCTTTGCATTTTTTATCGGCACAAATTCTAAAATGCTTTTTAAAATTGCCGGCATTAAACCACAAAGAGTTGTTACACTGTTCGTGGAAGAAAACTCCCGCCAGTTTAGTGATTCCATGAAGTTGTTAATCAAATTAGTATCAGCTAGGTCAAAAGCATGCTAGGTACGAAAGGTATTACCCTTTTGCGTTGAGACAAGCGGAAGACAACAATGGATTCAAATATAATCACTTTGGAAAAGGTTCTACTTGTAGTCAGCTGCCCTTTCCAGCTTTACTTCGTATAGAGCAAGTTGTCACACATGTCCTACCCATGCGCAAGCCATATTGCACATTTGACAAAGTATTGTGATTTTAACAATTTATTATCATTTGCTTCTTGATGATCTTCTCTATTATTTTGCAGCATACGAAGATCCCACTCACAGGTCTGAAGTTGTTCGCAGAAGCACGACTACATCTTTTGTAAAGCAGTGTAATATGCGCAGTTTTCCTTTCCGGAGGAAGTACTCCAATATCAAAGAATTTTTGGCAAATCATATACAGTGGTTTAGCCAGTTCTCTAGCAAGTTCTTTAAGCAATTTCGCAGGAATCTCATCTGGACCCGGAGATTTATACTCCTTCCGAAGGCAAGTTCTATGGTGAAAACCGACTAAAAGAACTCAGCAAAATTTCTGCTTTGTTTTTACCAGTCAAAGATTTCGAGATCGTCATCATTTCGCATAACAGAAATCGGGTTCCTGTTGCGTGTGCTTTTCCTCAAATAACTCTTGAGCAACTTTGGGTTTTTGACAGCTCGACAAATTAAATCGCTTTCAAAGTCCCACCGTCCTTTGAAAACTATTTGTTTTGCCTTGTTCCGCTGGATTTTGTAGCGTTCAAAATCTTCGTTGCAGTTTGTGTTGCAGAATTTCTCCCAAAGCCTTTCTTTTCCATTGACCTCTTTTTTAATATCTCTTTTTAGCAATGGAGGTTGTTTACATACCCTGGGCACTGAAAATGGACAATGACTGCGCATAAGATCCAACAATCTCTCCTTAAATTTGTTCCAGTCATCAGTGATATCCGAAGAAAATAAGACCCCTGTCTATATCTGATGCCTCTACTGTCATTTGAGAGAAGTCGCCTCGCCAAATATTTTCCTTGGTTCATCTGCTGTAGGGGGTAACGAATATTGACCATAATCGAACAAAAGTAAAGTGTGATCACTTCGACCTAGTGGAGGTAGGCAGTACATCTCGTCTATACTGTCGGGATGCATGGTGAAGAAAAGGTGTAAAAAACTAGCCTGTTGCCCTCCGCATGCTCCAGTTAGAACGTGGACGTGTTGTTTGAGAAGAGCCTTAAGCGTTTTTTAGAAGGTGGTGATCAAAGGCGTTTTTAGAGCAATTCACCCGAAAATCGTTTCAACTTTTGCTAGGTGCATTGAAGTCACCCATAAGTGCAACATCGGGTCCAATACCTATCTCTTTTATGCACACCAGTAAACACGCGTCTAAATCAGTGTCTGTCAGTGGTGGTCGGTAGACGGTCACAGCTTCCAGGGGCTGCGACCCCCATGCCTAAATTTTGAGCCAAATAGCCTCCATACTTTAGGTAATCCTTTCAGGCCTCTAGCACACACTTCATTCGCACTTTACATACAGAGTAACTCATCCACGCTAGCGTTCCACTAGGTCTCGTCTAAACAACTGGAATTCAGAAAGCGCAACTTCGGAATCGCTGATGCCCTGTGATAGCAATGCTTTTGTTATTACTATAACATCGAGGGACTCATCGGCCACCTGTATTTGAAGTTCATAAAACTCCGAGAATAGACTCTAAGCATTGGTACACAGAAATTTTAGTCGGCGAGACTCCACAATGTCTAATTTGTTTGGGCGCAAGTGTGCCAGTACTACTGGACCGCAGCCGTCATCAGTATTGGCTGCTTCCACAGCACTATGGTGGTCTTCTGTATTATTTGTTCCCTGAGATAGCCAGATTGCTCTCTCCAGCTCTCTCTCGCTCGCTCCCGTAGTTCCACCAACAATTTTTGGGGTTTTTTTCCTCCTACGTTTTGTTTTCCTTTTTAAGCGGGGTCCGCTGAACTCTGCCCCCGTTTTAATGGTAGGAGTTTTTTCCACTGCTTCCTTCTTAGTTCACCATATGCTGGTGGGTATTACCTTTATCTGCCAACAGTACCAATCGCTCTCGCTGCCTATGTGGTTGTTCACGAAGAGCAGCATTTATCAACTTTGTATTAGTTTTTCCACAGCACTAAGTTTGGAATGACGAGGCTCTTTGGGCCTAAAATATAAAATATATTTATTTATTTCAGATGTTCCGCTGGAGAGTAGTCGGGCTGAAAAAACACCGTCTTATGTGAGTGAGGAAGTGCTGTTTTCCGGGACAAAATCGAGTTCAACTGTTCTTTGTTACCTATCTTTATAGGTAGTGGTCTAACAGTTTCCGACTGTCCTGTAAGTGGTTTGCATATCCTGACGGCTGCACAAACTCCTAATTTCTCTGGCTGTCTGAAAATGCCTTTTAGCAGGTCCCGAAACGTTCCGACGTCCGCATCAGTCCTTTCCCTTGGAGAAGTTCGGTTTGAACAGGGTAGGCCTTGAATTACTATGCTGGTTTGGCGGTCAAGGGGAAACCTTGATATATTTCTAGCCCTACTGTCATCGGAAGACCCCGAAGCATTGATAGAAATGGCTTGTGACGCTGTTTTCTTGTAATCTTCATCATAGAAAGGCTTCATTTGAAAGCTGGGATGGCACTGTTCAGAGCAGGCTTCTTGCTCTCCCCTTCTGCATTTGTGGTTACATTTAGTTATTTGTATGCAGCCTTAGCATACCCAATACCCTGTTTTTGCTGGTTCTCTGTGCCAAACCAACTTCTTTAGAAAGTTGAGCTGTCCCCTCTTTGGTATTATGAATGCTTCAGACCGCGGATAGATTGAAAATGTACAGAGGTTATTTACTCGCAAAATATTCGCTCTTCCTCGATCCACTCTTTCTTATACGGAGAGATGTCAGTTAGCGAACATGACATTTCTTTGGGTCAGAAGACTCGAAGCGGGCCTCTGTTTCCTCTTTCGCGTTAACACTTCCCCTAACCTTCCACGAATCAACGCTCTCATTCCCGCAGATAGACCTTATGCCACTCGTAATTTCTTCAGGATTATTGCACCCCCCTTAAGCTCCACTTCGAACCATACTCACTTCTTTGCCTCCAAATATGCCTTCCTCTGGAATAATATTCCCCTCAAAATTATGCTGTCGTCTAACTTGGCAGTTTTTAAGTCAAATTACGTAAACAATTAACCTCCGAATATATTAAGTCCTTGTTATCCGTCTCCTTCCCAAACACACAACTTTTGGACTTTGAAAAGGGTTCCCCTGGTATCTGAGGTGGTTATGTTGATATCAAATTTTTTTCCATACATGTCTATTTCTTCCTCCTTTGAGTGATATTTACAACGATGTTTCGTCCGCTTCTCTGTCCAGTCATCATTGCCGTTTTCTCCGTTCTCCGTTTTACAAACCTGACGATAGGTTTCATGGTCTTTAGTCATGCTCGTGGCGGTTCTGCTATTTTCACCAGCTCGTCGCTGGACTCTTCAGTCTACAAGGTCACATCTCCGGCGTTTCGTTGATGATCAGGTGACCTCTACCGCTCACTTTTTTGTCGACCCTGTTGTCCACGATGGCCTCCTCCGGTCTCACCTCCCTGATAGTTGATCATGAAGCCAGTCGGGCGGTGTGACAATGGTGAAAGCCAGCCTCTGCTATTATATGATTTCTCCAATTACAAGAAGTGTTTCCAACCCTCATTCGTTCTCATCAACAGTCCTGTCTCATTTCCACTACAGTCAATCCTCTCAACCAACCCCCGTAATTTTTTTGAAGCAGTTTTTTTTCTACGTTTTGTTCTTTTTAAGTGGGGGTTCGCTGAACTCCACTCCATCTTAAATGGTAGGAGTTTTTTCACTGCTTCCTCCTTAGTTCACAATGCGTTCACAACTATTTTAAAACGGCGATATGTTGGTGAATATGAATTAATCTACCAACACTTCTAAACGCTCCCGCTGTCTATGTGGTTGTTTCATTGAGAGCAGCATTTATCAACTTTGTATTTATTTTTCTACAGCACTAAGTTTGCAATGACGAGGCCCTCCGGGCCTAAAATATAAAATTTATTGATTTATTTATTTTTGGTTTTGAGCGTAGTGTTTGGTGGGTGTGTTGTTCTGCACAGTATCAAGGGGATTGGAGATGGAAGCTACCAATTTCGCGGCCGGGTTGAAAGTGCCTCTCCATAATTATCAGTAGATGCTCCGCCCCAGGATTTTGTAAGCTTACTACTTACTACTGCTTACTACTCTCAAATTCAGACATCGTTGTTTTGTCCTTAAATAAATAAATAAATGCATTTTATATTTAAGGCCCGGAGGAGAAAGCGAAGATATTTCTTCAATTCCTCCACGTCCATTTTTAAACTATGGCGCTCCATCTCGTGGTTTTAAAATTTGTGGAGAAGCGTAAAAGATGATGTGCAAGCCTTATCTTTAAAAGTTGCACCCCATAGATATTTAAGACTTTTCATCCGTTTGCTGAGAGGAGTTTTTAATAAACTTCGTGGTGGTTTTTTTGAAGTTGAAAAACTAATTTAATCCTCACTGCTGTATGCTTCTACAGCTCATTCGGTAAGCCGATCCACTTCAACCCGAGGCGTCCTCGGTTTCATTTTCGGCCTCGCTGACAGTTTTTGTAGAATTCTCGATGGCAAAAGTTTCTAATTCAATTTTGTGTTGCAAGCAAAACGACTAAATTCAAAATGTTAAATTCGCCTTGGTGGCTGTGACGTAGTGTGTTAACTGATATTCAAAATAACGAAAATCTTTCGACGGTGTGTAAAGTGTTGCAAATATTTGAAGTAGACTAATTAAACAATACGCTTATAGCTTAAAAACGCTTTCAAATTTACATAACAAATATGCAGAGCATTCAGGAACAACTCAGACGTTTGTAGATTTTCGGGGTCATGAATAGCTGCTGATCTTTAAGAATGCTGGAGGTCCTAGTCACTGGTGGTTTTTTCAGGCTGTTTTCACTTGTTATGGTTGTTGGCTGCGACTCCAGTTCAGTAACTTGAGAAAAAATTCCACTTTGATTCCATCTTCTGATGAAGTACGAGACAATAAGAATATTAACTAGTTGCAGAAAGTACTTTTGCACGTAACAATGAAGCGATAATATCCTGTACCTTGTCAAACGGGCTATCTGCGCCTTTGATAAAGATTGATTCGCTAAGGTCTTTGGAACACTTGTACAACCAAAACTGGAGTTTGATATCCAAGCATAGAAATCCTGGACCGCTAAAGACCTTAGTCTCCTCGATAAGGTACAAAGGCTTCCAACTAAGCTTGTGAGCGGACAGGATCATTATCCTATGAAACACGTTTATCTAACCTCGACCACTTTTCTTTAAGTTACAGGCAGCTACGTAGCGATCTGATACATACATTTCGCATAATGTGCGGTCAGAACTGCTGTCTACTGCCTGGCGATTTCTTGGAGTTAGATACAACCACAAAGTAAAGCAGAAAGCCGTTCAAACTACGCGTAACACGGGCCAGACTAAACCTACGAAAGTTCTTCGTTTGTAATATAGTGATTAAGCATGGAATGCTCTGCCCCTGGATTTGCTATGTCCACTTCCGTAGAAGTATCTAAAAAGCAAGGCAGCCATAGTAATTCTCAGTTCAACACCAGTTGACCGCTGCAGGCTTATTTTAGACAGCGAAAATATAAGATTTCATAAAGTAGTACTTGCTTCGTTTGAGTAACGTTGAATTCTTAAATTGTTCTTTCCACTTAATCCATCCATGTTCATGCAGCTGGTGTACGTCGACCATTAATAATAATAATAAGTTGTATATTTCAGGCCCAATGGGCCTCATCAATAAACCAAAAATTCGATAACATGAAGTACTAGAAATAATTGGTTTAACAAACAGTATCCGTAGTCTATAGCTATAAGACGAGTTTAACTGTTTACAAGCAAATTTGTTAGATTCGAAAAAAATGAATATAGCAGTGTCATGCGGAAGGCGAAATTCAAGGGCACACACAGATGAGCCACATCGTTATCTATATCCTGACTATGTATTCTGGTACCCACTGCCTCTGTTAGTAAAGGGGAGGGGCTTGGACGCAAACTCAGTCGAAGCTGAGTGTGGGGCCGAACAATAGGTATTAACGAAACATTACTGGTAAAGACGGGTTCCCGGCACTACACTCGGGTTCCCAAACCGGTGCGGCATAATACAACACAGGGAACCCACCAGTTTATGATCGTGACGGGCACCGCCGTATGAGATCCAAAAGTCCGTCAAATCTACGAGATGTGGGGATGTCTGAGATGTGACCAAATAAAAGGCCCTGATACTGGTTGATGACCAGCGAAAAGATGTGACCAAATATTAGGCCCTGATGATGGTTGATGACCAGTTGAAAGAGAGCCATCAAGACTGCGTCCAGATTTAGGGAGACACGAGTCAGAGAAAGGTAGTTTCAAGAAGGGATCCTAAATTCCCAATGGTCCTTTCTCGGGATCGTGGAGAAAGCTGCCCGGAAAAGATGAGGAAAACCAAAGGTTAATAAATTCAGCGTTAAGATAAATGTGCAGTCTTCGCTTGAATGGACATAGACTAGTCAAAGCCCGAATATCAATCGGCAAATTACTCCAATGGTAACTATACCTAGAAGCAAAAAATAGCGATCGTTTAGAAGTGGAAGAAGCAGGAGGAGTTATAATCAACGTTGAATTTCTTAGGTTGTAAGGGCGAGTAACGGGGGTAAGGGCAGAAATCTTGGGGAGATTTGAACTATTATTAAGGTGAAACAGGAGACCAAATCCTGTTTCCAGTCTCCTGACCCAAAGAAATTTCAGTTTCGTTATCACACATCTATCTGAGTAGGAAGTATCTGAAAATGCTGGATAGATGACCCTTTTAGTGAATCTTCTTTGGACACCTTCAATTTTCGAACGGCTAGATTCGTTCATTAGACCGAAGAATGGACAACAGTATTCGAAAATATGAAGCACATACATACGATAAAGTCTTAGTTACGATCGTGGCGGCTTCTTCTGTTTTCGTCGCGCTGATGACGGCCCCGGAAATTGACAAAAGCGTATTGTGGTCGCAGCTCCAATTTTCTGGAATGTTCTCGTGGATCTGCTATCTCGTCTTCGTCCCTCTACGGCACTTCCGATCGAGATATAAATTAAGATGGACCCTCTTACCTGCTACCAACAATAAAAGCTGCATCTTGGCATATTCTTTAAACTTTTTCTATTACGAGCGACAGTTTTTTCTCCGAAAAAAGCACAAACTACATCCCGTCTTTTGAATTCCGAGCCATGCCTTAGGACTTTTTTCACTGTCTGATCATTTGCTCAGTTACACCTGCTGGCTCGCGCTTACTGACATCATCCCATCTGACTATATTACTTGGAACAAGTGAGTATTCATCGACAGTTACGTAAACAACCTTATTTGAAATGTTCAGCATTGCCGATGCATTTCTTAACTGCTGTGTACCGATAGGGAGTTCAAAGGCGTTTGCCTATATGCTCACCAATTGCTCTTCAAAATTGTGTTATGGAAATTTTTATCACCTTAAAACAATACAAGGATCCATCGGTGTCATGGGCAATAAATGGGTTTTACGTGTCAACACTAAACATTCTCCGAGGCGAGATTAGTGGCCAAGTTCATTCGAGATTTCATTGAGGTGAACGAATACCCAAGTGACTACTGCAGATGCTACGGCGTACTCGAACTGTAATAACTACTGAGAACTTGATACGATATGCTTGGGCCCACATTGACTCTGCTCGCATAAGGAGCTAAGTACTATGGCTTTACGCAAGCCAACGCTCTGTCGTTCTAGATAGACTGACAGACGAAGAATGAAAATAATTCATACGGGCAAAACAAGGTTCACAACAGATTCCAGCTGGTTACTTAGATTGGGTTTTGACCGTCGTATAGAGGCTGCCTCCTTCATTATCTACACGGTGACCGTAGGAACGAAACGTGGGGATGCAAAGATATCGTCATTCCTACAAAGAGTGCAATCAAGGAAGCCACAAGCAAGGCTGTTCAAAGATCCAGCTAGATATTTAAATAACTACACGACGATGGCGCTTGATAAAGGTTAATTGAGGCATTATCTGTGGGTCCAAAGTTCTGCATGCCTACTCGGAAGGTCTATAACGTAGAACTAGAAACCCGTTGAAGTATCATTACAACCAAACTAATGATTTAAAGACCAGCTGCGCAGAAAGTGTACAACACTGCAAATCAAAACTAGTATACTGTATTTGCCAGCATCTGAAAAAGACACTTAAAAACCAAGGATTATTGAAAAAAGCCCACCGAGAAAACTCAAAGGAACAGCGATGAAACACAGACATCCTGACCGCTAGACCTGTAGACGCCACGAAACATGGCGTTGGTGCACGCATCACGAAGTTGAACCCTTGCCTAAAACAAATATGGCCAAAGCGGTAAAGAAGCCTTAGCCACCATCCTTGCCGACAAGAAGTTCCACAAACTGCTGTACGGTCGTCATTTTACTCTGTTGACCGACCAGTTACCGTTACTGTCCATCTCCAGTTCGAAAAAAGGCATCCCAGTCTATTCCTCCAGCCAATGTCAACGACGGGCTACCATCTTCCTCGGTTACGATTTTGATATCCGCTACTGTCGCACTTCTAACTTTGGCCAGGCTGACGCTCTTTCTCGTACCATCTGTAATCATCAGGAACCAAAGAAAGATACTGTAGTTGCTGGTATTTATATTAAGGTCGGAGTGCGCCGTCAGCCGTCGAGGCATTCCTGCAACTGCCGCTGACATACGACGCCTTACAGAACTGGATCCCGTGTTTCGAAAAGCTATCCTCTATGTGCAAACCAGCTGGTCTACCTCTACTCTTACTGTTGATTAAGTAGCTCTTCCTGCGTCGAGCGTACTAACTTACTAACTTGTTGCGGCTGCGATCATGACTAATCTAGCCGGCCCCAATTATGTTCCGAATGGTGATTTTCCAAGCGCGACGATCCATGGCCACAGGATTAGACAGTTAAACCTATTCTCTTCGCCAGCGCCAGAGACCAAATACCGAAGGGCTGAAAATCACTTCCAGCCTTTTCATGGCATCGGCTATTTCTGTTTTAAGAAGGTGGGTCACATGACACTGGATAAGAGAACGATGGAGGAGGCTCTGCCGTAGATGGGTTTGGGGGGCGGTGCGCTCCGTATCGAAGTTGAGGAGGTGCTCTAAATGCTCATGGCAGCGTTCGATTGTGGTCGGATTGTGAGCAATAGTTGCCATTCACATCACGAACTGAGTCACTCAGTGGAGGCAGTCTACCACTAGCCTGTCGAATAAGTTGGTAGAGCGTTCGAGTATCACCAACAGGTGAGGCCTGCTCCGTGGAAGATGCAATTTCAGCCCAGTATTTCTTTTGATCCTCTATGGCCGATTTTTTCGTCATTTTTCTGAAATGGCAAAAGGAATCGTCATTACGGACAACTGTAGGGTTCTTCCGCTATTCCAATCACTGTGGCGCCGCTTTATGCATCCAGAAAACTTTAAGAATGCTCCCTAGACAGACGTTTCCAGAAAGGACCATTGGTTACCACCTTCGTTGTCAGCGAGGGTAATTAAACAGGATTGGATTTCTCTACTCAGGGCCTCAGCGGTTTTGGGTTGGCGGATTTTGGCGACATCTAGGGGTCAAGCGCTGGGCACTTTGGGTGGTGATGATAAGTGTGAACAAAAAGGTGGTCAGAGCCATGCGCATAACCAGTCTCAGCACCACGCAGCGACCGACTATCATGAACCCAGCTGTGGAATCTTGAGCTGACTAAATTATATTCAATCAGACTGGCTGTATGGCAGTCTTAAGAGTTACACGTCAGCAAGGGTTTGTTGCGGTGCTGGAAGCGCGTATTCGTTACAAACCATCGGTTCCTCTCAGCAAAGTTCAGTAATCTGTCACCATTCGCACATCGAGAAACAAGCCCAAAGTGGCCGATAAGATGGCTTTTTCTGGAGTCACCTGGCCCAATGCGGCCATTCCAATCCCCAGCAACAATCAACATGTCACGACGAGAAAGCTTTTCGATATATGTCTGTAGTTTTGAGTAAAACACCTCTCTATCGTGTTGAGCAGCAAAGGACGTTGGTGCATATTCAGCGACATAAGACATGCGTTCATTAACATGTTTCCAGGCAAGTAGTGCACGGTTCGTTTGTTGCGAGAGGGTAATTGTCATCGCTCTCTGTGGTGTATTCCTGCCTCATGTTTGCAGACAGTGTGCTCATTCTTCCTTGACTTTTACCTCTTGTGCTTCGCCAGCTTCATGCTGCTCACCCTGGTTTCAGTCGAATAAAGTCCATCACTCGCAGTTTTGCCTACTAAAGGGGTATTGACAGCGACATCAGCAATCTCGTGCGGCACTGTTCTCGTTGTCAGCAAGCAGCCAAAATGTCTGCTCGTCAAACGCCAGTACCATGCTAAACTCCGGATAGGCCTTGGTCTAGTGTGCATCCGATTTTGCTGGCCCACTTGACGGTGTACCTTACCAAGTCGTGATTGACGCCCTTTGAAAGTAGCCCGAGATTGCACCGCTACATCCGGCAACCACCTTTGCCACTTTCGCCTTCCTACGCCGCATCTTCAGCCAACACGGCTGACCGGATATCCTCATGTCGGAAATTGGCTCGCAGTCTACCACATCGTCATTTGAGGATTTATGCTATTCCCTGTCTTACCATCTCCCATCCAACAGTCAGGCGTGACGCTTTTTCAACGCCTTCAAGCGAGCCCTTTTGAAAGTTCGTGGGGCGATGAATACGGACGAGATACTGCAGGCCTTCTTATTTTCCTACAGAACTACCCTTAACGCGGCGTCTCCGGGTTGTCTCCCCCGCCGAATCAAGACTGGATTAAGGGGACAAGAAGAGCGCACACAGGCAACATCTTGTTTGACGTCTCTGTCGGTGCTGACACCTGGGTTCGTCACCACAATCGGATCCGACGGCGGCAGTGCGTAATCCATTTGCACCTAAATCATGCGTGTCAGTGCATCTCGACATCCTGCTGGATAACTTTGCCATTCCAGCAGACCAGTCGGTCCCCAAACCCACTCCTGCAGCCTCTTCGGAAGTACCATTTGCGAAATCAGGTCCTGGCCCCGCATGCGTAGACATGGAACCGCCCAAAACACACCGGAACATTCTTGCTCGCCATAGTTCGCAGTGATAACAGGTCAATCCACGCCATCACCGGCGCTCACACACTTGACGGGGTAGTGTCAGGGACGCACCCATTCCACTCATTTCTTATCTAACAGAAAGGCCGCCAATGTCACGAGAGCGCGCCATGATAATTGATTTTTACTTCTACCTGATTGGCCCACTGACTCAGCTGTATGCCTCACGTTCCCGCATACGTGCAGTCAGCCTTTGTGTGAGAATGACTTGCTATGACTTTGTGTAACGTGCTTGTCTCAGTAAACTCCCCCTCTCTCAGGCCAATCAGTCTTCTCTCTATCTCACTGGTACGGGTTCCTTGGTTCAGCTTTCGAAATAGTTAGCAACACCAGACGCGAGTCATAACAGGCAGTACTTATTGTTTACCATTTGCTGGTCTTAGCAAGCACGAGTAATAGAAATGAGCACTCTACGTATAAGCGCGCGCCTAAGGCAGCACTATAAAAGACCGTACAGTTCTATGGATACAGTTGAGAGTATAAAAACCAGGGCAAACGCTTCTGTGCTCAGAGGCCCAAATATATACTTACTTGAAATAGTTGGAACCCGGATTCACACTCCTTACTGAGACTAGCGGGTATGAATTCCAGCGTTAATTTCACAACAGCATCACATCTGACACCTTTTAGCGTCACACATAGAACGGATACTACTAAGACTCGGTTACATTGATAGTCAGTCGTAGTAGAAGCCGCAGTAGCCATATCAGTATCAGCCACTTTGTGCCTGACTTCACGCCTTGTATGGATGACTGAGGGTAGATAATGCAGTAGTACCCGCGCAATGTCTATTGTCACTTAATAATAACTTAGGCCGTGTTTCAGCTTGTATTGGGAAAGCAGTCTATGCCGGACGTCGTGTTCACTTAGAGAGTCTATGAGAAGGTGAAGAAAACAGATCCGCATATAGTCCCATGTTATATCGGGCAATAATACACTTAATAATAATAATATGTTTATTATGCCAGTTTACAGGCAATTGTAAAGAGTTGGTAATGAGCTAGACAAACGTTAGTACATAATTGATCAACCTCTACCTTGCCTTTGTTTTGCAAAAAGGTGCTTTTTGCCGTTTTCTGGTCAATAATTGACTTACTAAATTATCTAGCCCTAACTTGGCATTTACCGAACGTCTCCTGTCTACATAAGGGTTAACCTGCTCTATAGTTAACTGAGCATGCAAACGTGGTACATCCTATAAATCTGTCAATACTGAGTAGTACCACAGGCATCCTGTCCTTCCCATAAACATACGAGACGGACACATGAAGTCACCAGCTTCATCATCACCACCTGATTTGGCCGTTTATAGCACCGGAGTTGCCTTGGGGGTGGCTGTGGTGAGCACGCTGCCTTTGTGCGGAGAATGCAGACCAGCAGATACTGCACACCTTATAGCATTAAACAGCTATCAGTTTAACTAGCATTAATGGATATTATTATATTATATTATTACATTATACTACATGAAGTAAAATACTGTGAAGATGTGCTTTAAACA
This sequence comes from Ligula intestinalis, assembly GCA_036362985.1. Taxonomy (NCBI): domain Eukaryota; kingdom Metazoa; phylum Platyhelminthes; class Cestoda; order Diphyllobothriidea; family Diphyllobothriidae; genus Ligula; species Ligula intestinalis. The sequence goes on from JAYGXS010000006.1 coordinate 1,300,702, forward strand.
TAACCGTTTATAGTATTCATCTGCAAACTGTCATTACCTGATAATATAGTAAACTAACTGTCCAATAGAAGGGTAAAGATTAATAGGTAATTAGGATGGGAAAACAGAAAGCATACGTCCAAATTGTTGTACATACACACGACAACGGTTATTCCAGTGAGACCAACCAAAGACAAACCAGCCTTGCACGCCACCTCAAACTGCTATTCCGAGTAAACATATAGTTCCGGACGCAAATACATCGGGCGCACGCAATCGAAGTTGGTAACACGGTCAGCTTAACACATGCCGAAGTGGTTGCTCAGTGCGGATAACAAAATACCTAAGATTTCAGCCACTAAACTCTTAGTGGATACTGACCATACAGTAGACCAACAGACCATGTTTAAGGTCGTACTTCGGGCAGCGACCGGACGTCTCTTACGAATTGCCGAGGGTACTGCTATACGCAGAGAAAAGTCTTCTCCCTTTCCACCTCCTCCTCCTCCTATGATGGACCTCTGACCTGTACCTCCCCCGCCTTTTTTAATTAAACTTCGCAGGCTTTCACTGTAACCTTAACTGCCTTGCTGTGATAATTACTTATCCCCTCCTCTACCCCTATCTATACACCCACATTGTTGAGTTATGTTTCCCATCATCACCCTTCTAACTGGACAGTTAATTTAATATAGCAACAGGCTATGACCGTCTACAGATAAAACAGAGGTCTCGAAATATTATGACGTTAATAAATTCTGCTTAACTCGTGATCTTCGCCTTCTTCAATATCAATGTAACCCGAGAAATTCTTCTGGTTGACACATTCAGGCTATTGCCCTCTCGAAGATCCACTATGCCACCTATGCAACACCAGGGAAGACTTCAATGCAGTCAACCTGCTGCCGCAAACATCTTATTACGCCGAAAGCAGGTAAGGTCTACGCACTTAGCATGGAATAGTTTCAGATGGTTATATTGTGTTCCTTGGTGGGCACAATACGGAAGACTTGGTCTGTTTCGATGGTTGGCGGCTAACGTCCATGGCCGCCACAATCATGTCCTTTTCCGTGGCTCTCTTTGCAAACCCCATAAGCAGACTTGCAGGGTTCCTCAAAGTTGTCTGCTCAGTCCGACGCTGTTCAACATCTACATGCAGGAACTCCCACTCAGTCTGGCATCTGCCAAAGAGGTATCGTACGCGGATGATGTCACCTTCTGCTAGCAACATCATATTGGTCAGGATGCTTCGCTGCCCTCGGAGTCCATGTTTGATGTCGTAGACTTCTGCACTCAGCGTGGGTTGACGATCTCGCAAACCAGGTCCTCCGTCACGGTTTTCACGCTGGACCCGAATAAGTTCAATTTGTAACCGACTATCATCGTAAAGGCCGAATTTGTACCGCTGGTCCGTTAGCCCAAGCTCCTTGGCATCCCTTTAGATCCGCTCTTCATTATCGGTTGTCCTTCGCGTCCACGTTTCCACAAACAACTCTATCCGATTTTACTATGTGAGGAAGTTGAACAGTAGCATACTACTGCCGTATGTACTGTGTCAATGCTAAAATAGCTTATTCCAGTAAGCCGTGGGTCTTATGGGAATTGACGCCAAACCATTGCTAAAACCAGGCGAGTCTTTTTGCATTCTAAAGGCATTTTGAATGGAGAAGGTTCCAACACTCCAGAATTAAAAACTCGGCCACGATCTCTTTAAGTTATTTTAGAAACTGAAGCACAGGCAAAACTCTTGCTAGAGCGCAAACCATCCTTACAGAGTCTGCATTCGCAAGTTCTTTTCAGCTGGATTACGAGTTGAAAGAGCGGAGAAAGTTGAGACAGTTTATAATAGAGCTAGATAAACGGAGAACCAATGGCGCGACAAATCTCAAAATACGAGAAAGACAGAAAGTTCAAGTCAAAAGGACATCTCTCTGGTCGAAGCCGGTAACAGTGATGGCCTAGCTGTCCCGCCACCGAAACGTAAGACATGCCCTCTTAAATTGGTCGTCTTAAATGCCAGATCACTGCCTAATAAAATGCCTCTGCTCAAGAATCTGGTTTTGGTCAACCGTCCAGACATTGTTATGGTAACTGAGACATGGGCATCGGCCTGTGTAGCTGACTCAGAACTCTCTGTTCTAGGCTATTCATGCGTTCGGAAAGATCGAAACAATGGCTGTGGTGGAGGAAGCTGCATCTATATTAAGCAGCCACTTGCATTTTTCCCGTTTGACTATCCAAAATTCACAGCGATGGAGGAGAGCTGCTGGCTACGAGTTGTTCTAAAAAACAAATACTCCTTACTTGTTGGCTGTGTTTATCGCCCACCTTATGCCAATGCGAACCACGATCTTTGTCTCTCGCAGGCATTTAATGCCGCAGCTGACTTGCATCTTAAGTATTGCTTGATTGCAGGCAATTTTAACCTTCCTGACTTGCAACGGTTTCCACCATCCCGTCCCTCAAAGTTCGAGAACTTACTAGAGGCAATAGATATCGGCATGTGGGATCAGTTAGTCGATTTTCCCACTCGAGGAGCAAACATACTCGACCTAATTTTTTGCAGGGGACGCGAACAACTTTCAGTGTCATTCATAGGCGCACTTGGGAGTTCGGACCAGCTCACAGTTGTTAGTGAACTAGAACTGGAGGCGGATGAAACATTTTCCCAAACGTATCATGACTTCCGATCAGCAAACACGGCGGACCTACTGGCACATGTAAACGCTCTCGACTGGTCTGAATGTTTCCGATGTTTAGATGTTAATATTTGTACCGATGCACTGCACAAAGTGCTGGATCCACTTAGCCTCCACTTTGTCCCCCGAAAGAAGGAAGAACATGTCATGTGCACTTGTGGATGCAAGTACATAGGGCGTACGCAAAGACAACTGGCAACCAGAACCAAGGAACATCTACCTAGCTGGTTATTCAAGCAAGAAAACCGTTCTCCTCGTTCCTCTATCACTGAACACCTATTGGACACGGGTCATTCGGTATATCCTATAACTTCTTTCCGAGTTCTTTTTCGAGCACAAACATCTCGAATCTTGTGTTACCTGGAAGCTGCTTATATTAGACGCTTTAAACCGGACATCTGCAAACAGTTGGAGCACGTGGTTAACCTTGCCTTACCTTGGTAACAACAAGCCCCAGATCTCGCACGTTCCCCAGCCCAATATTCCCCACAACTCAACTTCCCTGTTTTTTTTCCTCCAATTTTGTTTTAACCTTCTTTCTCTATCTGAAAAGGACCTATGACCTTTCTGTATATTTTAAATTTCGTGTTTTTCTCATTCGTGAAACTTAATGCAACGAGGGGTTGTAACTGAGGGGCTCTCCCGAAATTTATGGTACCAATAAATCTTACAGCTATAACCATTTTCAAGTTCTCTCCGGGAACAGCATGTTTTCGCTAGTTGTTCTACTGCCTACAGCGTCTAAATTTCCTACTTTTTCGACTGCTTCTTGGCCATTTACAGTGACTTTGCCGCTTTGTATTGATCTTTTCTGTATGAATTCAATTGTTTATTTGCTCTGACGTTAATTCACGTTATGCAACGAGAGGAAGCAACTGAAGATCACTCTCGAAATTGATGGATCCATTGAATTTTGCTGTTTATACAATGTTCAACTTTTCACCAGAGAAAAGAAGCCTTAAATGGTCTTAAAATCGCAGTTGATAAAGTTTAATCTACCTTACCTCTGTGATATATCACAGAGGTAAGGTAGATGAAGACTATAGTCTTCATCCTGTGACACAGGACAACTGGCCTCGCAAAGAGTCTGAGAAACAAATTTTCTGCTACCACTGCACATATGTACAAATAGGGCACTCAAAGGAATTTTTCCTACATATCCCTTAATATACCGATACTGATACTGATGCCGCTGCCCTTCGTAGGCATATAAGTTATGCGTAGCGACATCTCCGGTTGCGCCTCTAGTTTGCGTTTGTTTTCCCTCACTAGCCATCTTGATTTTTTGACACGTGGAACAGGCAAGTAAGGTAAGAAAGAGAGAAAGGGAGTCTTGTAGACTGTGGTCAGCTTCGTCGTAGTAGAATCAGTTGGAGCGTTAGACTTCCAGGCAACAGCGTTGGGTGTCTTCACATCGGAGTAGGGTTTGAAAGATTGAAGATTTTACAGATTATGCAAGCAACAAAATGTTTTTTATTTATTCGAGAGTGCCAGCTACTTCCGGCTGATAAAAGGTTTATATAATAGTTCAAACATCACGCCAGAAAGAGGCTTCCGAATGTCGCTTATGAACATTTTTCCCAGATGCTAGCTGAAATCCTCTTTCCTGCACGGCCTTGGGTTTCAACAATAGCTCTGGCAGTCGTTGCAGCTGGTAGTCTAGGCAAAAGGACATTACCGAACAATCGTGTAAATGGCAAAATGTATTGAATCCACTTATTTCCAGAGTGTATAATGAGAATAACCGAAGACAAAAAACAAATTTGAATTTATACAGAGAGATCGATACAAGTAGCAAGGTCAAAGGAAAAGACCAGGGAGCTTGTCTATAATGCTTGAAATTTAAAACAGTGTGGACATCAAAAACAGTGATCAAACATCTAAGGTTATGACTAGAATCTGATCCTTTGATGCCTTTACGCCTCTCTACCCCCTGGTTTTGCTGATTTGTTTGCCTTAAACTTTCGTCAACTCTACCCTCCCTTATACTACTTTATTGCCTGATGATAAACTAATCGAAAACGTTCGTTCGCCTAACTGCAATTCTTTATTTCCTCCTTATATCAATTTTTTTTTCTGTATGAATTCACTTTTGTATTTTCTCTTAAGTTATTTCCGTTATGCAACGAGAAGAAGCACCTCATGAGCACTCTCGAAATTCATGGATAAATTAATGTAAGGGCCTTTGCCTGGGGTAGTGTAGGCAGATATTATAAGTGGCAGTGACCAGGGATACTGCCCACACTAGAAACTGCTATGGCCGTCAGGGCTGTTGTCAAGTCCCAATGCCAAACGGGCCAGACGGGTTCGGCTAACGGTCGGATGAACGTTCATAAGCGTCATTCGATAGTCTCAAACAGACGTTCTGGTTGAACTATTATTAAAAAAATGCATGAAACGGAAGAAGCTGTTACGCTCAAAGCGTAAAGGTATAAGATCAGCGTCTACACGCACGCATGAAAGTTCGACAGTCACTCTCGACGATTTCCACCGGGCGTAACAAGACAAACCGGGTCGACTGCGGTTTCCATGTTATCCCGTCAGTTGGCAACTCTCCAAGCCACGAATTCTAACGTACCGTGATAACTTAACGCGCATACGATAGTTTGATTAAGGAAACAAATGCGCTGAGTGTTGACCTCAATACCTCCCCTACCGCCAGCAGCATACCACTGCCTTGTTGATCGGTCGTCTGAGGTGGGAGGGGCGCGATGCTTAAAAGGATAATACAGGCACAGAGAAAACAAGACGCGGAGGAGGTGAATTTTATCTGCGGCAGTTTAATCGTGAGGTGGACGACATAAACCCTGCTGCCATTCCCACGATGCGTCATTGTACAGAAGGGCGGCTGCGTGAGCTCCCATGAGAGTGCGTGCGCACGTGGGAGGGGTAATCTTTCCAGCAGCTGATCTGATTGGTTCCTGCATCTCCAACCTTTGTTTATCAAACGGACCAGTAACAGGCCCGCGGCATCTTGCGAGAAGGATTGCCTACCTGTGAATACAGTTCTCCCTGCAGTTAATAAACTTATTTTCTGCTCGCTTTCTGGCTTTGAAGACAGTAGTGAGGCATGTGCAAAGTTAATAACAGTACCAGGCAGAGGTCATAACCCACATACACACACCTCTTCGGTCGTTTTTTCTGGCTGGCCCGCGATCTCCTTGTGTCGCTGTCGCAACGGGCTTTGACTGGAGGGATGACCCACTTGGGTGAGACATTGGGGCAATGGAAATACTGTGGCAGATCCAGAAACATTTTCTAAGAATTGCATGTGATCGTTTCGGCATTGGATACCATCCGCATCGGAGGATAACTCATCGGAGAATGCGCAGACTTGCAGCTCTTTGTGGTGATGGACAACTGTTAAGCCATCTCCGCACCAATTAGGACGCCAAGCCGTGGTTAAGGAACTAAACATTATAGTACGCATGCGTATAACCACTACGAGCTATAAATACCGCGCAATTTGTGCGTATATCATGAAGATATATGTATGTCTTACAACAATGTATATTTACCTATGATAAATGATTTTCGACAGTGACCGAAACGTCAGGACAGCAAAAACCTCGTTGCAATAGTCACATTTTTGCTTTCTGAAAATATTGCCACAGATCCAGAAACATTGTTAAGAGTTTTTTAAAGATTATATTGGACTCTAGCAGCCACTTGGAACCAAATATCAGCCGCTGACGCATGATGGGTAAGGCCTGTAAGCCCCGCGCATGCACGCCAGCCTTGACCCATCTCAAGTTCGCACCCGACCTCTAGTCTATAAAATAGCCATGTGATTGGTTAATATAACGAAATATACGCCAGCCATCGGGTTATTCCCGAGGCTGTCGTCACTCCGGAATTAACGCCCTGGCATCCAGACTGTGGTCAGCCGAGAGTTAACACTCTTTCCATCCATTCTCGTGTCCTTCTGTAGAGTGCACTTATCCTAACAATCTGGCTTTCCAACCGTCTTCTCTCCACACCTTAAGGAACCATGCCTCAGGAAGGTGTGTGCTGTTAAGCTTAAACTTATTAGCCTAAACACCTGTCGAAAGGCTCGTTCCGGCATATTGCATCGCCCTTAGGACCACTATTTACGACGGTAGACTACAAATAGGACTGACTTAAGTGAGTCAAACCCCGGCAACTGCGATCTTCCGACCGTGGTTTTTTAGGACAGATGAAGTCGGTGGCGGCCAGAGTACCAGGTAAGTACGCACATACAACTTCATAAGAAGAAGATTCGATCGCTGGGACAACACTTCTAATCACCTGATGCTTCGACATCCATCGTGGATTCTTCATCAGAGAAATAGGCACAAAGCATTATCGAAAACACAGACACAGCTTTAGTCTTATTTTTCGGTGGCGGGCCATATCATTGTGCTGGCGACGCAGCGGGCTTGGACTGGAGGTATGAACCATACGGGTTGGACTTTGTGACAATCAAAGTACTGAGAGAGAGCTCGAAGCACGTTGTCGAAATTGAAAGATATTGTTTTGGCATATGATACCGCTCTTACAACAGTCACTCCTTACCATATAAAAGGTGGAGGACGAGGAGGACGAGGAGCAGGAGGAGGACTAATGTAGTGGATGCGCGGGGTGATTGAGATAGCAACGATCGAATCATTGATTGTGCTCAGAGCACTACAACCAAATCCTGGATCGTGGGAAAGACTGAAGTTACCAGAATGAGGAGTTTCATTGGGCACAGAATCCTAAGTTGCCTTCCTAGACAGCCATAGCCGCTGGCCCTGTCAGGACTACTTTTGACTGCGTCCAGTGGTGCTTTATTGGAGTGAGAAGGTTGGAACAGCTTCTGTCTGATGGTGAAGCAGTGTTAAACCCATGTGCAATTAAGGTTTGTGACCTTACCCGAGGAGTGTTGTGTCTGATGGCCTATGCTAACTCGGGCCTGGAATGGCGTCCTCGGGGGGGGGGGGGGGTCTTAGGCAATCACTTCTATCTGGGCGTACGTGTGCATGCAAGTGGAGGTTCGTCTCGTGTCGGTAGGTTGGTGAGCCGGGAACCAACTGCCGGGTCATTGCATGACCTTGAGGAAGTGGGCCAATCCATGGATACTTTCGTAGGCTTCTGAGAACCCCGTAGTTTGGGTTCATTCTAAACGCGTGCGCACGCAGCCCTGGCGAATCGTTTCCACGCCATACGACCGGCCCAATCACATGCAGTGCACTTGATTTTGCGAAGCTGCGGCCACGCTGAGGACTCTTACACGCCAGGTGGCCGTTCACTCGATGGCTCAATGCGATTGGTTTAATCCTGCACGCTTTGCTTGCCTTTACTTTACGCTATTAAGTAGACCCAAAGACTTACACTTATGCGCCATTCTTGACTCACATAAGGTGTAAGTAAACGGGAAAATCTCTGCTTTGGACTGCAGTTAAAACGCCAATGTGTGGAATCGAGTTGGCAACAGCTTAAAACTGCCAGACATGAGGGCTTGCTTGTTGCGCAGCTAACGTTCCAACTGGCGAGGTAGACCAGGTACGGTTGAGGAAACACTGACGATAACCACATTGGTACGGTGAATTGGAGTGGCCCAGTATCCTACAGGCCACAGAGAGCCAGCATGCCTGGTAGCCATGCGTAGGAGATGCACACAGGTGATTGCAAAATGGCGGAAAATTTCCAAATGTTATGTGTTCAAATGTGCTCTTGGTTGCAGGTGGACATGATGAGCGGATCTGCCCTGCAATTGCACTGAATTGTGGTCTGGCGAGGATAACAGGTATGCTATTTCCGGCTGAGCAAGTCAGAAATTCTCCAGTGAAAATCCTTTCCGACCTACATATGGTTGTTTCCCTCTTACGAACATTGTCACCCTTTCTCAGGACCGCATTGCCGTGCCTCCTTCCTTTTTCTAATGATTTTCATCCTCCCCTGTTCTTTCGACCGCCACTAACCTGCTGGTTGAAACTGCCACACACGTAAGCTGGTTTATTTCGCAGCTAACCTTCGCAATGGCGAGTTAGGCTAACTGCATGGTAATCAGCACTGAAGATTGTCGCATCAATAGAGCGCACTGGAGTGGCCTACGGGCCATATAGAGCCAGCATGCCTAGTAACCATGCATATCTAAATTTTCATAGAATAGTTTTCTACACTTCTTCATCTTTTTTGCTTATCTTCTTCTTCAGCCTTTTACTTCAAACTATGCGTGATTAAAGTGCCTGACAGCGATACAGCATCAGTAATTTTAATCAATATCGAACAGTTATGTGCTGTTTTTGGTGCTGCTAGTGCACTTTTACGTCAGCGAATAGGTGTGGTGTGATGTCTGGCACCTTCATACTGGCACATGCTAGTTCGCTTACTCATACCAGATAGATGGGACCCTTTACATACCACCTGTTACACCCTCAGAGACTACCAGGCTGGGATTATTCTCGCTCATTAACCGAGTAGGAATTTTTTAGGCCTGCAGAGAGCCAGAGCACTTGACTCTGATTAAAGGGACCGCGAGTTTGAGGCTTGCGGAAGACGACTTATAGGAGCTAAGGCTACGACAGTTATGGCCTTAACACCTACAATCTTACAGACACTGGTTCCTTAGGAGATTGGAGAGAAGACGGTGGAAAGGCGAGAGTAGACGGAACAGTGTATTGTTTACAGAAAAGTTATGGGAAAGTTGCCAGTCCATCCGGCATGGCTGTACGGCCGGAGGGTGCATGAGCGCGCGGCCTCCAACCCTTCTTGCTCAGAGCCAATTTCCAAGTGATGTCTTTGAGAAGTCGGGCCAGAATACAGAGAGAGAGATAGCCTTCATTGGCTAGGTTGGCCTGGAGATTTTGGGCAGAGAGGCAACTTGCGTCGGGCACGCGCGCAAGCTCCTCATTCGTCGCCTCGTAGATGCGAGAACTATGGTTGGCTGATCGAGACGTCGAGAAAGCACATCGGTGAGCGTTTGGGAAAGTGCACTTCGACGCGAGCTAGTCAGCCAGGCATGATCCGCTACAGTACTTCCCCCGGAGACCGTAACGAGGAAACTGAAAGAATCCGAGTGGAGGAAGAATAGTTGAGTTATGTGAGAGAGATACGTACCAAGGTGAGGTTGCGAGAGGCGGGTTAGTGCCACTAGTGCCGCTTGGGAGGAGGAAATGTCACCTCGCGTCCGCGTGGGCAACTGGGTCTGCGGTAGGAGGAAAGTTCTCGACTACGCGTGCATCGGCATCTTGTAGGAGATTAGTCATCTCGACTACGTAGGAGGGAGGTTGGTTGGCTGCATTGAACTTTGACGGCAAATCAGTATGCCGTGTAAGTGTTCGCTGAGAAGAGGAAGAGATACCGTTGGCAGTAGAAAAAGGATCTGAGTTTAGCAAGGAGGTCTGGGTATTGGCACTCATAGGGGAAAAATGCTCCGTGCGATGGGGAAGGAACCAGAGCCTTAGGTCCGTAGGCTGTGAGCGATTGAGCATCTCCCTCAGGCCTCACGACAGGGTGTCGGTAATGTAATTCTCCATTTCGCGGCCAAATGAGATGACACAGGAGAAATTCAGTTAAAGGCGAGGGAGGACTGATGATGATTGAGCTCGGCCACATCAGAAGTTTAGTTGAGAGTTCATCTCCCGATTGGGGTCACCAGTTATAGGAGCTAAGGCTACGACGGTTATGGCCTTAACACCTACAATCTTACAGACACTGGTTCCTTAGGAGATTGGGGAGAAGACGGTGGAAAGCGAGAGTAGATGGAACAGCATATTGTTGACAGAAAAGTTATGGGAAAGTTGCCAGTCCATCCGGCATGGCTGTACGGCCGGAGGGTGCATGAGCGCGCGGCCTCCAGCCCGTCTCGCTCAGAGCCAAATCCAAGTAAGGTCTTTGAGTAGTCGGGCCAGAATACAGAGAGAGAGGTAGCCTTCATTAGCTAGGTCGGCCAGGAGATTTTGGGCAGCGAGGCAACTTGCGTCGGGCACGCGTGCAAGCTCCTCATTCGTCGCCTCATAGATGCGAGAACTATGATTGGCTGATCGAGATGTCGAGAAAGCACATCGGTGAGCGTTTGGGAAAGTGCACTTCGACGCGAGCCAGTCAGTCAGGCACGACCCGCTACAGACTCTTCGATCTCGGGATGACTGGCTGACGATGGCTTATAAGCCAGAGATGGTCATTCCAGTCTCCCTGGTCTTTGCCGAGAATACTTTCTGCACATACTATCAGCTGATACGGCTGTCTGGGCATCTGTCAAGACCCCAGGCAGAACGGGGTAGATGACTTTCGTCAGCGGTCGGTCGAGGGTTCGTGAATGGGTGTTAATGTCTCCCGAGCTAAAATGGCAAAGCAACGAGCTCCTAGCTCAATTCTTAGAGCCTTTGACTGTGATCAAAGCGATTGCGAGTATGAGCCTCGCGTAGGACGCAACTTGGCTCCGGGACGACTGGCTGACAACGGCTAATAAGCCTGAAATGGCCATTTCCGTCTCCCCTAACTGTGCCGGTCAGACTATTACCTATACAGCTAGTCCGTATCTTTGCGGGGCACTTCCATTTGCCATAACACAGCCGCTACATATAATCCTGCTCGCTGCACGACTGTTAAGGAATAAGTTCACGGGGGAGGACAGGGGACTGGTTCCCATCTGCTCTGAATGCCGACTGTGAGGTAACATAGTTGGTGGTTAACAAAAGTACCTTCTTGGTTGATTGGCTATATGAAGTTTAACTGCTCGTTTACGCTTATTACACACGTTCCCTCGGTGCACGCTCAAAAAGGCTTGAGCTTAGCTGCGCCATGGTCACGCGTGCAGATCTGGATAGCCTATTTGGCCCCAAGTGATTTTTTCGCCAGACCTCTAAGGTCAGCCAATCACGCGTATCACGGTCAGACAGCAACTCAAACCGACCCAAACGCGTCAACAACACACCTCTGCTAGCACGCTTCCAAACGGTTGAATTGTCTAGACACCGCTCTTCATACGCTCCCAGAGGGAAAAGTTTTCCCCACACAGGCAAATAATAAATTGACGGCTACTTGCCTTGTGTACCTTTAAATCGCTCATAACATCTGACTGCCTTCTTCCATCAGACGGAATATCCTTAATGTTGTGGTTGTAGTAGATCGTTAATGCCTCACTGCTAGAGCTCCAATCCAGCCAGCTGCTTGCATTGTGCAGCTGCTAGTAGGTGTGTATGCACTAGCCTGCCTACACCAATCCGGTCTGGCTAATCATCTCCCTGTGGCTGACCCCCATAGGACAACACTGCGACGAAGCTTTTCCCCCGCTCTCGCGGGTGCTTGTGCATCCGTCCAACTGCCAAATTCCTCCAACCTACTGTTAACTTGCTCTGCGGCATCGGGCTTGACGGTTTCAGTGGCGAGGGTTCTAACTACTAATCTAATCGACTGCGATAGACTTCCCATAGAAGCCACAGTAAGAAGAAGTCTGTCGCAGTTAGTGGTGTCCATCAAGATAAGGTAGCACCCAAATCAAGAGTCAGGAATGACGGAATCGGGAGGAACAGTTTCATTGTGGAAAAAAATAACTGTAAAGAAGTTGTGTTATTAGCCAGATGTCAAGGCCTTTAGCGGCCCCTAACAGCCAATTGAAATCCACCATGAGCCAATGACGCGCAGGGGCTGATCTCAACAGCACCACAGTTCTACTGATATAGGTAGCCTGGGTCGCCTATGGGCTTGCGTGCTCCCCCTCTTCCCCCTCCCTCCATAGGACACTTGAAAACGGACAAGGTGCTTTGAGAAGGACCAAACACTGGGTATGATGATAACCAGAACACCCGATTTATTCTCTTATCGAAGTGGTTGTCGACGCGTGGTCACTGGGTTGGTTCCTCGGTATGGGTAGCACAAGGGTGAAAATTGGGTGTTTCAACTCTAAGGTAGAATGCCTCCTGGCACACCCCAACAGCCCACTGCCCATACAGGTATCGAAGAAATAAAGATAAATAAGGTTAGCCCTTGTCATTACGATCTTCCAGGCGAAGAAAGAAGCAGTTGGAAAACCATCGTAATGTGAACACAATATTCTGTACAGAGCGAATGGATGAATAGATAGGAGGAGATTGAAGCCTCGAACGTGTACAGCCCGTTCCCTTCTTAGACCGGGTCTGATGTGCTGGCCTGACACCAGTTAGCGCATTAAGGTCTGTGTCCAGAGCGATTGAGGCCAGCCTTCTAATTTAGGCTAGCCTACTAATGCGGGCATCTAATTGGGCGAATTGAGGTCCAGCTTCTGTGAATTGATGGCAGGACGGGGCTGTACGGTGCACAAGTTCGACAGCAGTGAGGGACCGTGCGTCAGTCCACATGTGGCCCGAGGATCACCGAAGATTGCCTTCGCACGAGGTTTTATGCGCGTATTGACCTCGTCTGTGACGTCAAGCGTTAGCAGGGGTTTAAGCTGCAGGGCTATTACACACTCATCTCTAAAACTAATCATAATTCAAATCGAAACTCTCCTAGCGAGACTCAACAGATCCATCGAAGTTGTGATTAAAAACCACTGATAAGAAATTGGTAAGGCTAGATGGTATGCGAACGTTTCCTGTCAAATAATGCAGCATGTTATAAGACGTAGCGGACTCTGAAACCACACTGCTTTACCTTCCACTTCTGCCAGCAGTTGCCAGCGTCCCCTGTCCTCCCTTCGCGTCACAGTCACAGATTTCCTGTGACCCTGTCAACGCAGTCTCTCGTTGAGCTAACCATTATCGGGTCCAGCGTGACCTTGCAAATATAGTGACAGAAGTCTGGGTCCGGCATGTATCATTTCGCCTCTGATGACTGGTAGCACGTGCACACCAGTTTCTGCCTACCTTATCCGGTCTGGTTAATCACCCTCAAGGTTGACACCACAACGACGGCTCTCTATACACTGTCACGACTCTCACGATCATACACTCTGGACAGCGGAAACCTCGTGGGTGGTTATGCATCCATCTGACTGTCAACCTCCTCCGATCTTTTCTCCATCATCTGTGCATAATATACGATCCTTTTTACCTGGCTTGTCACTATATTTCTGCCCATTTCGAAAGAGTAGTCGTCGACTTCAGACGGCTCACCAAAGTCAGAAGTCATGTAGCACCGTTTGGAATAAAAAAACAGTAGGAAGGAGATAACAATGTGTTCTGCAAAACAGAGCTGCTCCTAAAACAAAGGCCACCTGTTGTATGTGCGCATCATTGCGGTCAGGATTAGGATCAACCATGTTCCGAGCTTTTGTTGCCTCAGCCAATCAAGAGAAGGTGCACACTGAGCTCACCGGTTTAATGGTAAACACATGAGTTATCGATCCAACTATAAGACAAACAAGAGTATGTGACGGCCAGTCACGCGTGCAGGTGAATTTTGCGACTGCAAACTTGGTGGACGATGAATTAGCCACGCACGCACGGAACCGGATTTTAATAACACAGCGTTACGGGTCTTCCATAATAAATCAAGCAAGTGTAACGAAATTCGCATAATTTTCTTTTTACACGGCCAGTTGTTGTCCAACAACAATGAACGGGAGTAGAGGTCTGTCGGCCAACGGTGCAGAGTTGAACTTCAGAGCCGCCCATATAATACTAAACCCGAGCTCGAACCCCGGATCAGGCTCACTAAGAAGTAAAATAAGGCTACGTGATATGGCCTTAGCAATCAGTAGCAGTTTTTCTATTCGCTCTTTTATTTTTCGATACTCCTGTTAGCGAAATATTCACTGATTCAGTCAATTTAATACGTATCATCTCCGATACCCTGTTGACCACGTCGTACCAAAACTTAATATCAATGTAGAGGGCGCTGTACTATAGAAAGGACCTAAAACGCTGCAAAGCTCGTCTGCTTAAGTCCGACTAAAAGAATTCCAGTAAAACGGGAAGACGATCCCTTGCCTTTGCACGCCAACTCAAATTCTGTATATAAATTCACATATACTTGTTGATGAAAATACATTGGGCGCACGCAAACGCAACTGGCAGCCAGGGCCGCTGAACACTTGCCCAGCTGGCTATTTAAGCAGGAAGAAGGAGTACCGCGGTCCTCTATCACTAAACACCTGCTTGACAGCGGTCATTCTGTTGACGTCAAAACAGCATTTCGAGTACTTGTTCGGGCCCAAACAGTTCGAACCTTGCGTTACTTGGAAGCTGCCTACATACGACGAGAGAAACCTGACCTATATAAGCAGCTTGACCACGTGATCAATCTTCAGTTACCCTGGAAATTGGTAAGGTAGTTTTAATTCGCAAGTGATTTTCGTTAACTCTCCCTCATTCTCCACCCGTCTTTCGTCCCATACGTTGATGAGTGCAGTGCCATTTTTCTGATGATTATTTAAACCTAATTATGGTACTTGCTGTTATGTCATCCATTCTGCGAAATTTAAAACAGTTGCGTGTCCTCTTCGTCATCGTTCTTATGCAGCGACAAGACGCAGCCTAAAAGCTGTCACGAAATTTATTGACGCCAGTGAATTCTGCCGAATATGCGTGTTTTAAACGCAGAAGGTGACTTCAGAAAGCTGGCATCTACTGACTGCGTTTCTTTGAATAACATCCCGCTCACTACTACCGTTTTTTGGTGTGCAATTGTCTAGATGATCTGATTCAATGGGTATCCAACTGAAAACGGTAGTGTTTCGACAACATAGGCCATATATATATATATATATGCTAGTAAGGCTTTAGCAAACGTAGGTTCGTTCAAGGAATTTATGGTATGCAGAAAGTCAAGTTACGCGAACGAGCGTTTCGTATTAACTCATAATCAGGCAAATACAATGAAATAAGTGAGGCTAGGGATAACAAAAATCGAAGGAACTAATCAGCAGCAATAAGGGCAGAGGAGTGCGAGGTGTTAAGTGGAATAAGCGGCTCACTAACCCGATTTTGTCCGCGCAGAAGGAATTTGCAGCGACACAAAGATTCACGCGATCGGAGACCAACTCACTGCCATGAGACGGTGACGCGACAGCGACAATGGGTGTCCCTATGCCGTGATTATGGCACCTTGCTTCCTCCAAACAAACCGTGAGACATGCACTACGAGAGGACAAGGACGCATTTGCAGGCCCTTTCTTCCCCTCTGCGCTTCTCTGGTCGCAAATAATGACTAGAATATGACCCCTTTGAAGCCCTGAACACTTCTTCCCGAATTACTATTGATTTGTTGCTTAAACTGTTGCCACCTCTACCCTCCCTTATATTATTGTATTTGCATGATGATGAAGTAAACCATAGCGCTTGTTCGCCTTACTTGAATTCCTGAATTTTTACTAATCAACTGTTTATTTTGAATGCTCAGGTTGAGGTTTTAACTGATACATGCGAATGTAGAATAATAGGTAATGCACATCGGCGCCATGGTTAGAGATTGCTAAACCAATTGTAAGCAAAACTCTGCGCATTTTTTCATAGCCTACCGAACTGCAGCTGCCTTCTGATAAAAACACTGCATGGCATGAAACGTTTTGCTATTGCGGGCAATGGTTTAGCGGTCTAAGTCATGATTGAGGCCTAGAACACAAAAACCATCAGCTCGCATTTCAGGTGGAAGGTAAAACAGGGAGTCACAGGAGTTAGGATTTTACTGTGCACAGAACCCTATGTCGATGTGTCGGACAACAGTAGCTACTGACGGAGCCAGGTCCGGTGCTTCTTGCGTCCAGTCCTAGCCAAGCGTGTCAACTGAGTGTTGTCATAGTGGTAATGATAATAGCTCTTTTTACATGATTGTGAAGCGAATTGAACTGATTTGTTATTGGACCGTTGCAATTGCCCGATAGGATATCACCTGTGGAGGACCCCACCTGCGGGCCACGGCTTTGCCTGTTCAAGTGGCTCTTACGAAACCACGACTCGTTGGACGTGTATGTGCGCACACGTGTGTGCGACTGAATATCGGTCAAGTGGTCGTCAGGTCAGCCAGTAGAAACAGTCGCCTGCAAAGGCGGAATGCGTTGGGGGCCGTTTGCATTGTATGAAGAAGGGGGCAGTACTTGTAGGCCGTCCAAAAATATAGGACTCATGATAATAGGGTCATTTTTTTCGCCGCTAGCTCCGTACAAACTATACGATTTCTCCCATCTGACATCCTTTTTTAGACAGAAATGGATCTGTGAATCGCAGCGGTAAGGATTTCCTTTAATTAATTAACCCACAAGGCGATGCAAAGACCAATCTATGTGGACAGGTGATTTGACCTATGTATCAAAGAGGGGAAAACAGAGAAGGCAAGATATGGAGATTTTGTGTTGGAAAATAATGCCGACCCCGGTTGTGGTTTTCGTTGATAGCGAGGGTCTTTGAACTTTGGACATCTTTCTTCTCTAAGATAGGGCTTACAGTTTCACTCAGCGGGACATTAACGGAGCACTGCACAGGTGACATATTTCCTCAGCTTAGACTTTTGTGGGAAATGAGTATTTAGTACAGAGAAGGCTCATAATGCAATAGAACCTGGTCATTGAAGGCTAGTCACTAAAGTTAGTATGTTAGAACAATGTGAAAAGTAAAAGTGAGAAAAACAAGTTTAAAGCGAAGAGGTGGACAGGCAAATTTGCAAATCAGGGAACTAAATATTACCGGGGTAAGGATAGGCTAACCACGTGCTCCAACTGTTTAAATATATCGGGTTCACGCAAGTTACGAGTTATTCGTGCCCAAACCAGTACTTGGACGTACGTTTTTGGGCCAACAGAACCAAACGTATCTAGCAAGTTTCCATTTTCTGTGGACCCTAAAGCGTTTCTGTGAGTACGTGTTTGGGCAGGAACGACTCGCACCTTGTGCTACCTAGAGGAAACCTGTGTATGGTGCTCAAAGCAAGACCTATGTAAACAGCTGGAGCATGTGGTTGATGTAGCTCCGCTTGGTAATATGCGGCTCCCTGGTTTACACATTTTTCGGCCCAACTTTTTGCTTTGACGTTGTTTTTCCTCACTTTGCTTCCCACGTTGTCCTAACATGCTTACATTATTGATACGCCTTCAGTGACCAGGTTCTGTGAACTTATTGACCTTTTTCTGTACGAATTTAATTAGGCATTTTCTCATACGTCACTCAGATTATTTAGAAGTTTGAGGTCATATAGGTTACTGCACCGGTGAAAGCCCCCCCGCTCGAAGTTAAATTATACCGGTAACTGCTAGCTTATTCTGTGAAGGGAGTTTTAAGCGTGCGGAATGTGTTTTTCTACCCACAAAACATTTCTTAAGCTTTTAATGTATCAAAACTGTCAGTTGTTAGGGTGAATGCCTTTAAACATGCGCTTTTACTAATTTTTTGCTTTGGCAATCATACACTTCAGATAAACCTATTTTATTCATAGTACTGACACAACCCATTTTCATGAGCATAACCAACTATACTGCACTTCTACTCATCGCCAAATGATTCTTTCGCCAAACGAAACAGGTATATATGTTCCCTATTCATTGCGTATTGTAGAAAGCAGGATGCATTAATTGCTGCGACAGCGTCTTCATTTGTAGAGTGGACGTTGCCGGCAGCGGTGAGTGCCTTCCATCGCTCCGCGCTGATGACTCACTCCGTGCCCGCCTCGGCATGCTGGCCTTGGTTGCTGGTCCGACCAATTATCGTCCAGCCCTGTATGACCTTGGCAAAACCAATCAGGGTGCAGTAAAACACGGCCAGCCGGTTGCCAGTTTTTACTGGAAAACATTTTTGTCGCCTGGTGGTTCTTCTCCTTCGCCTGAACTGTTTCCAAAATTAAAAAAATAGTTAAATTTCATCCCTCCTGCATCCAAGAATTCAAGTTTGGCGAATCTATGCTTTCGATTATTCTACAGTTGCAGTAATGTGTGTGAGAGAGAGCGAGTAGATTACCATCGGACGTTGCAGCGATGATGCAGAAAAAATCACTAACTGTTGGAGGCATACTCCACATTTTCTTTTATCAGCCCCTGGTAGGAGTACAGTAAATCTCCCTGTACTCTGCACACCCTCAGACTCTCTGCCCCTTACTGTTTGATGGATGTTTTAATCTACCCTCCCTTATTGTAAATGTCTGATGATAAATAATCGAAAACGTTTTTTTAACAAACTTGGTCTCTACAATGCAAACTGTCGTTTTCAGTTTGTCTTGGATCTCGGACAATGCAAAGTGGCTGTTGCTTGGCCGCGACTACTTCATGCCATACTGCAAGTGAAAATCCACGGTCCATCCCAACAACTGTGGAGTTTAGTTAGGGGGTTTTGGCAGATTTGCTTAATTTAGTTGATCCATTTGCGAAAAAAAACTCGTGGCGTCGGTGGAAGACAAATCTGCAAAGCAAGGAACGACTTGACGCAGCCCACGCTCTACCAGTTGGTCTACGACGCCACACTGTGAGTTTTTTTCACAATTTGGTCAACTAAATTAAGTAAATCTACCCAAACCCCCTAAATAATTAAGTCAGCCTAGTAGTCATGCCTTTTACCCTTTTCACTCATTTCGACACCCGGAGGTGACCATGTGTCAGCAAGCCAGCTGTCCGATCGGCCCCCTATGCCGGGTTTGACCCAGTTAGCCATGGCTACTCCGAGAACCACTTGACCACCAAGCCCTCGGACACTGTTCGCGATATAGACGCGGCCATCAAAGGAGCATTCCAACATCCCCCGCGGCTGACAATTTTATGTTGCCTCTGTTCACGACCCTCCTCTTCACGCGGGTGTTTCAAATCAATAGGATACCATTTGAATTTCCTCCTGAAGTCGCATAAAAACGTCCGGCACCTACTGTCCCATTAACACACGCACTCTCCTTATACTAGTTTCCGGCTGCATGGCTTTGTTGTTGATCTTGTGGTGTTCCCGTGTATAGATTCAGGCGATTTGGCCGACAGTATTGATTGCCTACTGCGTGTATCCATGACTGAGGTTCGTGCATTGTTCATCCTTTACTATTTCGCTTATTAGCACCGTACTGCCTAGATACACAATGGCGAGTACTGCAAGCCAAATGTCACAATTCGCCAAAGATTAATCATCACTCGCAAAACAACAGTAAGTAGGGTTGCAATGTTGATTACCATGCGGCCTAATCTCAAGCCTCTTAAGTTATGCCAGAATGCCGGGTCTTTACCGAGCTTCATTTATACCGCCTAAAAAAGTAGATTATTAAAACAATACCTACTTAAACAGTTCGCCTTTTATTATGGATTTTGACTGCCTTTGCAAACTCCAAAATATTGTATAGAAAACAGGCACGTAAATATTCTGTCTTGTACTCGTTTGGCAGCAAATTACGTCTTCTTTAATGCTTGTGCTTCAAGAACGGGTATTCTTCGGTTTATAAAAAATATCTATTGATTAGTTTTTTAAGGACTGTAAGGTGTTCATTCATATAACTTTGCATCCATCAATTCCTGCATGAGGTGTTTTGTAAAATGTATTTGAATTTATAAAGGCAGTCAAACTCCATGATAAAATGCGGGCTATTTAAGCACAGAATCTACTTTTTGTAAGCGATGACGTGACTGAAGAGATTTGAGATTAGGCTGCACGATAATCAGTATTGCAACCATACAACATGTTGTTTTGTGAGTGACTACCAGTTTTTCGCAAATTGCGGCATTTTGCTTGCAACATTCGACATAACCGAGTTGTGATTGTCGGGTTTGATGTACGCGAGACTACTAGATACAGAGTCAGAGAAGTCAAGGAAGACGAAACGAAGTACCTTAAGTGGCTTTTTAGCAGCTGAAGCAAACCTGAGTGTCCCCCTTTCTCTAAGCCTCGTGTCCATGTCCCCTTCCTCCCTCAAATGCTGGTCGCTCTCCCGTGTTTACAATTTGTACTCGATTGCACATGATTGAATACTGTTCTCCGTCCCCCGGTTCGGCTCTTTGTTTTCTTATCACCACTTCACACGATGCCGTTGCCGCCCCCTTCCTGAGCCAGTTGCTACAGGTAGTCCAAGATGCCCCATCCAGTAAGCCCCCCCCCCCTGCTGAAACGTTCCCGAAGGCCCCCCCCCCGCTTGGCTCTAATGATTCGGACCAATAGGATGTGACATGAACTGCCTCTCAATGTTACTTAAAACCCGATGGGGGCGCCCTCTCCCACCAAAACACACATGCTCCTCTGATGATTAGTCTCACCGTGCGTGGCGGTTGAACCCGTGTCGTTCTCTTGTATAGAGTCAGGTCGACTCCCTTCGCTCTTTACTTTGTGTATCCATTGTTCAGGTTTGGACATGTTTTATACCTTACTATGTTTGCTTGATAATATCGTACTGTCTTGGTAGTTATTATCATTCGTTTTAACGTAGGCGTGACTACTACATACTGTTAGTGGCAGGCCCAGCAATAACTTATCACGCCGTCCTGATTACTCATCCAGCGGTGCACTATCGATCAGACATTCCCCGTCGAGTGATGAGATGGATAAAGCCGCCACCCATTATTAGTGTTCTGACGATCACTCTGTCCAGCCCGAAAAGAGCACAATTTGATTGGTCCAATCTTGTATGCTGTTTTGCTTACTATAAATACTTTACTAACTATGGAAAGAGACTTCTACGTTTGCCCTCTTATTGCCCTGTTATTCCTTGGGGGCTCATACAAGACGCAGTTAGACGGTGGTATGGCAACTTGGGCCACATTAACAACAAAAACAGAGTCTGATAATTCAAGGAAGACGAAAAAGACATGATTGGGCTCAGGGAAACGATACGAAGACTAACTTGTCAGAATGGCTTAAGTTAATACGGAAGACCCTGGCTGCTGTGACCGTCAGGTTCGTGTCCGCGTAGGACGTAACTAGGAGGGATGTCAGATGGTGTTGGTGTACAGAGGTAGTGGATGGTAGGTTGGAGGAAGTTGACAGTCGAATACACCTCGATAGGACGCCATCCGAAGTATGAGATCGCCAGAACCAGCACAGAGTTTACAACTTGGTCATGCACAGGGAGGTGATTGGTCAGACTGGCCGAAGGAGTGGTGCGTGCGACCTTGTTAGCCACCGCAAATGGCGAAAGATGAAACTTTAAACGCGCAGTTGAGCCATTACAAGGGCTCCCTCCACAGACCAGAATTCTGCTGAGAAAAAAAACGTTGAATGGAGGAAACCTAAGTTCATTGAATGAGTGACATAATGTAGTGCTGTGGACCGATAGGAGCTATGTTGATACGGCAGCTTGAGACAATCGGTGGTTGGCAGCGGTAATCAATCTGGCATACTGGTCAATAACACATTGTCACGATAGACTGCAGTTTGCTGTACCTTTTTAATAAACGCGCACCTCATCTTCCGATTGATAAACACCTAGAAGTTTTTGCTGACGTTCTCTACCTCAAATGTGCATTCAAATGAATTTCAATGACCCCAAAATACTCCGTTTTTTTGCAGTCCTTGGGACTCGTCAAGGGTTCCCGACTGGATAACTAGGTGGTGGTTCTGTAGGAGTATATGCCGTTAGTGTGCTCCGAAAACTACAATTATCACGCCTAGTTCCGTAGGAGTTGTTTATTGTGTACAGGAACTCAACGGTGGTATTAATCCCAGACGCGTGGAAGGCCGAGGCCCTGTACGCGTGCGCGAGTCCGTATGTTAGTGTGATATGGGCGTAGTTGAATGAACGTCAAGCGAGAGTACGTCACTGGACGATCAATAAACTACTTGCTCAGTTAAAGTCCACGGCACCCGTGATTGGCTGGCCCAGAAAGACGTAGGGTGGTGAATTAAGGTGCTCTTTGCGGACTTGTCGCCAGCGCTACAGTTCTACAGCCCACCTCCTAACGCGATACGCCACAGATGAAGTGACATAATGACAGTCTTTGTTACCCGGTCGCCTTCGATCCAGCCATATTCAACCATATTTACGTGCGACTAGCAACATTTGCCTTCACGCGACTGGAACGCACTCACGCACCGCAGACCTTTGTCCTGAGTCTGACTCACACAAAGCCCATTCTGGGCTTTTGTGACAATTCCCGCGCTGACGACAGCATCGTTGGCAACTTGGACGGCGCCACGCTCTCACATGGCCCTCACAGTCAAAGGTCATGCCAGACAGAGTGGCTGCCTTATCCTTACCTTTCTGTATAGAATACATTGTTCTTACCTATCTGGCCTATCCAAGACTTTCTCGAGGACTTGTTGCTGACTTGGCACCAAACGGATCACCATATCACAAATCTGGGAAGACGGAATGCATGGAAACAACTTTACTGACCTGAAGGCGTTTTATAGTAGCTGCTGCAAACGATGCGTAGGTGCAAACCTGTCCGCTGCTGTAACGCCATGAGAGCGGGCTGTGGCCTTAATCGATCAAGAGAGAGTGCATTTGTTGGCATCGGAGCTGAAAACGCATCGATGGTTTCGGACTTAGGCGCGTCGACAGCGGGGTAGCAAAAGTTCAAGAGCGCACACAGATAATAGGATGAGTCAGCGCTGGGCTGACGGGTCGAAGAAGATTTGCAGGATGAAAAGATGAAGATGCGCAGCACTACCGAATTCAGGTTACCACACCTTACCTCCTTGCCCACGATAATGGGCCCGGAAGATTGCAGCCGTTTGAGTTAACCGTCTTAGCTTATACACCGCGCGACAACTTCTCACAATGCTACATGATGGTGGAACGTAATGGAAAATTGTCGGTGTGAAGTGAATGCTTTCGTACAATCACCTTCTTCGGAAGATCGGGATTTATAAGATGTGTCCATCGGGGACATGATGTAATAATTAACTACATATACTTAAGTCAACCCTACTCTTAAAGTCAATCTATACTATAAGCAAGGCGGACAGCTGTGACCTGGCTCTGTGTCAGAATAATGTGTCCGTTCGTTGCGATGGGTTATATTCGTGCAAAAAAAATCAAGCTGCTGACTGCCTACTGAACATCTGATTGGTATACCAAGGTTTGGGTAAGGTTTTCCGATGCGGGCAAGGCGCTACCAGTTTGCGGACACAGCCGTGAGCAGAATTGTCAGTCTGTATGCTATAGTGGTATTCCTGGCAGAGAGGGGCACTTACTCAGCCGAAACACACGTTAAAATAGTAGTGTAGAGACCTAGCATGCTACGCCACATTCAAAATTCCAAGCCTACCTCCGGGGCAGACCGCATGCCTGTCCACGTGCACGTGCGCACCAGAGCGTGTAAGAACCTCCGTTTAGGGTCACTGATGGTTATTATCGCCCCCTGCTTGTTGGCTGTGATCGGGACTCGAAATTATGGTCTTTTTGATCTGGTTACAGCGCATGCTCGTTCCGCTTTGGCTTTGGGCTCAGTCTAGAGGCCTCGTAGGCAGTCGCATAGTAGAGTAAATGTGCAAAATGTTCGAGGTTCGCAGAAAAGAAAGACTTATTTATAAGAATTTATTTATTAGGCAATACATAAAGGTACCTGGTCAGACGATGGCCGAGGACGGCAATCACAAGCGCTTTTCCAGCGGCGAACATACGGGTGTTATTCACGAACTCTCCCCTCCTTTGATGAGGACGTCAAGACCGATTCCACTTGAAGGTCACATCCATGTGCATTTATTATTCCACTTGCCCCTATGGAGCGGGATATATTTACCCGAACCACGATGCGTCTGAAAGAGCGGTTAGATGAGCACATCCGAACCTGGTTGAGTAAAGGTGAACCTACACAGACCTCGAGGTCTATTCTCGCACATCTTGTCGGAACGAATCATCGAGTCAATTCTAACGAAGCCTTTCAGGTTGTCTACCTGACACCAGCCTCCTTTTCCAAGGGCCCATGCCAACCAGTGCTTGCAGTTGCTTAGGTTGTGGCTATATAGCTTGCTAAACCAGTGTTGCGTTGTCAAAAGACGCTGACAGAAGCCCTTGCCCTTCCAGGGCCGACTCCGACGCCAGGTGAAGATCGCATTTCATCCCAACACCCTAGTTACAGTCACTCGCTTCGTGCAAATTGCAGCAAGTATTCCTCCGTGAATCAATGCCCACAACGTAACCCAATTCTCTCCCTCCCTGCTCCCTGTCCGCCAACACAAGATCTTCTACACACCAACCTCACCATGCGGGCGACGTGTAAACGATTAATTGTAACCAGACTGCACTTATTAACCCAGTCCAACCGTACAGCTTTCGTTATCCCTGCATGTGTTTTGCCTGATCATGCTTTTAATTAAAACATACTTTTGCCAAATTGACTTCTTAAATTTACTATTGCCTTCATCATCCCCGAAAGATAGTGGGGCGATTCCTGAGACCAATTTGTATTTAAGCTGACATTTCAAAAGCATCGGTACAATTGATCGACGCTTAGGCATCATGCACAGTTATAACACGCGTCTAGTGGTCAGACACACTCATTCGAGACATCGCCCGCTTTCGTGGATTATGAAAGGCAAAAGCAGAGAATGCATTCAAACTGCTGGCAAGCCAATAACTGAACATATTACTTTCCCTATTCACTTTCCGTGCCAGATGCAAAGGTCTGTGAGACAACGTGCGTGCACCGATGAGATTGGTACGCATCCGTCTTCAAATGAGTATAGTGGCTGCTGCTACCCGGCCTCATCCTAACTTGTTATGCCAGAGTAAAGATTAACCAAATCATGGCTGATTTGCGTGCTCCAGGTGGTGGAGGCTTCCATGCTGAGACTGACAAGGGAAACATCGGGAGACCTGGGGGCACCGTTGAGTGGTAGCCACATTGGGCTGTCCTCGTTGAGAAGCGTGTTCTAGGTCATGGGCCAGGGCTTCTCCCCGGGAATCGGCCGCCAGGTTGGAGCACCATAGATCGTGGTGGGTATTGAAGTCACCCATCACCAAGCTGTCTTCAGAAGGTAAGTAGGGAACACTGGAGGCGGTGAAACCAGGAGCACAACTGGAGGTTGGAGGGATGTGGATATTCATGACGGTTAGCGGCACCTGAGCCAATTTCGAGGGAAATCGCAAATACTTCCATGGGGTCGGAACCAAGCATGGAAAGCTGATGATGGGCAATGGATTTGTCCACTGGGAACGTGACAGAGACGTGTCTGCTGTGGTTCTCCCACTGGATGTGGGCGAACAGTCTGGCGCATTTATCAAGTACCATGTTGCGACTGTTATTGCCAATATACAGGTTAGACCGGGCGAAGACTTAGCTCGCAAAAATGGAGTACAAACAGACAGTGCAGATAGGCGACCCACTGTCTCTGAGCGCTACCCAAACTCTGGAAGAAGGCCACAAATTCGACTTTCCAAGCACACGGATTATGGTATGAGCCACTTTTAAAACGGGCGCAACCTGCTGGAGGCCTGGGCATCAGACCTTAACTCCATAATCAGGCATGTGGATATACCGCCCTGTTATTTTGCCATCCCTGTCCATGACCAGAAACCAGAGCCCAGTTCCTCTACAAGCATGCAGACGGCTTAGATAAGGTTGCATTCGTAACCCCACGGACGCGCGCAGGAGACACACGATAAGATGGCGTTAGAATGGACAGGGATCAATCACAAATTACCACCTCTTCCTAGCAATCTCATTCCTGCGTAGCCAACGCTTAATATTTTTTCATTTACTCTGCTGATGGCTTCTCGAGTAGCGCCGAAAGCTCATAATAAGCCTATCGTTCCGGAGATCACATGTTTTTCTTTACAAAATCTATCAAAACCTATTTCCCGACCTCTTCATTCAGAGTTTACTGTTCCTACTAACCTCGCTTCCCATGACTTCTCTCTCTTCTCGTAAGGAACAGGTCCTGGAAGATCTCAGCTGTTAGGGTAAAACCTTATCAGACTTAATCCTCCGCGATATGAGTACAAGCTTGATCAAAATTGTCTCAAAATGTAGCCCAGTAGACAGATAAAACAAACAAACTAGACTTGGGTACCGCCATAAGCCAACTGGACTAAAAAAACAGAGAGGGGGGGGCAGGCATATAATATTAGATGCACGCTGACGTACATTACCGTGACGGTATGTTTGAAATAGGCCGCTCACTCAAGAATTGATCCACGCCTCGCTCAGATTATCTGCCACTGCCGCCGACAGCACCACCAACAAAGAACTTACACCTTGAAGGACACCCTCTATCTGCGGTTCCGCGCCGTTTTAGTTTCAAATGGCGGCAGCACCTAAGACCTGATGCCGCTGGTTCAAAATTCAGCGTGTTTCGAGCAGTGCTTGTCAGCGCAGCGCCTTTGACTGATATGCAATGCAGTTGAGGACTTTATTTATCACACATACACACGCACGCGTAGCGTTCTCAGCGCCTACAGCTAGGTTGAGAGAGAACTCGTGCCAATCGAGCTGGGCCTTTTATTGAATACCACGGACTCATTTAAAGCGGCGACTCTTAGCTGTGGTACAGAAGGTCTTCTGTTCAGGTGCCTGAAGCTGATGCTTCGTGGAGTACTTATCTTTGTCCTGCTTCTCCAAGCAACTGGCCTGATTGGAGTCAATGGATTTGCATATAGGCGGGCAACAACGAAGGAAGATGGTACGTTGACTTTTAAGCCGCATACATTTTTTTAAATTTTCTACCATGTCTTCTATCATAACCACACGCAAATTTATCACGTCGGCAAGGTACAGGATTAGAGATTCCTCCCAATCTCGATGCCTCACGCTAAGGTCCAGGTAACTAGAGTTCTGACCAAGATGTTTATAATGAGGGTAACAGGGTAGGGTAGGCGTATGATTCAGCGCTGTTGGTTCTGTCTAGAATTGTTATGTCAAACCAACCATTTTAACGAAAACGTCTGTATACTAACGTATCTATCGTTTTGCTAATATTTCTCGATAAGCAGGGCCTTCGAAAACCGATTTAGTTAATAAATGTCTCGCTGATGTTATCTACCAGTGCCTGCAAACAACTATCAGGACTTTAGTTGAGGGGAAGTTGGATCTAATACAAAGTTCAAACAGCGTGGTTTTGTGACGTCAGCTTTATGAGGTTCAATTCAGTAATAGTATCCGACAGCGCTATATTTGTTGTTTTCTGGCATTTGAACTCCAGTTTTTATTCTGCCTGACAACTTTCTTCATTGGGATACGGTAATTTGACTCGATTTAAAAGACTTTAGACATGACTCTGTTTGATTAAAGTTCACCAAGGTCTGCTGGAACTCAGTCGTTCCACATGGCCTCTGGGCTCAGGGGGGACCGTGGGTTAATACTTAGAGCGTTATACTTCTGATTAAAAGGTCACAGGTTCGTGACAGGGAAATGGCCCCATTTGGGCTTGTAAAGTAGACGCCGTTTATTATGCAATATTTCGACAAATGCGAAGGACTAATACTCTTTCGCTAATCGGAATTTACTCCAGTTGTGATACTGATTACCGTGTAGTGTATTCTGAAGTCATTTCAGTCAGGATAAGAAGCCGGCTTTTTAAAGGGCTTCGTTCCGAACCCTAGCAAATCACATCTATTGTAAAAACTGACTACTTAGGTAGGATGCCTTTTTATCATTGGTTTTGACTGCCTTTACAAATTCAAATATATTTTATGGAAAAAATGCATAAGGAAATTACGCTTGTACTTGTTTGATAGAAAATCACGCGTTCTTTAAATTTTATACTCAAAAAAGGGTAGCTTTTGGTTTTAAAAAAATGGCAAATTCTGAGCTTTTTTTACGATTCTTAGGTCTTCATCCATAATAAATCGTATATGTCAATTTATTATTGCTGCCTATACTGCATTAAATATATTCCAAATCTATTACAGCATTTGATGACTACTACGTGAAGTCTTCGTCAAACTGTAGGTGAAACTGTACATTTCCTTCAACAGGATACACACAGTGCGCAGTTTTTTAACCTTGAATTCGAGTGTAGCATTCATTCGTTTAGAAAATTGTTCGGCAATTGGGCAACTTTTTCTAAAACAGAAAGCTACCCTTTCTTTGAGTAAAGAATTAAAGAAGGTGTACTTTGCTATCAAACAAGTACAAGAAATAATGTTCCGTGCATGTTTTCCATAAAATTTATTTGAATTTATAAGGACAGTCAAAATAAATGATGAAAATGCATACTACTTAAGTAGTCAGTTTTTACAATAAACGGGTTTCGATAGTGGTAAGAACAAAGCTCGTTAAAAGCCGGCATCCTATTTTGACTGAAATTACTTCAGAATACACTGCATGCTAATCAGCATCACAACTGGAGTCAATTCCGACTAGCGAAAGAATATTAGTCTTTCGAATAGGAGGCATTTTTAAAACGAAGGATACATTCTCTATTAAGTTTAAATTGTAAAGAAGGCATAATTTGGTGCCAAACGTGTACAAAATATATTTTTTGGTACGTTTTACAAAAAAATACACTTGATTTTACAAAGACAGTCAAAATAAATCATACAAGGCATAAAACTCTCCCAGGTGGAATCATAGTCAGGTGTGGTATAAAGTTTAAGAGTAGGGTTTCCAAGACGTCTCTTTCAACGGCCCTTATGTGTTATATCCACGTACTTAAATTTTTTAAGTAGCAATCCCTACCCATGTAAGAGGGAAGGCCAAGCAAACGACATCACCTCCGGTCTTCTTGACAACGGTCTCAAGTGGGTGTGGGAAGGAGAGAGTGTGGTAGATGCTGCGCAGTTCGACTGTCACTGAAGGCAAACTCAACCGCAAGTCACTTTACCTGTCCCATCCTGTTGTGGATTATCAGTGGACATTTTCTAACTCGACAGTTGAAATTTGGGTATAGGCAGGCATTACTGAATGTACCTTTTCAACAGAAGAGATACCAGCTTAACACGCAGACAGATGCGTAGGGGTTCGATTTATCAATACTCAATCTTGCGTTTCCTTTTTGCGTGCCGACAAAAATACTGCGTCGCCATTGGAGTGAGGCATAATTATTCATATCATATTTCGCCTACTGACCCTAGTTGGAATTGATTTGATCTAAGTTAACGATTGAAAAGTCATATTGACACACACATGTGTTAAGCAATTCAACATCAGGCACGCACGACAACAGGGATTAAAAAGGTCAGCTATATTCAGTTTTTAAGTGGGCCTCGGAATAGTGAGGGGAGATGAAATCAGTCATCTTGGTGTTCCTTTGGTGGTATCATGTATGCTGATGCCAACGCGTTGAGGGTGTTGGGCATGGTGAATAAGGAAGCGGTGGGGAAAGCATGTTTTCACGGTTGGCGTGCGTTTGGTAACTGTCTGTGTTTTTTTTTGTAGGGTAGGTTCGTGTGGCATGGGATTCACTCGAGCGGTCGGCCAGGGTAGACAAACTGCTGCTATCGGCACCTTTTTGGTATATTCGGTAGATCCCAATGTCATGAAATGTCACCCGGTATTCTGAAATGCTTTTTCGATTGAAACCTAATAATTACGCATGCTTGTAATCATAGTGATCATACAGCCTACTTTCAATATTTTCTAGTCACTTCAGGATGCTGGCTTTTTTAATAGCATCTTTCTGACAGCCAGCAAAACATATGAACTATAAAAAGTAACTACTTAGATAATATGTGCTTTTATTTCTGATTAAGACTGCCTTTACAAATTCAAATATACTTTATGGAAAAAAATTGTGAAAATTTGATTTATTGTGCTACGCTCCTAGCAAATTGCACCTTCCTTAAACGTTATGCTTAAAGAAGGTTTGTCTTTCAGTTTTAAGCAAGAATTTAATCATACACTGTTTTACGATTATGAGATGTTCATTCATTACAAATGGCATCCGTCAATGTATTATTGCTGCCTATGATGTAGACAGCATGCTCCATATCTCTGGCAAAAGTTTACAAGAACTGAAACTTGTTCCCTAAATCATATGCTAAAATTTATATTTCCTTGAACAGCGCGCAGTTTGTAAAACTTCATTTCAAGCGCACTAGTCAGTGGTTCCAAAAATTATTCAAAAATTTTGAAGTTTTTTTTAAACGAAAGGTACCCCTTTTTTCATCATCCAATTTAGAGAAGGCGCAATTTCTTACCAATATAGTACACTTAATAATTGTTTTCGTTCCATAAAATATACTTAAATTCATAAAGGCAGTCAAATTCAATGATAAAAACGCACGCTATTTAAGACGTTATGTTTTACAGTTCGTGCGTTTTGCTAGTGGCCAGAAAAAAGCTCTCTTAAATACCGGCATCCTAACGTGACTAAAATTTATTAAAACTATGCAGTACGGTCGTTATTTTCACAACCATATGTTAATAAAATGCCTAAATCTGAAACATATTTCAGAATTCCGGTTGACATTTCATGACATAGGGAATCCACTGTTCTATACCGAGCACCGACACACATATCTAAAGACCAGCGCAAACAGGTGCTCGCTACAATCGAAGAGGCAGTGGAAATTCGTTTAGCAAAAGACACTTTATGCTGTCAAAAGACGCCGGCAGCAGCAGTTTACCTACCTTGGCCGACCGCACGAGCGAATCATATGCTACCTGAACCCACCCCACAAGAAGCCACAGAAAGCAAGCCGACCGTGAGATTAGCACTTCCTCTCGTCCCTTCATTCCTGCTCGCCGCACTCGATGCCCTCAACACATTGGCACTAGCATGCATAACAGGAGGGAACACCGAGACGACTAATTACCACCCCCCCGCCCCTACCCCAAGGACCATTCAAAAAACTGTATACAATTGAACATTTTAAATCCTGCAACTGTATGGATCTGATCAAAATTGCTGAAAACATGTGTTTGCCAATATGGTATATCATGCATAAAATGGGAATGTTTGCAAAGTTAACGATTGCTTACCAGTGGAATGTTGAAGAAGCAGCGACTTCGGCCGTCACTTTAATCTGGTGCAAGTTACCTACCCAGCCTACTACAAGGCATGGAGTCCACCAATCGTGATGCATTAAACTGCCTGCCCCATGCAGGATTTCCTGACCAGTCAGCCTAAAATCCGCAAATCCGGAAACCTATCCTACTTAGCGGTTGATTTACTGCAGAGGGTTATGTAAGTTAAGCCCTAGCAATTGCGATCTTCAAGACCGCGATTCCTCAGAAGAGAAGAAGTTGGTGGAAATTAGGCTACCAGGAGCCATAAAATGTGTACACAAGAGGTATGCGAAAGTGATCAATAGGTATGACAGGAGTTCAACCGGGACAGAGAGCGGTTCCATGGCATCCATCCCAAAGTCCCCTGTCGGCCGGATTTCCAAGGTGCCGTTTTTGACGATGTATTGCACACTTAAGTACATGAAGGGTTTAGGCGGATTTGAATGTTTCGTTTGACACAGTTAAACTCTGCGGCGTTGACACGATTCAAACCCATGCCAGCAAGTAGACGGCTATGTTACAGCCAACTCTCTAGCCAGCCAAGCTACAAGGTCATTATTTTTATTTCTTTCAATAAGTTCTACCATTAGCCCACGTGTTATTTTCCTCCTAGTATAACAATGCTAGCCCTCTTTTCCGTTATTTCTTCTCCTGTGTGGATGCATTGACGCGTTGGCGATTCTGGCTGCTACGCCAAATTTCCTGGAAAGTTGACTTACAACCCAAAGGTTGCCTTAAAGCATTATTTTGAATTTATATTTCTTAGCGCCAGCAAAGTGCCATTTATACAAAATCAGCTTCGTAGAACTAATTATGACGATGTACGCAGATAAATTGTACAAATCTGTAACAATGTCAACAGAACTTGTCCTTTTACGGCAATACTTCACGATACGTTGTAATTGAGGGTGAACTGAAAAATATGCAGTTGAAAAATACCCTACGATAAAAGTGCAACCAGAGTTCAATGGACCGAATTTTTTAAAAAGATGTAGGATACAAATATGCTGAGGAAAATAATAAAGAGGAGTAGACTAGGCTAATAATGCAATAGACTTACAAAATGTGATAATTTCATGTGTGTATAGATTGCTTCTGTTCATTAATGCGCATAACATTAAATCTCGAGAAGAAGTATCAGTTTATGCAGGACCTCGACAGCTCATCTTATGCTAGACTTTGACCCTCTCGCTGTCTCGCGTTTTTCCTAGGATACCGGTTAACGATGGTGGAGCTTGAACAGGAACGGGCGAGTGCAGCCCGCATTGCCTTCGCGACAAGAAGTAGTGCGTCGTCTTCAGAGACTTTTGTAAGACGCCCAAGGAAACATCTGGAAGAGCAGCTTCAAGCACAATCAGGCTTATCTGATAGGTAAGTGAGAGTGCATGCTCGTTTGCAGTAGCGAGGTGCCACTTGGCTTATCAGTCGCGAAGAAAACTCCACTACTCCACAGCACTTGAAAAAAGCACAGAGAATGAACAAAAGACTGCTCTATGCCGCTAACACTGTGGGTCTTGTCAGACACGGCTGAAAGTCACCAAGTTCAAATCACAGAAACAAATCAATAATGAGGTTATAAAGTGAGACTAAAAATAACAATTGAGCATACTTTCACAGTTGCAACACACATGATGCACTTGCAGTTCATGCAAAAAATTGCTCATTTGGAACACAAAGGCAAAGGTCTGCGTAAAGGGGACACATTAAGGTTAAGGAATGCTATAAGCTTTCTTAACTCAACATATACACATAGAGTTTAGTAAGTGCTGCAAGCAACATTCCGCGATTGGAAAAAGATGGGTATTCAATGACAAAAAAGATTGCGTAGGTTTGCAATACTGCTTATCACGCTGTCCAATTTAACTTATTTTCAGTCAAGCTAGGATGCCGACTCCGTGATGAGATTCTTTATGACCGCCGCGAAAACGTTGATTGTGTAAAAGATGACTACCAACATACTGAGCATTTTTATCATTGTTTTTGACTACCTTTATAAATTCAAACATATTTTATGGAAAGCATGCACGAAAATATCATCTTTTGTACATATTTGATAGGAAAATACGCATTCTTTAAATTTTATTCTTAAACGTGGGAGGTCTTCTGGTTGCAACCCTCGCTATACTGTATGAATATTTGTGCTTGGCCGATCTAGTAGAGGAAAAATTAAGTTCCTTTTTGCCCAGGAGATCACTACGAGAACCTGCCAGAGCGTTACATAGTCAATATGATGATATGCTGAAATAAATCCAACAGAGCGAAGGGAGACCGGATTGGACTTTTCTGACTAGTAAGCTGTCATTAACCAGTCATACCCAATCTCAAGGTTTGAAGCCACAATCCGGCGTCAACTCATTAAGCCTCAAGACCCAATTCCAATTTATCAAAACTCCAGTTTCATCTATGGGATATGCTGTCTTTATGGTCAACTCAATGGTAATGGTGAAAGCGGCAACGGGACTCCCACTTGCACGAGCTTGCGGTGAGATGGAAGGACAAGCTATCCATGCTTGTGCTGTAAATACGCCAATTCTTGCGATTACTCATCGTACAAAAGGACCCGTGAGGGCAATGTATGCCACTGTTATGAGAGGGAGCCGTGACTATACATTATTCCTCATGGTTGATTCGTTCCATTTCGCTGAAGCCTGCTAATGGGGTGGACTGAATAAATACTCCCAAACCTCTCAGGATAGCTGGTCTTCTCTCTTCTCTCCTACGGGCTTTGAAAATAGCGTCGGCTTATTCCTCTTTCGTCTTAACTCGAAGTAACAGGCGTGGGTCTTATCAGGTTACAACACATGTATCCTCGCCAGGGCATGGTTTTTACTTTGAAAGTATGAGAATACCAAGTCAATCAGATGAATGCATTTCACGCCTGCTGCAGGAAGCATGGAACTCCAATTAGAACTTCATTAATAGACATATCGATATGCCAACTGCTTATCCGGCTCTACGCGAACCAACAAATGGTACTGGTGAAGGTAATGCCAGGCATACATGATATAGGTATGCAATGAGTTATTCAGACTTTCATTGCTTGACATACGTCTATATATGTACTTGGGGAATTCAGATATCCCAGCAGTTGGTACGTAATTTTGTTTGAAGGATTGAACAAGAATGAGTACTATACAGTCTCTTTCTTGTACTGCGCTTATTGTAAAGGCCGAGGTCCGAAATTTTGTGGGATTGCCGGTCAGAGGTTCGAATGTTGAATTGCAATGCATTGCGACTGCCTCATCTTTTTCTCAGTGAATTCGAACATTTTCGTAATGGTGAATAAGGGTCCTTTCTCCGCATTGCTTTTGAGGAGACTTTAGCTTATAGCCCTAACGGATTGATAAAATTTACATTCCAGACAGAAAATAGCTCTACATATCCCCAGCGACGTATTTAATTACATAACTGCCCTGTGCGAGCTTATATAATTTTAAGTGCAAGTAGATTTATTTATGTTTCTGGTATTGAACAACATTACAATGGTCACTTATTTCGTGCTCAACTGTCGCGTTGAACAAAATTTGCGAATTCAAATTCTTGTCATTTAGCGAACAATCGGATAAGAACGATTTGCAGCCGAAATGGTCAGACATGTGGGTAAGAACCGAGATTTGATGAAATTCAAGGGTGCAAGCTTAATTTTTTCCTCCCTTACACCGAATGACTGAAACTAATCTTCGAAAATGTGAGTTCACATTTGGCAATTCAGACGGATGTGTGCCTTGATGTCGCCAGGCCTGGCCGGGATTTGAACACGAGACCACTTGCACCCTAAGTGAGTACCGCGCTCATAGGCCACCAGGCCGACGTGCCAACAACCTACGGGAATATAACTCAGGCGGCTAGCCAGCTGCGTAGTGTTAGCGTCGCCCCTTGCACGCCCACGTGACGAGAAGCATGCGCGCGGGCTGGCTTCGCTGTGTCCATAAGGCGTGGGCAGTGCGCCAATCATGATTGGACAAAGGGTACGACTGGACACTGATCAATCAAACCGTCCCAAACTGTCTCGCTTTTCTGGTTACAGACCGCCATGGTACCTAGTCTGTGATATAATCGTATGCCTTCATCGAAACTCGGTAGATTTACTAAAAGTTGTGCGTTTGATCCTCCCGCTTTTGGCAGTAATCTCAATGAATTGTGTCACTGTTTAGACCGTAAAAGAAAACCGGATGAGTTGATGAGCTGAATCTCATGTGATTTATTTTTGTCAGGCTATGAGATGGTACTGAGTTTTTTGGCAGACAGCAGGTTATAAATCCCCTTAATTTGTGCGAGGTCTACTTACGTTTTCTCCAATTGGTCAGAAACCACAATGCGTTCAACCACTTCTTTATGTGTTTTTTTATTACGGAGGTTAGAATGAAATCTGGCGTTTGTTTGCGCATCAGATTAAAAAAGTCTGTAATCATCACCCAGTTTATTGTTTTTTTTTCTAATCAAACGTCAACAATAACCTGAGGCGGTTTGGACGTCCAAGGGTGGCTTCCTCAGTAGTTCGCTCAGTACATTGGTCTATTACACATGGTTGCTACTTGCTTTTAGTTTCACGTCTGAACCCCGTTTCAAATAAATTATTGAGACTGCTACGCTGGAGACTTGAAAGGTGGAGCGAACGCTTGCGGCATTCTGTATTGTGGCTTATTAGATCGCACCTTGTTTTAATCATTTGCTTGAAAATTGCCAGTTGAACAGGGTGGACGAAAGAAATGCGATTGGGTTACATGCTGCCTTGGTTATCAGTGAAACTTACTACCTTTGACATGGCGAGTACTCACCTTTTGGCACGGAAGCCCTATGAGGCCTCAATTGTGATCATAAACCGAGGCATACCTGTTGTCGCCACCAGTTAATGATAGCTACCGTCGTGCCGATGTTTGTTTATTCGGATTCATAGACAACCAACCTATTTTCACCCCCTTCTGTACACACTGAACTGCATTTTCCGCTCTGGCCTCCCAGTGCCTCTCTCCCCAGAGTCTAATGCAGATGCTATTTTATGTTCCCCAAACACTTAGTTCTGCTATCAATTCAATCAAGTAACCGATAGCTGTATTATTTGGCGAAAAGTCAAGACTGTTGTGGAGAGATATGCTCATCATTAAGCAGTTTAAACAACAGACGTAGCTTCGGTAGATGTAGATTTCTTTGACAGGATTTATATAAAAAGATATCATGGGCAGCTGTTAATCTCTAAATCATTCCATTCCACGATGACCACAATAACTCGTCGACAAGTCATGTCAAGCAC
The DNA here is from genome assembly GCA_036362985.1 of Ligula intestinalis. NCBI lineage: Eukaryota > Metazoa > Platyhelminthes > Cestoda > Diphyllobothriidea > Diphyllobothriidae > Ligula > Ligula intestinalis. Next base: position 1,337,273 of record JAYGXS010000006.1, read on the forward strand.
TGAGTATTCGCTACGAGTAAAGTTGCTACTCAGCAGTAGCAGGGCACGCCGCATTGTTTACAATATCATCAAACTGAAAGGAAAATGAGTGAATGTGACAAATGTTCTCAGACCGGTTTACTATGTAAGAAGTGATATGAAGTCACTCGGTTTGCCGCTTGGTTAGGTTTTACTGAAACCTGTATGAAAAAAAAACAGCGGACCCAATCAGATGCCCAATAATCAGGTCCGCTGAAGATGCCAGCACACAGTTCCAGCATGTTTACAACTTTTGTTGTTTATTTGTATCTTTAGAGTTACGTTGCAATCCGCCACCCGAGGGGACCACTCAGCGTATTCTTCTCGCCTGCTAGGTAGGCTACCATTAAGTGCGCTCTTTCATTTGTCAACTAAATGTTTCGAAAACTTTTGCATATTACAAAGTCGTGCGCTTCCATGAGACTGAATGTGGAGGTGAGAGCCGACGAAATGATCAGACACAAACACAGCTAACAAGTCGATGAACTGGTTCTTTTAGCTCAAAAAACTATTTCAGTGCACGCCATTATGCATTCGAGTTGGTAGTCATGTTAATCTTATAAAAATGCTACTACCATTGAGGTAGTAGCATTGTTATATACAATGCCAAAGAAGGTCAAAAATTATTGCAAATGAGACGCAAGTAGCCAAGAATGCTTAGTCTTAGCGGTCTCACGGCCATTATCGAGCACAAGTAAGTCATAGCCCGTAGAAACTTAGGTTCTGACATGTCAGTTAGGCGCGTGGCCTTCATTGCAGTGGTTTGGGTCACAGCCAATCTCATTCTGATCACCCGCCAGCCTCCCATTGGTCAGTTGTACCCATAGCGATAGGTGGTATTACTATTGGTGAATTGGCGTTCACCGAGTAGTTACCCGATTCAATCGTCCAAGTCTGTCTTAAGACTCCTTTTAAAGCTCCACCAGCAGTCACATAGTGGCAAGAAGTTTAGACAGAGTAACATTATGTCCCTGATGATGAATCCGCGCTGGATGTCGAAACGTCAGGCAAATAACCGTATCATCCCAACGACAGCGTTTTCTTCTTGATTATCAAGAATGTTAAGGGAAGCTTAAATGGCCGTTTCTGGCTTATTAATTGTCATCAGCCAGCCATAAACAACTCTAGGTGGCGCATTACCAATGGCTCGAAGTCACGAACTATTTTTTAAAAGTGCAGCGCTCTAACCACCACGTCTTAGGGCCTCATTGAAAGCCGGCAATCAATAGTTAAATTTAATTTAACATTAAATTGTCGGTTTTTGCTTGGGAGCAAGGAAATTGGTAAGAGGACGCTCAAGACTCTCTCCGGCTGCTTTGCCTTGGAGCTTGACCTCAATTCCAAGTAGCAGCTGCAGAATAACATGATTGACAACGATATGCAACAGTTTAGACGAAGGTCACGAGAATGTGAACCGCCGAGGAGTTTAAGGTTATAATTCTCTCGAATAGCAGCATGTCCCGGGTTCTTGTTGCACAGAAATACAAAAAGAATTAGAAATGATCGCTTAAACGGTAATTGCATTCTTCTGAGCTTTCGGTTCCACACGAGAGGCCATCATCATAAATGGGGGTAGCCAGTGCATAGCCAGCGCTTCCTGGTTTCTCATTTTCTCTGACGATGGCTTCTTCTGTGCAGCCGAAATCCCGGAAAAATAAAACTACCGTTCCATAGATCGCGTCTAATTTCTTATGATTTTCTTTTTAAAATACCTCCAATCATAATATATGTAAACGCATAATTTCCCTCTTTCTTTTACATGCAGAAATGTCTTCGTGGGAGATTGGAAAATCAAAGCTGGTCAAGGCAACCCTGCTTCTGGTGTCCGGATGTGTCGGTGTTGCTACAATCACTTATCTGGGAATACTTTGCTGCCAGACTAGAGGGCAATCACCAACAGCCAAGGACGGCCAGCCCAAGTAACTTCAAAATTTCTGCTCCACCCAGTTAATTATATTTCTGCTGTCGCGAAGAAAACCGTTCCACATGATCAGTATAGGCCCCGACTACTAAACATTTCACACTTTGCGATGTAGATTTCGTTGTAGAACTTTGTCTCAACATCGTTTGAAAGAAATCATATACTTAAGGTTATCTGCTTGTATATATATGTATATATATATATATATATATTCACTCAGGAATGTGCGAACACCGATCGAATAGCCTTCCGAACTAAACAAAGTTCATGTGGTGGTCAGAGGTCCCCAACGGGTGATCGCCTGCCAGGCCGATTGCGGCCAAGTCATAATAGCCGTAAGTGGGGTATGACAGCATCTGGGGGTAACTTGATACAGAACTGTTTCAGGCTTATTAGCCTTCATCAGCCAAGCATAACCCTGAACACCAGCTGGTCAGACAAAAAAAACAAACGCACTCACAGACGGCGGAGTTGGTCCACCACTGGTGTCTATCAGATGGGTCATAAGCACTTCATCGAACCCCAAATCATCAGCGCCTCGCCACCTGCCATTTGCTGTCACTGCTGATCGGGTATATATTCATTCGGAAGCCTATTCGATCGGTTATCGCACATTCTTGAGTGAATATATATATAAATATATATATATATATATGTGAAGATAAGGCGATCTCGGGAACCATTGTTTTATCGTCCTGACGTTTCAAAAGCGTTTACCGGATCAAATGCGATTCTTGTGCGGCCGACTATGTCGGAGAGACGAGGAAGCGACTGCAGACGTGAATGGCAGAACACAACAGGGCAGTCAACAGGATGGACGATCGATCGATGGTGGCGGAACACTGCGTGAATTCTGAACACAAATTCTCCTTCCAAAATGCTGAAATCCTGGGTCGAGGAAATGACCGCGAGGTCAGGGAGACAATCGAGGCCTGGCACACGGGAACAACCTCAATCAACCGTTGTGTTATACTTCCCTCGGCCTACCAAGCCCTTCGAACGCATCTTTATGAAGAAAAGAGCAAACGGTACCATAGACGGAACCCGAATCTGCATACTCGCGAGCCGATGATGGACACACCCATATCTGAGCCACAACCGGAAGTGGCAATCATCAGCTCAGCCAGTTCATCCGGTCAGTCTGCAAGTGTGAAACCGGATGGACGCATGAGCGCAAATAGGATTACCGGCCTAGGACGAATTCTTCGATCGATGACAACTCGGGAACAGATGGTGGACACACCCATAGTTGAGCCACTACCGGAAGTGGCAATCATCAGCTCCAGCCAGCCTGCAAGTGTGAAACCAGATGGACGTAGGGGCATTAGGAGGATTCCCGGCCTAGAAAGACAGCTCCGGTCAATTACGGCTGCAGAAACGCGACCACCGGAAGTTGACGAGAGACCCCTTGACTGAGGTTATTACGCTTCACAGGGCACGATGATTGAACATCCCATTTAACCCACCCCCTCCTCCCCCTCCTCCCACTCCTTCCCCCTCCTCCTCTGTATTGGTTAAACCCTATTAACTATGACTGCCAACACCTTTAAATACTGTGAGGCGCGGTACAATTACCACCTCTGATGACGGAAGCCTGTACGCTTTTGAAACGTCAGGACGGTAAAAAAATGGTTCCCGAGATCGCTTTATCTTCTCATTTATGTCCGGGGACGTGCATCTTCGCTTCTATTAGAAATTTATATATATATGGAGTGGATCCGACAAAGACAAAGGAGACCGGAATGGCCACTTCTGGCTTGTTAGCCGTCATCAGCCAGTTATACCCAATCTCAGGGGCGGAACCCCCTAGATTCGAACCCGGGACCTTTGGTCATTGGGTTTAGCACCCTCACTCGGCACCACGGGCTCGTTGCTTTGTCGGTTGTGATTGGGGATATGATGGAACAAAGGTGCTCATCTGACCCCTGAGATTGGGTATGACTGGCTGATGACGGCTAACAAGACAGAAATGGCCATTCCGGTCTCCTTTATCTTTGTCGGATCCACTTCATCATATTCTGAGTTCGCTAAGCGACAAGCATGATATCGCTCAAGAACGAGCCTCAAGGCACTTCCGGGACAAGCATGTGCCCTTACCAGATAGATTGGATGAGCACCTTTGTTACATATACATATATATATATATGGGCTTCCGAACTAAACAAAGTTTATGTGGTGGTCAGAGGTCCCAACGGGTTCCAACTATCATACCATTAGCTATTATTAAGGATTTTCGACAGAAACCGAAACGGCAGGAAAATATGCGCTTGTTCCAGAGGTCGCATCATGTTCTTCCAAACTGATTTCTGGAACTCAAATATTCCGTTCCGTTGGCAGCTGCCAATCTTTTACTTCTTTTATTGTTAAATTGATGTTGAAGAAGATAAAGTTCAAATGTTCCGTGACATCACCAATCCTAGGACGTTTAACACTAACACTTACCATGTTCACAATATCTGTGATAAAGGTTTATGGCCAGTGCGTTTCGTCGTTGTAATATTAACTTGAATCACATAATTAATTCATTTATCTACTTATTTCAGCGGGAATCAACCGGTTCAGTCATGTGACAATGCTACTTCGTAAGTTTAACAGTTTTTATTGCTTATTCTCGTCATTCTTTACATTTTGATGGTAATTACCACATTATGAATAAACATCAATTTTTTAACCTGACCTAAGGCATCCCAGAACACACTTGTTCGTTTCTAGCAAAACACCGTTCAGCTTTTTGACTGACCGGCTCGGCTAATGTCAAGCTGATTAGCCTGTCTTAATAGTTACGCCGAAACTTTACTTTGCTGCAAGGAACGTTTGACTCTCTCCAATAAATTCTTTCATCTCTATCTTTGGTAAAAACATACATGCATACACTTCCACCCGTGTGTCACACAGTTTAAGTGGAATGCCAATTTCGTATGAATTTGAAAATGGGCATTGAAATAAATATTATCCGATACAAAATATTACTTGGGAAAAGTAAACGAACTTAAGTAGTATTCCGGTAAGGCAAAAGGCAATCCTAGAATACGTATTTCTGGCTATTGGCCTTTGTCAGCTAGAAGTAGCCCATCATTAATGCAGCCGCTGAAATTGCTGCTACATTCGAGTTTTGAACTCGCGTCCTGCAGACGTCCTAACCATAGAGCCATCGAGTTCGCTGTCTCACCGGTTGTTGATACAGAGCATATAATGCTTGATTGTACACCAATCTAGCTCCCAGGGTGGTTCCAGCCTGAGTTGATGCTTGCAAACTCGGACCAACCGATTGCATTTTCGCAAGCGTACTCAATGGTATGTTTATCGCTTAGTGTGACTAAATATATTTTTATGTTATATTGTATTAGCTGTTGTAAGGGAAATGTATAAAGAGCAGTGCGCATTTTTACACAGGCCAAAAAATCAATCATTATGTGTGATTTTGTTCAATAGCAGGTTCTGGTGATACGCGCTTTTTCCAGGTTTTTTGAGATGCATGTACATGGAATCCAAATCAATCTGCCGATTAATGGACAGTTTGTAAGATGTAATGACCTCTAAAAACTTGCGGCCTTTCCTATACGGACAGAAATTCACTATGCGGGTTTGGTACAATTCAAACTTGTGCCCACTTTCAGGCGAATGCATGGCGACTTCGGACAGGTGGTCGCACCACTATGCCACTAATGGACGTTAATTTATGCGTGTAGAGGCGGGCCTTCGTCTTTATCCACAATAAATTGCATTGCGGTCACCGCAAGGAAATTTGTAAATGACATTCATTTGGGTCACGTCGATAACAAATCCTGTGCACAGGGGTAGGAGGGTGGCGCGACGCATATAGGCGGCTTCGACCGCGCCAGCCACCTGCACCCGATCCTGTTTCCAGTCTCCCTTTACGTCAAACGACGACCTAGTGTGCCACAATCGAACATAAACAATGGTGTTCGTTCACGTTTTCCAAAGAATCTTTTCCATCAAATGTCATCTTCATCAAAAAAAACTGACACTTTTGTAGACAAATTAGGCTACATGAAGAAGTTCTCTCAACGCCTTGTAACCAATTCCTTCCTCTGTGCATTTCAGCGAGAAATATTTGGTTAAGTCTGAAGACAATGTAAACACGTAAGTTTCGCATTTTGCTATAAGTTTTTTTACTTTTAAGAATGGCACATTTAGTAGCCTTAATTTAGTCTCACTCGCATTCATAAACCCAATTTGTCGTTTGTCAACGATTCATCCTTTACACAATTTAGGCTGAACAGCGAGATTCGTACATTTATGCTCGAGCAGAAATTTTGTTTAGTCAGGTTTATTCAATAAAATATAGGCAACTGCCTTTGACTCCCCCGTCCATTGATAAACAGTAATTTATAAATGCGTCGGAACAGCAGAACATTTCAAAAGCGGTCGCTTACATAATAACAGTTGAAAGGCAACCAGATTTCGGTGATTAAACATCCAAGACTACTCACTGCTTTCAAATGATATGATCACACATGTAAGTTTAAATCAAGGTGATGCCAATTAACACGAACCAGTCGGTGTAACTGAGCAAAGAGAGCAGACAATGAAAAAATAAACTCTTAAGGCATGGCTTTGAAATTGTAGAAGTTGGAATGCCATTTGACAGAGGAGAAACTTGTTGCCTCTGGTAGGAACTTGTGCACGAAACAGGATCGGCACACCGCTTGAATCAAGCCAAGGAGACCATCTCTTTTATTAGCGTTTTTCGCTCAAGGTATCGCAATAGTCAAGAAAAACATCCCGCTGAGCGGGAGATGCGACCATTGTACGCTGTTTGCCGGGTCTGTTGACAAGGTGACGAAAGCAGGGCATCCAGTCACGTTCATCAGCAGTCGGTTCCATGTTGATATGACAAGGAAATTTTGTTAAAATGTAGAATTGTTCTATGTTAGTAAAATAAGTAGCAATTATATCCAGAGAAATAAATATGTGCCCTAGACTCTATGTAATCGCTATACCGTTTCTTGATGTGCATCAAATTTTACTCATATATAAGCGAAAAAGGCATGAATTTCAGTGCTTAGAGTATATATATATATATATACTCTAGGGTCTGACCCTTAAAAGTCATGTCCCATCCACCTTCTTCCATGTCATGCACCTAATAATTTGAGAGATTATTTCCTTGATTATTATCTGGAGGTCATATACTAGAAACCGCATAGAGAACGTTGGGGGCCTACTGAAGAGCCGAACCCCTCGTTGCTGTATCATGCAGTAGCAGAAACATCGGCGAAACACGTGTCTGGGCTTTTAGCTAGTATCTATGCGGAAGTATGGTATAACATCATTGTCATATAGAATTTCACACTACTTGTAGTGCTACTCGTTTGTATATATATATCTGTGCGTTCAGGGAGTGTTTTGTGGTATTTTAGAAGATGATGCAGAAAATGCAATAGAGGCTAAAATTTGTGCAACATGAAGACATATGCGCAATATTGATACCGTTTCACTAATCGGCATTGAGTAAGCTTTTAATGCTGATTATTTTATGGTCCATTCTGAACACATTTTAGGCCCGATACGATGTCGGCTTTTTAACGAGCCACGTTTGGACCAATAGATATGCGTGTTAACTGTAAATATGGCTACTTAAGTAGTATGCATATTTATCCTTGATTATGACTGCCTTTAATAATTCAAATTTAATCTTTGTGAAAGGCACACGATAAAATTACATCAAGTCAAGGCAAGTCAAATTTATTCAAGGAAATAAAGGCAAACGCCTTTGAACTCCCTCTTGGTACATAGGATTTCAGAAATGCATCGGCATAGCCGAACATTCCAAAGAAGTCGTTGACACAATTTCGGATGACTACTCGCTTGTTTCAAGTAATACACTAACACTCAGTTAACACGAGCCAGCAGTGTAACTGAGGAAGAAGAGCAGACAGTGAAAAAACTCCTAAGGCTGGCTCATAATTCAAAATGGAATGTCATTTTTGGTTTTTATGCGAAAAACTGTCACTCGTTTGGTTGAATATTACGCCTTTTTAAAAGTTTTATATTGAGGGAAAGGGCATTTTCCGGATTTAAACAATTTTCTTATAATCCGCTTTGTTTTCGATTTTGAGGTGTTCATTCATTGTACATCACATCCGTCAAGTTATCAATGCTGCCTCTAATGCATACAACAAGTTTTTCACACCTGTGGCAAAATTTTATGCGACCTATGTGAGAACTTCCTCAACATGTTGATAAAAACGAACTTTACTTAAAAAGAATGGACACAGCGCGATTTCTATAAACCTTGAATTCAAGGGCAGCAGTCAGTTAGTTTAAAATTATTCAGCAAAGTCGAAAGTTTTTGAAATCAAAAGGTACCTCCTCTGTAAAGAGGCGTTATTTTCTACCAAATGATCAAAATAGATATATTTTGTTGACGTTTTCTATCGAATATATTTGTGATTATAAAGGCAGTCATAATCAATGCTAAAATGAATACTATTTATGAAGCCATTTTTTACAGTAAATAAGTTTTGTTAGTGATACGAAAGGAGTTCTTTAAGAAGCCCGTATCCTATGGTGCCTCAATCGCCTTCAGAATATATCTTACGATAATCAACATTTAAAGCTTACTAAACGCCAATTAGTGAAAGAGTATCAATATTTCGCATATGTCTGCATGTTGCACGAGTTCTGAGGCGCGCTGTAGGTGCGTTAGATCCCCACAAGTCTGCTTAACCTGTGTGACACAGATGAGTGTTTTGCGTAGGATATCTAACGACCTATTCTTAGCCAAACAGCAATTAACGAGCATCCACCTGGTCGGAAAATCCACATGCCTGGAACTAGGTAACCACGGGGCCCTAACCAACGCCGATAGGGCAACAGTTACAGGTAAATTGCAACCTATAAAATGCAGCTGAAAACAGTAGGATTGTCGAAGAGTTCATGCTACTAGCTGACACATTAATGCTGCCCTCCGAGTTCTACATCACTCTTTGTCAACGGTCTTAGTTTCATCCAAAAAATTTCACTTTTGCTGGTCTGGTTATCTCCGACTTCATATAGCAATATTAAAAGCTTGTTCAGTAGCCCTCCATATACCTACCAAGCCTTACTTATGAAAGGAAATTTATTCGCTATTGAATTGTAAAAATTACATTCGATATTACATTTTTACATTTTGATTCAATTTTTTTATTTTTATTACGGGACTAGCAATTAGCTGCATTCCTTAGTTGTTGTCGGGTATTGTTTTCACGTTTTCTTATCAGTGTCTTCCATACTATTTAAACAGTTTTTTTAATTGGGTATTTTTTGTCTACAGCGCTGACGCCAGACGCGGGAATTTTGCTAACAAGTGAGTTACCTCGACTCCTTTGATTAACTGCTGGCTACATGGGGCATTTAAAGAAGTATAAGCGGATAATTTGGTTAGATTTAACTGTGCTCTACTATGAACAATAACTACAGACACATGTGAATGTGGTAGAATTAAGGAGCCTAACTACACGTTCCGAACTATGTCGCCCCCTAAACCGGCCACTTCATACGTGCGCTGGAACAATATTGGAACCAGACAAGAATACGGCAGGCTTTATTCGGATTATGTGCCAATACCAAATTCTGGACCCAGAGGGGGAGTGGGGTGGGAGGTGGTAGTGGCAGCATTTGGGCATCTTCAGTCGCGCCAGCCACCTGCGCCTGATCCCGTCTCCAGTCTTCTTGACTTTGCCTTTGCACTGGACACAGGCGTATGAGGAGGGAGAGTTAGTTAGGTACATGCTGCGCCAGTCTACGTTCACTTGAAAAAATAATTCAAACGCATACGGTGGACGTCGTCGAAATTGACGATCGGACTGTTGTCGCGTGAGTTAACGCGACAGAGAGAGCGAGAAAGTCGCTGAAATGTGCTCAGATCAGCCTGAAAACAGCTCAGTGTGAATCTGTAGGCCCGGGGGCAGTGGGAATTCAATACAGAATTTGGACAGGAGTTTTGGATATCAGTCGCATATGCACACTTTGAGTATGAGGCCTAATCTTAGGATCTAACTGTGCTATGAAAAGTTTTATAGCAACCAGAGCCTCGACTGTTCTCAACTACATAAACTGATCTCAAGTCACTGAACGTTACTCCAGGTTGATCTTAAATAATACTGCTACAACCCACGGCTGGTATTTATAAATAGCACGAACGGTATGTTAGCCCTCCCACGGTACCCAAGGCCCGCTGCGCGTCAAGCAAGATTAGAAAAAGTGACATTTCAGACAAGTCCTTCAAACACACAAAGGCTAAATGCATATAAGGGGCTGAAAGGGAGACAGTTCCAGACAATTAGCCAATCAGAATGGTGCAGTCATCGCGGACCAACAATGAGGTATCTCGCGACGCCTTTATATATATTGACGTTTCATGGGAAAAGCGGCATAATCGACAGATACGAAGGTGTATTCAAAGAGCATTGGTTAACTGTATACCAAACATAGCGTTAAGAATACTCTACGTCGTTTTGCATGTGAACAGCTAATGCCAAAAGACTCGAAATGTTGCCGGCTACTAGCCGTGATGTGGCTGTTGGCAGGGCTTGCGAGTGGCACACAGGGCCGATGTGGACGAGTTAGCTCCACTAGCGATCGGTAAACATTCGTTAAGGAGAAGCAATACTCCCCATCCTCTTGCCTCAGAGGATACTTCTTCTCTATTCCTGACTGCGTGTGGCCACCTTAACACCCACTGGAATCGAAACTTTAGCCAGAAAGACGGAATGGGCACTTATGTGCAACCCGATAGGGATCTAAGGAGGGGTTCTAAAAGAGTGAACATGCTTACTAACCACTTACTTACAAATTATAAGCTGTCTGTATTTTCCGCAATTCCCAATATTTCGCACTCCAGCCGTTGGCCCAATAGGGATTAAATGATGGCATGGACGGTAAAGGGGTTCTTTGGAAGGTCAGTTTAGTACGTAAAACGACTTTAGAAATAGCCACTGGAATAACCGTTTCAAGTAGGGAGCATATTTAAAATCTTCCAACTTGCACATTCGGTCGCCGTTTTTTAGTTTAGGTAAGTGATGATATAAAAATGTACCTCAGTGACCTCGCCCAAGTTCAGTGAACTTCACCACACAAACACGCGTTCGCCGTTGGTCTAGTAGGGGGTAACGATGATATTAAAATGCCCTTCAGTGTCCTCGCCCGAGATCAGCACACATTTCTCAACTTACCCGCGTAAATTTTTTTTAATTAACATGATTTTTGTTCCCAGATAAGCCTCACGTATTCTATCTCCTAAAACCAGGTACCCGTATTGGAGCAAAAGTGCGCTTAGCGTACCTTTCGGGGCCCTGCTATAGATCATTACCACGCAATCCAACATCTAGCATTTCGCAGAAACTGAGTTACATGAATAGAAATGATCCTTTAACAATAAATGGAACACGCATGCTTTTTAAGATGCAACAAAAGCTTCATACACAGTTTTCGATGAACTCAGAGGACTGATCAAATTAATGCTCAAATTTTATAGTTAATACTGCAATCCAACTGCTTATTTTTTTCGAATTTGAGATGCATCATGGCTGTAGTCATTCAGCATACAAATATCTATGTGCATTCGATTTTAGTCGTGGAGCTACCTACGTCGATTTCGAGGATCCACCTGATCCCTCACCTCAATCCTTAATGCCCGGAACAGGGTGTGTCCTATTTTTATGTGCTAAAATGTAATATAAATGCATAAATATTTCGGTCGAAGTTCTTTGGGAAAAAAGTGGAAATTACAAGAAACAGTTTCGTTCAATGTCCATTTGTTTGACGACGACCGGGTGCGCCAGTCTCGAAAATAAACCAGCGTTTCCCAAAGAACTCCGTCTACCAAGTTATACTTCATGGCATGCCGATTTTCCAGTATAACTATTTTTGAATTCTCTCAAATCATACCAAATATTTAAGCATAAAGTACTCTTTACTGCACCTTATGGAACTTTATAAGGGAGCCATTGGGTAACTGGTCAAACAATTAGGATTGGAAGATGGTATTGAGCATTTGGCTTTTTGTTAGGGTCCAGAATGTCGGTTTAAGCAGTTTGTTACAAGTGCCGTAATCGCCTCTGGGTTTGGATATTTCAGCCTTTTTAAACATTTTATGGAAGCACATGAGCCGCTCCAGGCTGACTGATATTTAGAAGGTTGCGAGAAACGGAAATAAGTAGTACCTCTGTCGGTCACCTATCTCTGAGGAAAACATGATATTTAGATATTTGAAACATGTTTTCCCAGGTAGCAGTTTAAAGATTGAGCATAAATCAGAATTTATTGTAACCATAAAATTCGCGAGTGCTCAACAGCTGCTGAGCTCATATTTTGTAACTCATCAAAGAACCTTCCGATTTCAATTGCAAAGAATTCCTTTCCATTTTTACGCCACTTAAAATTGTGTTTCCGAATTTACATGCCCTGATGGATTCAAGTACTTATGGTGAAGACAAATGCAGTTGGCACCCACAGCTAAGGAGCACTTGCCGAGTTGGCTATCAAAACAGGAGAACATAACTTCTCGTTCTTTCATTGCGGAACACCTTTTGGATACCGGTTAATCTGCAGACCCCAAAACATGCTTGCGAGAACGTTTTTGTGCACGAAAAACTCGTATCTTACGTTACCTTGAGGCAGCATACATACGGCTGTTTAAACCTGACAGTGTAAAAAATTGGAGCATGGGTGATTCTAAATCTGCCATGGTAACACCGACTTCCTGTTTACACATTCCTCTTCCTAACTGCTTTGCCATAGACATTCTTACCTCATTTTTGCTGCTCACAGCTCTTCACTTTCTGATGGTGTTGATTGCCTTTTGGCCATTTCTTGTGGCCTTGCTTTTTGTATTGGATTTATAAATGAATTCGATTTTGTATTTTCTCATTCGTTACTCACTTTATGCAGTAAGAGGACGCAGATGATGAGTACCCTTTGAAATTTATCTTTGTAATAAATTGTGCGGTATATGTAACCTTCAAAAATGTTAAGAAGAACGGAAGTAGTCAGGGACGCAGGGATTGATGAAGGTAGCCATTTAGAGGGTTTGGAAATATTCACTCAAATGAGATGCTGCAGCGTTCTTGCTTTTATTGACACGTTCTGTCTGTTTCGATCGACGGATGAAGATATGCCTCCACCTAATTGCACAGCTTTTTTCAAGTCATGTACCCTTCTCTGCAGGACAGCCGTTGCTAACTGTTGACGACTGCAGACGGTTGATATAGGTGCTCACCCATACAAGCATAATAACTTCCCTAAGACCATATTCTATATGCATGCCAAGGTCTGATGTCTAGTGAATGTAGCACTTTCAACCACCTCTCCTCTTTCTGCTCGATGATCGAGACATATTCCTAACTCCCCATAATGACCCTACTCAATTGTGATAAGTAGCAATTACAGATGTGTAATTAGTGCACGCAGTAGGGCGCATTTTATAGCACTACCGTGCCTTGATCTGCAACAGATCAAAATCAAACGTTAGCAAAAAGAAAGCAGACATTTCGCAGCTACAATGTGTATTTGCTGGGAGATGCAGTAAACATGTGTGCATGACGCCCATAAGACTGTCAGCACTGTGTGAGCCAGCGAGCAGTTTTTCGTAGCCTATCGATCGACTTGCTGACAGCCCCTTAGCAAAAAGCTAGCAGGTGCTTGCTGTGCGCGTAGACATGCCTGGAACAAGGTTACCGCAGGGTCCTTCTCAATGCACATGCGGCAACAGTGGTGGGGAAATTATGCTGAGGTAAATTGTAATCCATAAAACTGTCGTAAAATAATGTAGTGTATTCAATCCTTATACATTTATTGCTGAAACCTTTATGCTCTCTTCATAGATCTCAATCCATCCTGCAGAACGTGATAAGTTTTACTCAAAAGTAGGTTGATCGTACTTTTACAATTCCTAAGTTTTCTGACTACGTATCACACTTTCAAAAACGTACTGATAACATCCTCAAATCCCTTCTGTCTGTCACTTACATATGTTATAATATATATTTGTCAGTGAATTTAAAATAAGATCTTGAATATTTGGTTGGTAATTTTTTTCCTTTGTTCGCATAAAATGGTTAAAAATAAGCCGCATTTTTCAGTTTTAAAGTAGTGATATTTTAATTTGCTTTTCTTCGGCCTCTCGGATCCGATTCCTTTTAAATTGAGCTTCTTTATATCCATTTATAGTGCTAAAGCCAAGCGTGAGAACTTTGGTCGTAAGTGAGTAACTTTGTCTCTCTACCTCCCTCGGTAATCTGATAGCCTTAGGAGCGTGAACTAACGCAAGCAGTAGCGGATACTTTGGTAAAATTGCAGTTTGCGTTGCTACAAACAATAAGTACAGATGCATTTAAATGACGCTGACACTAATTTAGGATCCTTTCAGTCCTATCGGCTAATTAATGCCAGCAATAAATGTAACATTTTTTGACTACCTTGCACATTTAACGTTTAATTTCATCGTGTAAAATCCTGAACTGTAGAAAGAGACAGATATCACCGGGTTGGAGAGTATCTGTGTCACGGAGCCCTTAGTTGCTTTTTCAAACAGTTGGAGCCACTAGCAAATTCGGAGCTAGTATTCGCTACGTCCAACTCCGTCGGAGACAGCGGTGAAAGTTGATTTTATAATCCTAGATCAGATTCTAGTGGTTTCCGCTTGATTTCTGCTGCATTACCCGAGGGGGGGGGTTCGTGTATACTTGCCCACGGTGTGCCAATAGAGGAGTAGCCTACTCAAGCAGCATGTATATATACATGTGTTGAAAAACAGGCATCCCAATATAGTAAACTAAGAAGAGGAAGTATTCGTTGGGAATCTTGATTCCCCAAACTCAGCTGTCTTCCTTGGCTGAGAATCTTGCGTGCGCTAACATTTTCGCCTGGTTTCGCTTTTTCAGGCTGAGTAGATTGACTGGCTGCAGCAGGCCAGCTCTTTTGCCAGGTCCGGATGTTAATGCGACTCCAAGTGTGTTCACCGCAGACTGATTTATGTGAGACCTGTTTTGATGTTTTCGACTTCGTTCAATGAGCTGCCTTTGCAGGGCTTGGTTAGCTTTGGGCAGCGCTGCACAATGGATGTTGGAGGTTATCCCGTCTGCCAGACTCCAATTGTTTTTCTGACTACGCGGTCATTTCCAAGACCCACAAATTCTGCGTTTGAAAAGGCGAACGTGTGTCTTGAGCCTGCACAATGTTCTGCCAACAGGGAAGGTTGATCCATCTTACAAGCTGCCCTTATGTGCTCGGTCAATCGGGTGTGCAACCGTTTGCCTGTCTCTCTAACGTATTCGGTGGCACAGGAGTTACGTTTGATCTGGAAGATGAGTTTTGCCGTTTTTTCGAGGCAGGGGTGCCTTAGGTCTTATGGGCAGTTGTCGTATCGTTAATTTTGGTCGGTAAGCCATTCCGATCCCTATTGGCTTTAAGAGACGGGAGACCGCATCAAAGACGCCTTCGATTTATGGCAGCGCGCATCATAGTTTTGTTTGTTTGGTCACCGGACCCCGATTTGCTTGGGACAGCCAGCAGTGCTAGGTAAAATTTTGAGGGTAACCGTTGGACCGGAAGAAGCGCTAGAGGAATGGAATTTCAAGCTTTCTGTCGTGCGGTCCACTACAGTGTGTTTCTGTCTGTTTGAAAAGCGTCCTCACACAACTGCGTTTGTGGCATGCCGGGTGCTTATTATGATATCTCAGAATTTGGTGCGTGCTGTCGGCCTTCCTATAGACCATCGTTTTGAGGTACCCATTGGGTTTTCGATGGACAAGAACAGCTAGGAACGGTAGTTGGCTGTTTGTTTCGGCCTCCATCGGTAACTGGATGTCGGAAAATATCTAATTAAGGAAACAGTTCAATTCCTTAAGCATTCCTCGCTTAATGCTGACGATGCTGTCAACATATTGAGTACAGAACCTTGGTCTGCAGTTTTGGAACACGAGAATCTCTAGATTTTGGAGAACTGCGTCGGCGAAGAAACCCGATATCTGAGAGGCCATTGGTTCCTTTAACCTGTTAGTAAGTTGTTCCTTCGATTTTTTAATAGCGCACGAAGAAAAACACCCCGACGCACGGAGCCTAGGGTGACCTTCGCCACCCACAGGCAGTAGTATATATATTTTGGAAACTTGGCATCCCAAGAAATATAACTTGGTGGAAGAACTTCTCTGGGAAACGCTTACAAACCTTCTGTAAATTTTTGAGGCTGGCACACCAGGTCGTCAACAGACGTTTCGTAAATATGAACAGAACAGTTAATATTTTAAACATACCGAACAAATTGATAATGCTTAGTCATCGTTTGTCAATAGCAAGGCTTGTCAGTTGATGCCTTTTCCAGACTTCCATGAGGTAAGTCTACACCGCATTCAATTCATCTTATGTAGTAATCCACGAATGAGTGAATGGTAATCGGTCAAGCCCCCTACACGTGCCGCATGATCGACGGACTAGGCCAATACGCAGCCCAGATCAGAGAACGGGAGGCGTTTTTTAGGCTGCACGCCAATAACCAATGCCGAACAAATGCGTTTGGAAAAGGGCGTTTTGACACGCATAGGAGCAGCTTCGGCTGCATCAGCCACTGGCATCCGATCCTGCCTCCACGCTGTCTTGACACCGGGTTAAGGAAGGAAGGTGAGGTAAGAATGAGTGCGATTGATGCAGTGCAAGTCCACGATCACTAAGAACAAATTCAAACGCAAATAACATTTCCTGCAACATCCTATTAAAGAGCATACAGTGGACATCGTCGAATTATATGGCTAAACTGTCGGCTGCGGGTTCGCAGGAGAACGAGTCGGAAACAAATCATTGCGTTGTGCTTGATGCAGTAGGTGGTAAAAATTAAGTCAAGCGGCATCTTCTGAGTGATAAAACTCGACAAAGAGGTGATTAGCTATCAAATGATAAAGGTGTAAAATAAATGCACAAATATTTGCCGAGTTACGTAGTCGTTTTTCACCAAGTGCGTATTCAACGGACGACTGTAAAGAAGTAAATTCGAAAGACAGTTTCCGGGTGTTTAGATGCAGGATGATTAAAACTAAGCGCTTCGGTTAAAATGTATCAAACCCTGTCACTGAATATGCAGCTGAATGACCTTGACATTCTCCATAAGAATTTCACATCGATGATCGGGTAGGCTCATGAACAGATGGTCAGCCTCCCTGTCTGTGTTCACTTGTATTAATCTGACCAGAATAACATCAATTACCAGCGCTGACACGAACACAAGGAGGAAAATTTAGACAGGTAAAATATCAGGATTAAAATCACCTTATTTGCACGCTAGAAAGTAAAGTCGACTCAAGGCGCTCTTATTTACATTATGGCGAGTGCTGCAAGAAACCTTTCGCAATTTTAAAAAGAAAACATTGTGTAGGGTTAAAATACTGTTTATCATGCAGTCTAAGTTCAATTCTTTTCAGTCACACTAGGATGCGGATTCTGTAAAGAGCCTATTTCGGAGTGCTGCGAAACAGCTGATTCTGCATTAAAAGGTTACCTAAATAGCATGCATTTTATCATTGCTTGTGACAACCTCTATAAATTAGAATATATGTTATGGAAAGCATACACGAATTAATCCTCTCTTGATAGAAAATTACGCCTTCTTTGAAATTTTCTGATTGAAGGGAGTTTTTCCTTCAGTTTAAAAAATTCTTATTTTTATTTTTTATGAATGTGTGGCATTCATTCAAAAAACATCGTGCAGGGCATGTCTTTTGTGAAATTCTATGAGAGCTTTGCAAACACTTCCGTAAACCGTAGGCAATAACGAACTTGGCATCAAACGGATGAAGACAGCATTCAAAAGGTAAATCTTGAATTCAGTTTTAGCAGTCGGTAGGTTTAAACCGAGGGAAACCCGGCTTTTATGAATGAAATTAAATGAAGGCCTTATTTGCAATCAAATAAGTACAAGAGCTGATTCGTTCGAGCAGGCTTTCCATGAAAACTATTTGAATTTATAAATGCAGTCATATTCAATGACAAAAATGCATGCTATCTAAATAACTTTTTTACAGAATTTACTGTTTCTTAGCGCTCCGAAAGAGGCTTATCACACAGTCAGCATCCTAGCGTGACTAAAAGAATTTAAATTTGACTGCGTGATTAACGGTCGTACAATCCTACAAATGTTGGTTTGCGATTGATTACCGGTCTTTTTAATTTGCGGCATGTTTCCTGCAGCACTCGCCATGCTGTAATGTCAGCAAACTCTCGATGGCTATGTCATGTTCATACGATTGGGGGTAGAATAAAGTTGAGAAGTTAATTCCGTCCATTAAATAGCTCGACCGAATCCAAAAATCAGAAAGATTCTGCAAAAGAGGAGCAGTTAAATTTACTGACGTAGTTGAACCGAGTAAATAACGCAAAAAGGAACTTACGCCAAGGCCCACGGTCGGCAAAAAATCGAACCAATTAGATGGTGTCCTTGAGAGGTTTGCTTGTCAGTGACATCCCTCGCTCATCTGATTAGTTAGCTAGAGCTCCAATCTTGTCGGAATGTGCCTTGACGTAAGCACATGCGTAAAGCATGCGTGCGCGGATCAATAGGTCAGTGTGCGAGCGACTTGCTCCTTGCAGATTCTCCTTACAATTAGCCGTTTAAGAGATACGCTGACATGGCAGCCTGTGCACTCGTGTAGCAGAAGACTGATGCTATCAGATTAACATATCGAAGACCTGAATGTCAAGCAGGTCGGAATTTATTTGTGAATGTGCAAAAGGGTGGCGGGAGAGTGAATAAGGGGGTATTTCTCACTGACAGTGCATCCCATCCTGCTATGAAATCAGGTGACGCTACGTCTGGATGACCTTGATCTTGGCTCTAGCGCGTTCGCAAGGTCAGGCATCACATGTCCTTAGTTGTCGTTGGTTTTAACTGACAGATGCGTTCTTGAGAGTCCTGTATAAACTAGAAGTCATTTACCTGCTCGCATCATTCTACGTCTGCACTGCGTTGTTGGAAAACCATTGGTACTCGATATATGCCAGATTCTGGAAAGCCGAAGTTTTGCTCGACACCCACTGTAACGCGAAAGAATTCCTACCCGGGTTTGCTTTTTTTACCGGATGAATTGGTGCGTGCTTTAAAACACCTTGATAATATTTATTAATTTTTAACGCGTTTATTTTAAAAATTATGGCCAAAAATGACTTTTATCGCAAACCAACGCTTCCCATTTAGCAGGCTTATGAACACAGTTGGACGAACCTTTCATCTTTTTTAGTGAATGCTTATTGTTTATGCAGTTTCAATGAATTTTCTTATCTAATAAACGAATATAGTTCTCACTTTTCCAAATGTCACTACAGTAAGTCCAACAATATAAATAACCTTTTTTTATAACTTCTGCGATGCGCATTATAAAATGATTTAAAATTTTTAGTCGCGGATGTACCTACGCCAATGCTGAGGACCTGGCTCCAAAAATACCTCCACCATTGTCTGAACTAAGGTATACTTAATTTAGTCTTCACTCAAATTGTCAATATATTTGTTTATATTTTCCATCTTTATCGCCTCTGTGAAATATTGAATTAGATTAAGTTATCTATAATTAAAATAAACTGTACTTTAAGTACAAAGTTAGTAATGTGGTTACAATAAATACACAATATATCATTAAAACTGTGCGTAAGCAGCTTTTAAAAAAACAGGATTTGGTTGTATGGAATGCAGGTTTAATCAGATTTGATTAACAACAGACCTTTTAAATTTTCAAACTTTTAAGTAAATATTGTGAACTGGGCAAGAAGCGGTGAAAAACAAACGCTAACAATTGCAATTTGTTACAGAATTCAGCGAATCACCGGTTTCTAAAAAAAATATAGGAGAAACAAATACTGCTGAAATAGGTAGTTAGATTGACATGGCATGATGAAGTGAGATGTGATCGTGATGTTTAGTGTTCTTAAAGTTTTTTTGTCGTGGGATAATAACATATTGCATCATGGGGGTGACACAAGAAGAGATTACTGAGACAACGGGATCGAACCGCGGAGAGGTCAGCAGAAATCACGATAACATCAGTGAAATGCCGGAGATACGACCAAGCAGACTGCAGAGTCCACCGACCAGTTGGCGAAGACGTAAGCCCCTGCGACCATCATCAACCGATACTCAAAGGTCCACAGTCAGGTTTGCAAAATGGAGAAGACTCGGCATCATTTGGGAATTATGCTTGACTCTGCAGAGGAAAATGTGAACGTACTTGGAAACCACGTCGCTATCTTGGAAGGAGTCCGAAATGCTCGGAGCTCTCTTTCCAGAAGTTCTGTGTTTGGGAAGGAAACGGACAGCAAGGACTTAAATAGGCAGTGTTTCTGGATATCACTTTGTGATAGCACTGCGGACCATCTGCCAGGCTTAAAGAATCCATATTTTTCAGTGAATGCAAAAACGGCAGTACGTTTATTCATATCGTATACATCAAGTAAAAACTATTTTTATCGGAAGTTTGTTCATTCCATGGCTTTCAGTATCTCAGTTGTGTGGTTCATTTGATAATATCCAAGCGAACAGCCCAATCGTCGGTTGTCCCTCCCACATTCTGGCTTTTCAGCTGATCAAATAAATTGACATGACTTTGTTCTGCAAAATGCCTGTCCTGCTAAAATTGTCAATGAAATCCGACTGCATGCTGTGGCGGCCAGGACGTGTGGGGCACGCATAAATGAACTGTCTGACTTTGCCGGCCGTCGCCATTCAGTCAGCCTTGACACCGTCCTGTCACTGTGCCTAGAAAGATGAGTAAAAGGGGAAAGAATGCGTGAGAAAGGGCGCAAAATTGCTCTCATAAAACATTACTTAACTCACCATGCACGGTCGTACCTCATGCAGACTGCGGAACAAGCGGTAAACTTTGATGCCTGAGACATCTTGCATTCATCTACCTACACTGAAAATTTGTGTCAATATCGGTTGCATTTATTTCTTGTGCCAAATTGAGTAAGCTCTACGATTATCATCATGGACAGATCGAGCCAGCAGATTAATCTTGCAGGTGGCTCTTGGCTGCATTTTTGCGACGTCAAATTATCCACTGACCTACGGTACTATTAATCGCTTCTGGTTCATTGTAAGTGCTACACCGTCGAGTCAGGGTGGGAAAAATCGTCCCCAATTTGGTGGATTATACGACCTATAAAAACTACAATAAGGCATTACTAGCATCTTACCATCAATGGATCTTGGGTTTGCAGACGCAGTAAAATATTGCGAGAAAACCTACTTAGTGCTATACATCAATATGTTTAATGTGGTCCACAATCAACTTAAGCAGCTAAACCACAACGTCGTCTAAGAAAACGCGACAGTGATCGGCAGAGCCAGTAGGCGAATGGCCAGACTAGCCTTCGAAAGTGGGTCTTCGATGGGCACACTAAAC
>JAYGXS010000006.1:1363197-1387976 GCA_036362985.1 Ligula intestinalis
TAACTTTTCAAATTAACCATGGGCATATTTAGAGAGCTTTTATTTTTTGTCGGTAACTTCAAATTTTGAATCCTAATTTTCCAAGTATTCGAGAACTGCGTTCACTGTGCAACGCTTAATTGTTTTTTCTTCTTTAGGCCTTTAATCCTGCCTACCTTGAGAAAAAGCACGTATGTTTCCACCGATAACTGCCCTAATTTAATTCTCCTGCCATTCTTGACAACTACACGATTGCTTTCTACCAATCCGCTTAGCATATTCAGTTAATGACTGCTATAACCTATTTTGAGCGCCTGCGTTGACACTTAGTACATCATTCAGTTCTGCGTTAGGAAGAGAACACAGACAGAATGGCATTCTACTGTAAGAGTCTCTTTGTGTACATCAGCTTCTGCGCGTGTACCTCAACTTCTCAGTGCGCCTATCGGCAGCTTGGTTTCGTCCACGGCTTACTCTCTTCTTCTGTCGTCGGCAGCACGCTCTCCTGTCGGACAACAGCTATCGTGTCGATAGCAGTATCGTGCCTCGGCAACAGAGTGCTGTGTCTGTAACGGAATTCGCCTTCTGTTTGCAGCGTTTTATTAAGGAGCCAGCAGTATTTGTTCCCTTCTGGCCCATCCATGAGTGGTCCTTGCAGGCAGCCATCGTGCAGTGACCTCAATGTGACAGAACCCGATGACTTTCGTCCTCTCGCGGTATAAACCATTGAAGGTCGCGCGTTACCTGTTCCTTAATGTGATGGCGCTATCGCGTGTTGTATCTGACCCGACGACCCCAAGAGGGATGGCTCCTGTTCTGTGCCGTCCTTACAATAAAGATATTAATGAATAGACCTGAAGAGTATTTAGCAAAATAAAACGTATTCTCACCAATTTATTTTCAAAATTTGCAGTTAGGCAAACCTACCTCCTGCCAATACAAGCGAACATCCGTGTCCCATGAAGCAATTGAGAAGAAGAAGAAGAAGAAGAAGAAGAAAGAGAAAGAGAAAAATAAGACTCGATCGTTGGGACAATATGCTTATTCGCCTGACGTTTTGATATCCGTCGCGGATATCGAAACGTCAGGCGAATAAACATATTGTCCCAGCGATCGAGTCTTCTACTCAAACCTATCTCCGTGACTTTAACTCCTCCTTTTGCCCCTCATTTGCATTCTCGAAGACTTTTCCACCATTTAGTGATACCACTGGTCTTCAATCCCAAATTTGTTTGCATTGCAGAAACTACACGCTAGTCATACAATGCACAGATGCGGACGGTATCAACGATAACGGGTAAGATTCTTGTTATCAAATTGCCCCATATTTCCTTAATTTTCAGAACCAAAACAGTAGAGAAACGGTGCGTCTTTTGCGTTTTAGTTTTTTGTTGCAGAAAACCATTCCGGACACTAAATGTGCCAACATTTTTGTCTTCTACCAATCACAACTTAATGATCACTATCTGTGTGTGATGGGAGTTCGGGTGTCATGTGATTGGACAGACGATGTCGGTAAAACCCGAGACTCTTTGACTCATTATATCGTCCTGAGGTCGACATCTGTCCCCACTGAATTCCGAACTGCAAGGGTGTTTTCTCAGTAAAGAGGTTTTCGATGGTAGAGGATAGCTTACCATAATTTTTTGTTTTCAAAATTTGTATTCGAGAAAAGGAAGATGCGTCCGCTTATATCAGGAAGGGTACGTGTAAGCAAGCGTTAAGCAGAATTGCTCCAGTTTCACAGAGGTGTTAACTGCCTAAATGACGCCTCCTGGACCATATATATAAACTATTTTCCAAGCATTGAGGAAGACTAATTATACCTTTGAGGATGTGAGGGGGGACACTGTTAGGTTTGTGCTATAAACTTGTGTCGGCCCTTGCGTCGAAACTTGTTATATCCCCCACTGGGGAAGAAAAGACAGACAGGATAGCAGATATTCATTTACTGTCACTGGTTCTGCTTGTACATCAGCTCTGTCTTCAGCGTGTCCCTCAGCTGCGTGCCTTTTGTCATCAGTCTCATCTCAGCAGAAGCAGGTCTCGGCTAGAGCAACAGAGTATCGTTTTGTCTGTAGCAAATTCTCGTGTCGCGAATATCAAAATCCCGCCTTTATTGGTAACAGTATATTTAAAGACCGGCAATCTTTCTTCCCAATTGACCCATCCACTAGAGTCTTTGCTAACAACCATCATGCGGTGTCCTCTGTGAGACACCGCGGTGGCTGTGTCACGTTCAAGCATAATATTTCGTCTTCGCCTGGTGTCGGCCCTTGAAGGTCGTGTTCTGCATTGGCTTCGTTGGCAAATGGGAAGCCTTTGTTCTGATGACCTCAGGACGGCACGAGTGACGACTCGCGAGCTGAGCCGCCTTAACAGTAAGTGCGAGCATCATATTGGAAAAGCCGATCACAGTCACGTAGGGGGAGAAGTTTGGGTGGGCAGGCGATTTTGTTGTCGGGCTGTTTTATTCAGTATTTACTGTTTCAAGTGTTTTGCTAGTACGCAGGCAGCTTTTTCCTTCTTGCTGACCCTGAGACGCTTGACCGAATTTCTCTCCCACACGCACGCGCGTGCGAGCGCGCGCGCTCAAATAGTTGTAGCCACTTGAACATGTCAGCCTGTATCCCTCTCCTCCCAGAGGTTCCCCACTCATGCACCCCTTATTATGACCGGTCCAGTACGGCAGAATGTTGGGGTTTGTGCCTGCTGTAGTGAGCCCAAAACCAGACTGTTACTGATTTTGCAGCTGCAGTTTGTGAACTCCCCATCACTTTCCTTTAAAGAAATCAGTACAGTCGTAGGCATTTACGCACAGTAAAACATTATTTTGTAATAGTCCCGGAGCTGCTGATATTTGAATGCACGTATTGCAACACTGAAGCCTCTAAGGATGAGCATCCCCATCTACAAGTGTTTAAAGCAACGAGCGAGCCACTAGGGGAAAATTTTTTTCGATTGACGAGCTTTCACTCAGTTAACGAGCTGTCAGTGCGTGCGTATCTGTCCTTGTGTGCACTGGGTGTGGGACATCGGTCGCCTGCAGCCAGTCAGAAAACAAATGCGGAATGATTGGCTACTTTTCTCACGACGAGCTCTGTACCGGAACGGAATGGCACTTCTAGAACTTCATAACCGAAACCAGCCCCTGAGCCTGCCTGCCCCTTCGTTCATTTCAGATTGGCCTCCGCGGACGCAGTCCACAACGGTATCCTGTAAGTGCTCCGACTTTCATTTTTTCGCATAGTGTTTCTCAGGTCGAGTGAACACGACCTTTATTTGCTGAACTCAATACAACCTATTGTGTACATATTAGTACACAAATAATAGCAATACAAAAAACAAATATTTTGCCAGGGGTAAACATGGGTACGCAAAAAGATCAGGCCAACGAAATTGCGAACGATATCTAAGGATTTAAAGCTGTGGCTATTAACATCGGAAGGGATTGTTCATTGAAAAGTCGCAAAACGTATGCGTACGTTGACCTTAAAAACGAGTGACACCCTTGTTGTAGTTGCAATAAACAAAGAAGGGAAAGATAATGTTTATAAAAATTCCAAATACCTGAGGACTAGTTATTCAGCTATTCCTTGGACAAACCAGTACCACGTATGAGCAGCGCCGGAGAATTATTTTGCTGCATGATGTCGGGATGATGTTTGACGGAAAATTGAACAGTTATCAAATGGGAAAATGCGAATATTTCTATTGCAAATATCAGAGGGTAAATTGGCGAACATAGAATTTACATGGTAATAAGTTAAATAAACTATACGGGCTGGTAGAAAGATAACGCAGTTTTCAGGGGAGATGGGGAAAGGAATCGGAATCAAAATTTTTATCAGCTTTTGGGTGACTGGAAGTCGACTGAAAGTGAAATCAATCGTAATTGCGGTAGTCAATTTGCAGTCTCTAAGGCGGGGAAACGTGATTGTTCAATCGGTATCTCATTTTTGCAGGATCCAAACGCCCCGTCACTCCGACAACCTCGACCGGTAAGTGCTGAGTGTTAAAAGTAATTTACTGGCTAATCGTTTTACTACGCAAGATGTCTTGATAAGGAATTCTAGTCCCAAATCATCGACTTAAAATCCGGTAACGCATCCGCAAACAGTTGCCAGTGCCCCTGTTCAGGTAGGTATTTGGCCCTAAGATCACGACGGCTACATGCTCCCTATACGAGATCGTTCATACTGGTTCGCTGTTCGCCCAATAAGGACGTCACACTTCATTACTTCGCAGTTATAAACGTTAACATCAGTCCAACCAACCCACGCACACAAGTCAGAGCTCGGAACACCTCGATCACCTAATAGTTTGACGTGTCAGACCTCAAACTTATATATATATCGTGTGCACCGTCTGCCGAGGAAGATGAATTACGAGGAAGGCGTCTGTGAACTAAAATGCAGATTTGGGGTGCCCTCTCTAAAACTACCACGTTTCCAGCATCACAGTAGTGTGTGCGCAGAGGCTGAAGAAGCTGGTCGCACCCATCGAAGTACTTCGACGATATGTTCCTCGTTATTTAAAAAAGAACAACGCTACTATGTCGAAGCAGCAGTCGAAAATAATGATAATTTGCAATGTAGCTACATAGGGTTCGTCAAAGGATCTGCTGATTTGCTTGTGTGAACAAAATGCCGGTGTGTGTAAATGAGAGCGCAATCGCTTATAGTGTTGGCGGTAGATGATCGTTAGGTCGGCCGAAGTACAATTGTGTTCGCATATTAATGGCTACTTGTTAATTAAAGTAGCATCATTTTTATTAAAGCACGTGATTCGCCAAACTGCAGTTAAGGCAAAAAGGTTTACAATGGAAAATACTTCTGCAAAAATAGACTTTGATGTAACTGCGTTATTAACTACGCAACACTTATTGCGTCATGCGACTGGGGAAATGTTTTAGAACTTCGTGAGCTCTCCTCTGCAACTGACACCTATTTACCTTCAAGCGCTTGCGTTATACGAAGCAATTAAGATTTATATTCAAATGTGTGATACACTATGGCAAACAGGTTGCCTTTTCTAACTGCGTTCTTTGTTTCCCTATTTTATAGGTCGCCAAGCCCCAGACGGGTACACTTTGCAAATGAGTAAGTCACTTAACATAAAAGTGGTTCAACAGAACTGAAATCAGTATCTGTAAAATTGCAATTGTTCGCAGTTTTCAAAAAGGCGGATAATGAAACTTTTAGGAGGCCTGCTTTCTGAACCAGGAGCAAACTTTAAATGTATTTTCATGAACTGTAGTTCATGTAAGGACGGTAACCTGACCAAGTGCTAGCAAAATTTGGAGGCTTTCCTGAGGCGTCGAGCCTAGCTAAGTGTATTTGTTTGTTAGCTCTGACCGCATACAGGCGATAACTGACCACCCGAGATGACATTAACCAACAGTTCCAATGCGCCAATCAGGCTACAGGCGAACGCGCACCCCTAACACAGGGAGATTTGAAACAGCGGAGGCGAGGCCACGCCAGTCTGCTCCCAATCCCCGGGACTTGCCCCCGAGGCGGGCCAAAGTCGGCGCTGGAGATCAAACAGCGGTAGACAGCTCCTCCGGGTTTTGTACACAATAAAGCCTTCTCCGGTTGGATTCCAGAACTATGCCCATCTTATTGTGTTCTTCCTTGGGGATTTCAACTGGACGTAATTTACGGTGACACACGTCAGATGTCATCGTTATAAGACTAGCGATGCTGACCTCGTTGTAACAATAGTTCAGCCCTGTAAATCCCCTAATTATTTTTCTTTCGAATAATGTTTCTGCGGTAGAAAAGACATCGTGGGAGGTAGCTCAAAGCAATTGGCAAATTTTACCTTATTTTATTATCAGCTGTAATTGTGACCGAGATTCACAATGTAAGTTGAAACTCCAATTCTTGGGAACCAAAGTCAGCCATTATTTTAATGCTTTTTACAAGCAAATTTATGAATGAATTTTTCAAACATAGTTGCATTCTCTTTTTGCAGACCAACGGTCAGATATAAATCTCAGGATTCAGAGTAAGTTAAGGTTTATCAATTTGCCAATAGCCTTATTCATATTCTGTCTTATAAGAATGATTTAACAGCGTATCTAAATGAGCTGCAGTACTATTTTGCTTGTTCTTCTGTGAGGTTTCACTGAAAAATTAATTAGCTGCCTTGCTGGCAACTGTCCATATCACAGCATCTTACTAACATACTCGTTTGCAAAGACTCTTGAAAATAAGTAGATTTAGATGAGGTATCGTTTGACCTCATTATTCATCACCATTTCAACCGGCCTCGCTATCAGCACTATCGATGAACTTCTTTAATAAAAGTATGAGGAGAATTATCAGCAAGGCAAACAGAAGCACGTCACAGAACTCTTAAAATTATGCCTCGCAACATTCTTCACCTTCAACGATCTAGTTTACAAGCAAAAGAAGGGAACACCAATGGGCTATCCCCGGTCTGGGTAAATTGGCGAGGTGTTTCAGCAGAGGCTCGAACTATTGGTTTTCTGATCACACTGTGCAAAATTCTGGGCCATATGCGTCGAAAACACATTTATTGTTATCAAAACAAATGACTTTGAGCACTTCAAGGTCTTACTGAACTCCATATTTTATGACTTCCAATTAACGATGGAAGAAGAAATCAACAACCATTTGCCCTTCCTGGATGTGCAAGTTACGAAGACTTTCGAGGGGAGGATGCGAACTTTGGTTTATCACAGGTAAAAAAAACAGATGCATCCTACCATTCGGAAGTAACCACCCCATTGGTCACAAAAGCAGTTGAGTCAAAAATCTCTTTGAACTGGTTCAAACACACTGCATCGATGAGGACGGAAAGAGGAGGAAGAAGAATACTTATACTCCCTGTTCACAAATAATGGTTATCCAGGGTCCATCCTGTAAGAATGCCGACGAAAACCCACCCGTTAGCTCGCAATTCCTTAGGTGAGGCATGTTCCGGAGGCGGCAGCTCGAATCCTGAATCCTTTTGGAATTGGGATTGCCCACAAACCAGAGTCGACTATTCGATAGCAGATAATGCAACCCAAGGACCTGCCACCGACAAGGGAACAATCGGTAGTGCTCTACAGCATACTTTGTCACAATGGCAGTGCAAGTTATGTTGGTGAAACGGGTAAACGCCTGCGTATAAAGCTACAAGATCATCACCTGGCAGTCAACCGCAAGGACGCATTATCTCTGGTGTATGCCCACATTGAAGAGGAGGAGTACAGTCTCGCCTTCGGGGACGCGAAAGTCATCGGCCGATCCAACGACAAAATTGCTAGACTTGTGCTGGAATTTTGGTCTTCCGTAGGCACAATCAATCGTTATATTGATTTTATCCGGCCCCTCAGACCCTCCGCACCAGACTCCAATCAACCCGGCCGAGGCTCACGACGCCAACGAGCGATTTACAGCTTCATCATTGACGGTCACCACTGTGGCAGGGGGAAAGTGTTAGCCGCAGTTCGCACGACCAGCATGACTCATCAACCCATCGGTGAGCCCAAACAAGCTAACCGGCTTATCACGGCCAGCCACAATGAAACCACCCACCAGCCTATGGGGGGAGGTCTCGCAGCAGCCAACCTGGCGTATGGAAGGGGCACGCAAACGAAGCGGTGATTACAACAGTCGTGCGTGTGATGGGAGACGCACGCGGCCGTCAGCCGTCCAGTGGCAGCTACCCGCTCAGCGCGCACGATAGGCACGCAGACAGAGCAGCGACTTCTACAGCTATGTCGGTTACAGGGGTCCGCCGAGGTCGTCTGCAGTCGCCCACGGAGAGGCAGAACCCGATCCACGACCAACGGAACGACCAGGGGCCGTAGGTTAGGCCAGAGCCAATCGGCGTTCAGCAGGGCAGGCAGGGTGTTCGCATAACCCACGCGTATAATACGAGACAATCGGCGCCACAGAACAAATCACTGCAAGCAAGAACAAGCACCCAACCATTCCGATGATGGAAAAAAGCATATTTTTGAAACATCAGCACCAATACAGTGTGGTCCATGAAGGCGCCTTAGTTTTTTCATCTTCGTTGGGGGATGGAGAACAGGATAATTTATCTGGATCTCTTATCTTCAGTCATATCTATATATACACGCTGTTCGTCATCCCACAAAGCATGTGAAGAAGAAAATGAGGCGCTGTTTATGAGTGAAGTGAATCATCTACCCACAGACAAGGCTGGACAATCGAACGAGCCCCGCACCTGGAAGGACAGCTGATCTGCGCATCCGGTTCTGAGGGGAGATCGTACAGTTGTCACCCTACCGGGCTCGCGCACCTAGATGCGACAACGACAGACGGAGAGATGCCTTATGACACAAAAAGAAACCAGCTATTCACAACGAAGAGGCTGCAGCCAATCCGCAGACAGCACGAGGGTCAGAGCCCCTACGTCAGACATCGCTACTATACGATTCCCGGCAAGCAAGAATACACGACTCACCACTCTGATGATGGAAAATAGTACATTTCCGAAACTTCAACACAATTATAGCGTGGTCCAAGACAACGGCTTATTGTTTTCTTCACCTGCTTTGGGGGATGATGAACTGGATAATATCCCTAGACCTGGAATCTTCAACTATGTTAATGTATATATACATGAAAGCTATAAAAATGCAGAGTGCACTATATTTGCTGAGCTCCGATAGTGCTGCATCCTACATAGCGTTGTTTTAAATACTTGCATGTGTGTTTGTATGTTTGCTTATCAGTGAAACCGACGGCCGGCGTACAGGCGACGAGCAGTAAGTGCTCAATACTCAATCTGTCATGAGTTTAATATAATCACACTTGGAACTAATCACACTTACCTAATTCTTATTTCACGCTGAAACTGCTAGTTCCTTAACTGCACAGTTTCGCCTGTGAAAATCTGTAACGCAAAACAATTTGACAGCGTCCGCCCACTTTCTGTTCCTCTTCAGAACTGCAAATAAGCGAATGGCATTTGCACAAGCGTGAGTGTTATTGCAATTTTTATTGGTTTAAATCTAAGGCCGCTTTAAAATGTACGTGAATAAAAACTGAGAGTGATGAGCAGTAGCTAGTTAATCTGACGACGTTCTGATTGAAACCCTCTGAAGTAATTTTAAACAGAATATATATATGCTAATAGAAGCGAAAATCTGAGGCCCCAGGCATAAATGAGAAGAAGAGGTGATCACGGGAACCATAGTTTTACTTTACTGACGTTTCAAAAGCGTGCAGGCTTCCGTCATCAGAGTTGGGGGTTGTACCGCGCCTCACAGTATTTATAGTAGGTGACAGTCATAGTCAATAGGGTTTTAGCCAATGCAAAGGAAGGGGGGCCGGGACATCGGAGGGATGCTTAATCATTAACGCCTTGAGGACGGCAACTAAGATCAATGACAGCGGCACAGGCGCGAACAGCAGAATCCGATGGGAGATCCCTTGACTGAGACAAATCCGCTTCAAGGCGTCAATGATTGAGCATTCCTCCCATGTCCCGCCCCCCCTTCCTTTGCATTGGCTTAAACCTTTTTGACCATGACTGTCACCTACTATAAATACTGTGAGGCGCGGTACAACCCCCACCTCTGATGACGGAAGTCTGTACGCTTTTGGAACGTCAGGAAAGTATAACTATGGTTCCCGTGATCACCTTTTCTTCTCATATATACACTGCTGATTGAAGCGAAAATGTGTGTTCCCGGACATAAATGAGTAGAAAAGGCGATTCCGGGAATAGTGGGTATAATGTCCTGACGTTTCGAAAGCGGTCTCTGAATAAACACTGATGGTGGAGTTCGATATTCCGCCGGCGAGACTGCAAAGTGCAGATAATGAACGCGAGCAAGACATGCGGTGCCTTCATAACCAACGCACTTAATGCAAACGCGAGCAATTACCGTTGCCATGCGAACACTGCCCTCCGCCTCCGACGAGATGAAGGTGAGAAACCCTGGTCAGCAGGACGATGACGGAGCTCCAGCCCCTCCCCCTCCCACGCAGAGGATCTAGCGCCAATAGACGGAGAGCAGACGAGAAGCCGGTTATAAGGCTTATAAATACACTGAGGCGTGTTTAAAAAAAACCAACCTCCGACGATGCAAGCCTGTACGCTTTCGAAACGTCAGGATATTATCCCCTTTTCCCCGAAATCGCCTCTTTTTCTCATATGTGTATGGAATAAAAGAGCATTCACCTCCATTCGCCCCAAAAAGCCGAAACATAATCAAGGGGGTGGGAATTGCCATTGACCAACCCATCACAAGTCGTACAATCTTTACTTAACAACAAATATGCATCTTTAAAATAGGAAATCACATATTCACACATGGAAACAGGGACCAAGCTCAGCCCCGAAAAATTGAATAGTTTTAAAGAAGAAAACGCGATTGCTGGAACGACAGTTTTCTGCTCCACACCAGAAGCCAGCCTCAGCAAAAATGAGCAAGCAGCAAGCGTTGGTCACGCGAAAATGGTGGTGGCACTTGTAATTGGTCCATGCTCACGCCATCTTATCATGTTTCCCTTGCACGCGTCCCTTGGGTTATCGCTTGTGACCTTGACGTGGCAACCTGCGTGTTTGTACAGGAACTGAGCCGTGGTTTCTGGTCACGAGTACGGGTGGCAAAATAACAGCGTGGTATATCCACACGCCTAATTCCAGGGGCCTCTCGTGAAGAAGGGTCTACGATCGCGTTATAGAGAAGTTTCTCCTGCTTAAGTTTCGGATTCACCCTTGATGCCATCATCGGTAAGGGACTACCCACTCAATTCCGACAAGCAGTCCATGCCCAGGCCAGCCGAAAAGAGAAAATAAATAGAACTTGTGCCAGACTCAGGTGATGCACTGATATGTCAAAAAGTAAATAAAATTTTCTTGCGGTTCTAGTACAGTCGTAGGCAATTTCATATACGTCGAAGAAAATGACAGAATACTGTAGACGCAGATAGTTGAGCTCGCAACAGTAGTGACGTTGTGAGAAATTAGACCATTGTCGTACCACGAACACACAGTTGGGTCGCTAATTTTAAAACGCATGCGGCGGCATTGGCACTGTATCCCGTAAATACTGAAGCATCTTGAAAACCTATTTAACCCATCTAATGATGAAGTCAAGTTGGAATCCGAAAAACTTGGCGGATCAATCGTTATTACTAAAAATTTTCGTATTGAAAATTTTCAGTGAGCTTCATAGGAAGTGTAGCATTTTGCATCGCATTACACTGTCTGATCAACGTGGTTCTTATTGTGGAGAAGAATGCACACATTTCCGGCAAGGAGCTCTAAAGGGGTGCTCGGAAGTCCAAAATATATAATAACCACTTTCTTACAAATGTTTAGTAGGGGTGAATTTCCAAAATCTTCTGCTGACGGGATCCCACGATAGTTCCTTGCCCACTTTCCTCCGTGGTGGTTGTGGGGATCTCTGTCTGAACCATGGTTATTCCAGCCGATCGCGATGTGATCAAGCCCCACATGAAGTTAGGTAAGGATCAATATGCTGAAGCTCACGCAATTAGATGTAAAAAACAAGTCAGAAAGAAGGCAAGTGAGTTAAAAATGCATGTTTTCGGTGAATAGTCGATCACGTCTCATAGCCAACTACGGAAAACCACTGGCATACTTCATATGCCCACAGTTAATGTAGTCTAAGCAAAAGTCACCCTTGTGTTCACTGCATAGATTTGGTGAGTAGACCTGCAACACAAAGTACGTTCGCTCTTAGCTGTTTCTC
This sequence comes from Ligula intestinalis, assembly GCA_036362985.1. NCBI lineage: Eukaryota > Metazoa > Platyhelminthes > Cestoda > Diphyllobothriidea > Diphyllobothriidae > Ligula > Ligula intestinalis. Next base: position 1,374,893 of record JAYGXS010000006.1, read on the forward strand.
CCTGACACCAGCAAGTCACAGTACTAGAATGTTTCCGGCTGTGGTACTGGAAAAATAAAGGCATTTATAGCATGGCGTTCAGGTTGCGTATAATTCTGGTTAATGCGCTTCTGAACTAAAGGAACAAGATAAGGCCATTTACTTCTTACAAATAAAAATGAACCTGTTATATCGTTTTCTTTTAGTAGACACTCGGTGCACTATGACGAGACCTTTGACAAATTGAACTCGACGACCACCCTGTAAGTCAGCCAGCTTTTAATTGTAATGCTTATAACGTTAGTAATCTCTTAGGAAATAAGCTCGGGAATGAGGGTGTAATTCTGTAATGCCAACGAATGAAGTGGTCACTGTCTCAAAGTCTGGTGGCAGATGGCTTAACGCAAGATAATACATACAGAGATGATATAAAAGACGCTAAAGGCTTTTTAGTAAACCACCTAAAGCCGTTAACGTATATCTACGTCGCCCACAGTTGTTCTTTTTTGAGATTTGAGGAGAGTAAAAATAGCCAAGCCATGATCTTTTACATCCTCATCCACGCTCCACCCGTCTTAGAAACTCCTCTTGTTGACAGTGCGATAATGTGACTAGGCAACTTAAAATCACTTGCCTTCATTGCATAACATAAATGACACCTACTAAATGTATTTAGGTAGAAATAAACACTGGAATTTATATCTGCTGAAATAACATTTCAACGATTCATTGACGGACAGATTAAACTAAAAACATACCTGTTGGATTTTTTTGCCCTTATTTTCGGACAGTAGGTCCCGGTTTCGAGCCTTTGGTGGTGAACCACCCTCGCATTCGCAAACTATAGGGCAACCTTTTGGATTCCATATTTTATGATACTCTCGTTATATCTGAGCGGGAAATGGTACGGAAATTGCAGGATCTCGTGAAGTCTGTGTTTCCTGATAATCAATTTGGGAGGGACGCCAAACACCACAATCCATTTCCGTTCCTTGAGGTTCTCCTGTATCAAAAACCCAATGGCTAGTGACTGCTGATAAGCTAGCAATTTCCATTCTGGTCTTTCTGCTCTTTGGTGGTAATGTATTGCTGCCTGTGATGGGCGTCGATCTGCTGGTGAGAGCGAGTCCCAATTCACATCAGGACAAGTGGGTTTGGAAACTGATTCGTAAGCACCTATTTAACATTGTGTTATTCCTCCATTGAAATCAGCAAGGCAACGAGACTACAGCGCAATGGTCAGATCCTTGGACTTTTTACTGCCAAGGTCGCGATTCCGAGTCCTGGTGGTCGCTACCTCGCTGTTCCAGCCTCCGTGGTCTTTGTCCGTAATGTATAACTGTTTTTAATGTACGCAAGTTGAGAAGGAGACGATCACTGGAACAATACTTTCATTCGCCTGACGTTTCGACATTTATTGTGTGTTCATCATCATAGACATAGTCAGAGAGCAATTACAGATACGGGTGGCGTATGCACAGGAGCGTTCACTTTTTATAGAATAAAGTCATAAATGTAAACATAAAACGACCATTAACAGCAATTGCGTCCTTGCGTGTTGAATGTTTGTTGAGCGATATGCGGGCTCTGACCTGCCCAATCCATATTCGGTGCTCGATCTCGATTTGGCTAAAGCAGGTCGCCATTAGGATAACGCACAGGACACCGCGTTGTCTATGCCAACACCGGAGAGCCAGACGGTCGAGGAATAATCAGGCCCGATTTCACCATGCGTGGCCAAAGTTACTCAAGTCAGAGCCCGCATGCCGGTCAACAACCAATCAACACGCAAGAAGGCAATTACTGTTAATTGTCGTTGTATGTTTGCAGCAATGACTGTATCCTATGAATACTAAAAACTCCTGAGCATACGCTTGTGGTTGACGCGTACGTCCGCCTCCCTGCCGTGTCGTCACAAACAACTGTTACAATGCTTTTCTTCACTGGCGCCTCCGTTCCCGAGACTTGACCTCGTAGTTGCTTCTGGCTAACCGATACTAGCTGCATCAACGCCCCACCCCCTGTTCTTCGGCGTGCCGGCGAGCCTGAGAGTTCGCCTCAGCTTATTCAGTCACACATACGCGCACGTGCGCACACACTTGCTTATATACGTGCGTCAAAATAAGCGCGCCGGCCACTTGACTAAGACACCCCTCGGCCGATGCAGCAAAGACCTTTGCAGACGATATCCCCTCGGGCAACTTGCAACACACCAATGACAGAACACTTGAAATCGCTTCACAGTCATGTAAAAGCAACTGTCATCACAACACACATTCAACTCTCTCAGGCCTGGCTCGACGCAGTCAGGACCAGCTTTGGCTTCACCTGAGACTGCGACCGGGAGTTCTGTATGCAATAAACCCCTCATTCTGGTGACTCTTGTCTCCTACCTTCTGCATGGGGAATTCGACCTGATGATTGTAGTGATATAGCCATAACTATTACCTAGATTCCTACAAATTGGTGACTCCGACGTGATCTGAACATGCAACCTTCTGCTACTGCTACTGCCTCTGATGACGAATCTCGAAGCGTTAAGCGAATGAAAATATGGTCCCGGCGATTGTTTCGTCTTTTTCCAAATTACTTAGTGGGACTTGCATGTTCGTTTGTATTGCACTCTTGTTGTTAAAGGTCTGCTGGTTTGGTCTAAGAGCAAACCCTAAGCCAAAACGGAAAGCTTGTGTTCGTTTACTGATCAGTGAGGAACTATATGTCCTGTGTACCACATGTTTCACTAAGGTATCGTTGCCGATGGACGTTTGGCATTTTCGAACGTGCCGGGCCGTGGGTTTCGCACCCCATTGAACATCATTTCCCTAGGAATTCCCTGTGTAGCTGCCTGGAGAGTGTGTACAGTGTGCACCTCAGGCTCACGAGCACCTGATTTTAGGGGAGAGTACGGGCGGGGCATGTCAGGGAACAAATTAGATCGCAATTATTCTGTAAAATTAACTTACGAGGACAAGTTGGGTCGCATACTGTAACCTCAGGTGAGGACACTGAAATAGGCTTGAATTTCATAGTAACACCCCCGCCAGACCAATGGCGAAAGAGTATTTGTCAGGGGATGGTTTCCTAACCTCGGGCGAGGTCGTTGAGGTACATTTTCTAGTAGTACCATCAACACCAACTGGAAAAAACGTTAACGCAGTACAAAAGTGAGAAGATTGCGGAAATCGCCTTTTTTTAAATTTATAAGATGGCAACTATTCATTTGGTTCATTTATAAGGCTTATTTTGCTAAGTATATCGAATTAAGCGGTTATTGTATGCAGCGGTATTCCGCGGACCATTCTGCAGTTCAATGTCATCATCAAATCCCTGCTGGATCGGCAGATGGTGTGTAGAAACCTGGAAGATTATGGGTAATTCCACCTTCTTAGAGCATTTAAGCAGGTGGCTATAATACATAAGGACCCTTCGAAGATCCCACAAGGAAACCCTACCATCATTTTGTTTTCTTTTATTTTCAGCCCGTAGTGACAACCACCGCTCGTTCGGAGTGCTTAAATGTCGTAACAACCATTTTGATCAGACAACTGTCTACTACTTAAGACCAATGTTTCCCAACTGAAGTCGAGGGACTGTGGTGACCTTATCTTTTTCTAGGCATCAAACGAAACGAAAACTCTGATCCCACGGTTTTCCCCATCTGTCTGTTTGCAAAACCATTTGGATATAATTTCTTATCATTTAAACTTGACCTCTCCTTCATCAAGACCCAGATAAAACTAGGAGAACTGATATTGCCTATCTAACCAGCCGAAGAATTGAAATCATTACCCGCCAGAAAAAGAGAGAGATCAACTTCCTTTTTCGAAATGGCATAAAGCTCACTCATTTTTTCAAATGCATTATTTGCACACTGCCATACATTAACTGTGACCTATGCAACTGACAGAAGATGCACATATGTAATCAAAATAACTTTTTCATATACACTACGAAGAAGACTGTTTCTTTAAATGTTCTGGCTGGCAGGTCTTGGTGGTGCGAAATTTGGTTGACGAAAATAAAATGGTTAAAAACGGCCATTCCAGCCTTCTTTCAAGACATACCTTATTCGGCTCGATGCATCCGGACGTTTTTGTAAATGTCGTTGCACACACTTACAGATCAAATGGCCGATCTACCTAGCTTGAGTTTGGGTCGGGTAACCTGATCAGATCAACCGGCTTCGGTCCTTATCAGTAGCCAATCATATGAAGTGGTAGCTTGACTGACGAGTGGAAGTGGTGCGACGGTGAGGTAGATGCCACGCAAGTCTACTATTATTTAAATCTAATTAACATCCAATGCACCATCCTGCACGCGATCGACCTCATCGAAATCGGTGATCTTATTCTCGTACTGGCTTGCGGCGGCTTCCATGCGCATCAAAGATTGTCACACTTGTTGCGATCATAGTCTTGTGGTGGACGGTCACAATGCCTGGTCCGTCTTTAGGTTCCGCTGCTCCAAAATCATGCGTCATCACAAACAACTGTTCCAATGCTTGCTTTCACTGGCACCCCCGTCTCCCGAGGCTTGAACTCACAGCTACTTCTGGCTAATCGATTACAGCTGTGCCAGCGTCCCCTGTCTTTTACCTTTCCGGTGGCCCCCACAGTCAACCTGAGCTTATTCAGTCGCACACACACCCGCGTCCAAAGAAACATGCCTGCAAAAGAGCCATATTAATAGACCATCCCTCGGCAGAAAAAAAGACTTCCAGAGGCGACATTCCCCCGAGGCTTGATCGCGCAGCTACTTCCGGGTAATCTATAACAGCTGCGCCAGCGTCCCCTGTCTTTCACCTTTCCGGTGGCCCCCACAGTCAACCTGAGTTTATTCAGTCACGCACATACGCGCGTCCACAAATATCACGCCTACCCAAGAGCCACTTGAATGCACCACCCCTCGGCCGATGCAGCTAAGAACTCCACAGGCGACTTTTCCTCTGGCTAATCGCGACACAGCAAGAGCAAACCACGTAAACTTTGTTCGCAATCCTTCTGAGGCAAATGCTACCGCTGTGTCACGTTCTGTTAGGTCTGGCTGGACGCAGTCGACATGAGCTCTGACTTCATCGGTGGCCACTGCCACCTGAGAGCAATTAGCAGTTCTGTACACCGAAAGCGACTCCTTCTGGTGACTCCTGCCTTTTAATTTTCAACCTGGAATTTATCCTGATAATTTTAGCAATCCGAGTACAACCACTACTCAGAACGCAACATTCTGTATGTGTTTCCTGGGCGCATGCATGGCTCGACGCCTAACTGTCCACAATCACGTTGTTTCTTGTTTGAATTTTATCACCCGTGTGGATGCTTTGGACATTGGATGACATGGCACTTGCGTTAGGAGCAGTACTTATTTACAGATTTCTCGGCAAAAAATACTACGCGGGAATAGCATTGAGTGAGGTAGCGGAAAACCATGACTCAAAAGCTTCGCACTACACGTCCCTTTAACCTCTTACTACAATGTCGGTCTCAGACGTGACTCCGAATTTAGCGTTCTTCCCCGTCAGTGTTGCTGCGTTTTCTGCAGTCATTTACTGTCTCTGTCACTGTCGCCTTCTCCGCAACTTCACAATCCTCATAAAACGACTGAAAACGTGTCTTACTCATAATGTTGAGAGATATTAGAAATCATAGTAAATACATACTAAAGCAGCCTGATCAGGAAAACCAGCAACAAAATGCTCGAGTAAGCCTCAATATATAATCCGGAATACCTTTCTAAACGGGAATTAAATGAATTCGAAGGCTATTGTTCGAAGTGTTAGGATAGGTAAAGGCGAAAGCCGGTCGTGGGCTTTGAGCTTTCAAACGCGCACAGCAGTTTATAGTCAGAGATAACATTAGGAAAAAACAAGTAAAACAGTTTAAGGGTAAATTTGAATCACATATCATTGACGCAAGTCGGGAGGTGACTGCACAGGGCTTAGTGTGCTGATGCAACATCGATGCATTGATTAATTGACGTTCTATCCGTGAAACTATCTTCAATCAATGAAGCTTCAATCAAGCTAACCTACACAGCAGGGTGGTGAAAAGGAAACATCAGCTAAATGTCAAATAGCAGTCTGGGATATTATAGCGCAGTTATTGCAGCCGCATAATTCAAACGGAACATATGCATAAATAAACGTCGGCTGTCCAATGGGGCGAGAACGTAGCTCACGCTGTTTCCCGCACTTCAGAAACGGGTCATTTTTCGACTTCGCAGCCATCAGGGTATTCGCCCACGCTGGAGAAAAGGCTTGCCGGAGATTGTTTGGAATCTCGTTCACGGATGGAAACTCAAACAAGTTATGTGCGTTTTTATGCTAGCGCACAGAGCCTTACACATTTACCTCTAGACAAGCCTCTCCGCAGCTGTCATATGCTTGTGGCCACTGCTTTTACCTCTGATGAGGTCACGTCAAAGGAAACCATTATTTTGTTTAATTGAACCCTTTGGCCATGGAGGTCAGTTAAGAATTATGAGGCTGGGATTTCAATGGTCCTTGATTTGCATAATCCGGCTGCGCATGGTAGCCTTGGGACAGTGTGCAATTCCGACGCCTAGTTCCGCAGCAATGCATTCGGTTGCTTCCGATACGGCAGGGCATGCCGTATCGTACGGGTTGGCCCTTGTTGGGAGCGCGTAGGCATTGGCTTATGAAGGCCTTTGGATGGCCATTCCGCAAAAACTTGTCGTGGAGATATCGTGCCTCACGTGCCTTTTCTTCCGGATTACCGCAATAGGTGTCCATTCTTTTGAAGAGTGTTTTTACGCAACTCCTTTTGTGAACCACCGGATGGTTGTTGTGGAAATTGAGAACCTATGTTGTGTTCGTCGATTTCCTGTAGACCGTTGTTTCGAATTTGCGTTTTGGAAGCTCACACGACGAATACAGTAGCCGCCGAAGGCCATGCAAAGCTAATTATGAAATTTGCTTGAACACTTTGGCATATATTTGAAAACACTATTAGAAGAAGTTAAGTCGTTCTCTGGGACCAGGAGTGTATTTGCCCAACGTTTCGAACTCTCCCGCGAGCTCATTGTCAAGGAATGAAAAAACGTACAGCTCACAGTCTAATTTAGTCAGTTTTGCTGAGATTGACCTCTGCCCTCGATCTGCTCGTGCAACGCGAGGTAGGCCTCAGGAAGCTCAACATGCCTGTTGATTGAGCCCGCGCTTGAATGCCAGGCTTCCTGCAGCAGGAGTGAAGTTCGGTCGTCTGACCGACCCAGTATTCGCACGTTTTCGAAGTCGAAGCTGTGCCCTGGCTTGGATGCGTGGGTGGCCACCAGGGAATTCTTGTCGTTCTGTTGCACGGCAAGGTCATGCTGGTGCATCATCATGAGGACCCGTTTGCCGGTTTCACCAACATAATTGGCTTGACCACAAAGGCAGTCAATACGGTAAATGACACCGGACTTTTCATTAACGGGTACTGGGTCCTTGGGCCGCATAAGTTGCCTGCGGATTGTTGCTTCCGGTCTGTGAGCAACGCCAATCCCAAATTCGCTCACCAGTCGAGCGAATTCTTCAGAAGCACCAGCAATATGCGGTATTGCTCGCCAGCGTGTTGGTTCTGGTTGTCCTGTTGGTTTTCTTCGTTTGGCTCGTCGCCTGAATTTTTCGACGAAGGCCCCAGGATAGCCATTCCTTGTGAAGAGATTCTTGAGATACTGGACCTCGGCCTTCTTGTCGGCTGGTTCGCTGCAGTGAGTTTCTACACGACGATAGAGCGTTCGCACGCAGCTACGCTTGTGCGAGACGGGATGGTTGCTGAGGTAACTCAGGATGCCAGAGGTATTCGTCGCCTTCCTGTAAACTGTTGTTTTGAGTTCCCCACCGTCTTTTCTGCACACCAGCACGTCGAGGAATTGGCAACTGGCTATCTTTTTGTTCCTCCATCGTGAACTGGATGTCGGGGAAGATCGAGTTCAGATTGTTTGTGAAATCTTCAATCTTGTCTCGATAAATGATGACAAACGTGTCATCAACATACCGAACCCACAATCGCGGTCGATAATGTTTGAAAGCCAGTGCCTCCAGTCGTTGTAGTACTGCTTCGGCGATCAGGCCAGATAAGGGCGACCCCATTGGTGTACCTTTTACTTGTTCATACACCGTTCCATTGAAGGTGAAAAATGTGCTCAAACAGTGTTTCAGGAGTCCAATAAGATGCTCTATTTTGAGCTTTGAGTCCGTCTCGGTGTACTTCTCTTCTAACAGGGTTTGGATGGTCTCAACCGCAAGATGTTGCGGTATTGAGGTGAAAAGTCAGGGCCATCGAAAGATACCATCACTTCGTCAGATGTTAGTTGGAAACCCTGTAGCTTTTGGATGAATTGTTCAGCTTCGACTTCGAAAACGTGAGAATACTGGGTCTGTCAGACGACCGAACTTCACGCCTGCTGCAGGAAGCCTGGCATTCATGCGTGGGCTCAATTAACAGGCATGTCGAGTTTCTTGAGGCCTACCTCGCGTTGCGCGAGCAGATCGAGGGCAGAGGTCAAGGGTACAGGTCAATCTCAGCGGAACTGACTAAATTACACTGTGAGCTGTACGTTTGTTCATTCCTTGACAATGAGCTCGCGGGAGAGTTCAAAACGTCGGACAAATACGCTCCTGGTCCCTGAGAACGACTTAACTTCTTCTATCCAGTTACCTGGGCCTCGCATATTCTCGACCATTCAGAAAACAATATTGTGATTCATTCAGTTTATTGAATTCTGCAAAAGTTTTTCTTAGTTAAATTGTCATTTTAGTAAGTTTTATTAAGAGAAATAACCATTAATTTGGGGAAAATTGAGAGTAGGCTCATATAGAAGGAATTTCCTATGCAATTTCGAAAGACCAAACCAAACCGCACGTTAAAGTTGCTAATACTAAGAAGGAACTCCAAAATAAATAAAATAGGTACAGAAGATATCCCTTCCAGAACTGGAAATGTTTATACAAAATTGTTCAGATTGCAGTAAAGCCAAGTTAAATGAGCCAAATTTGTTTGCATTAACATTGAGCATATGTGTTAAAGAAATTATCTTTAGCTATTTGGTTAAGTTTCTTTGTAAAAAATGCATTAACAGAAGAGTTTTTGTTTGAATGCAGCAATGAATTTCAAATGTCCTTGAATAAAAACCAAATGTCTAGCATGTTCTCGTAGATTTAACACAAATTATGCTTTGTTAAATTTAAGTCGTGAAAAGTAAATAGTTTTTCGTATACTTTACAATCCTCTGTTACTTTATTAAGAAACGGAACAGACGAAAAAATCATAAGTACTTCAAAAAATGGCAATTCATAGGGCTTTTTTTTAATTCGCCAGTATATATCAGAAATTGGAATTGATCTACTCATGCGGAAGGTAAACCATTAAAAAGAGAAAAAAGTTCTTTTATTTCCAGTCAAATTAAATCGTTTATCGTCAGAAAACTTAAAGAAATTCTCAAAATTCTCAAATTTCCTTGTGATATTACGTTGGAAAAATTTAATATTCACAGAAGTTCGCCAGCCGAATATCTAATCAAAGCAATTTCTAAGAGGTCACCTTTTATGGAGAGTTTTTTTAATGTTAGGAATAGTAGTTGCAGAGTTATACTGCTGACGCGATTTACTCTTGACAATGTGTTTTGTTGTTTTGAGGCATTTCTACAAAGAAGCAACATGGTCATCATTCTAAGAACTAATATTCAAAAACACTGTCTTTCGGTAAATATTCTTTATAAATACCTTATTTTCAAGGTTTTGGTGTTACCGGCGAACATATGCGCAAATTATGAATTGATCAGTGAAGATAGTGAAAGCAAGCAATTTGAGGACACACTTTTTTCGATGACATTCAATAAATACGTAAACGGTAAGAACAGACTTTACGGAATATGTTAACTAAAGAAAAATTATTTTGTTATATACAAAGTGGTTGCTTCAAGTTTTCAACTTAAAACAATATCTAAATTTATTCTTCTAATTTAGAGCCCTTTTTACGTCTCTAGAACCACGGCATTATCGAGAAAATTTTATATTCCTTTACGAACACTGAGTAATTCATATAGTAAATTTACAGAACTTAATAGACCTGAGGGCGTTCATTATTATTTCTATGTTTTCCTAAATACATTCATACTGGTATTGGAGTAATGATCAAACTTATACAAATTAAGGAAAATTGCGTGGTCAATGGCGACCACTGTACATCGAGGCAGGGTAGCTGCTGATCTCTTTCCTATTCCCTCGTGAATTGTTTGTCTGGAAATATGGAGTTGAGAAGTTCGTGGAAATTCTGTAGCATGTTCCTTTTGATGATAACAAACGTGTCGTCAACGTAACGGCACCAGAAGATCGAGGGCTGTTGGCTGAAGGCAATCTTTTTCAGATCTTGTAGGACCGTTTCTGCTATTAAACCTTAGATTGAAGAGCCCATCGGAGTTCCTTTGATCTACTCATAGGTCTCTCCTGCAAAGGTGATTTATGTTTTTTGCAGAATTCGAACAGCCTCATGAGGTGTTCAATTTTGAGCAAACTCTGGGTTTCGTCATGCAGCTCCTCAAGTTACCTGCTTAAGACGTCCCGTGCTAAATCCGGTAGAATAGATGTAAATAATTTTCATGTCAAATGTAACCATTATTTCGTCTAATTGAATCCTTCGGCCATGGAGGTCTCTTAGGAATTGGGGGGTGAACGGAAGGAGGTTGTAGAGTTTTCTTGGGGGAATTTTAGTTTTGAGTACATCCATTTTGCCAAATTATAGGTGTAGCTGCCTTTTAAGGCAACGATCAGCCGCAATGAAACTTTCGGTGTATGGACCTTTGGTAGACCAAAGAAGCGAACTAGGGTAGTATCTGTTGGTTTCATCAGACGCCGTTCGTTCTCAGTGATCACATTCGAGAGTTTTAATTCTCCAAGTAATTTAATCAACTGATTGGATACTGCTTTTGCTTCTGAGTTTTGTGCTTGTCTTTAGGATTGTCTGTCATCAAGCAGGGCTTTGGCTTTTTTGTCGTAGTCTTCACAATTTATGACAATTGTTGACCGTCCCTCATACGCGGGCAGTATGACAATACGGTCGCCGCTCGCCTTTTTCATCGACAAACACCATTACACTGGGTTTGGCAGGAGAAGTCTTGCGCACAAAATCTGAGGAGGTGTAAGATGAAACCCAGAGTTCCCTTAAAATTGAAAACATCATGAGACTGTTGTAATTTTGCCAAAAGACCTACTTCACCTTTTCTGGAACGACTTATGAATAAATGAAGGAAACTCTGATGGGCTATCAAATCTCCGGTTTAATAGCAGAATTGTTCCTGCAAATGTTGGAAAAGATTGCCTTCACCCAACAGCCCCCAATCTTTTTATGCCGTTACGTTGACAAAAAGTTCGTTAGCGTTAAAATAAACACGCTGCAGAGTTTTTCTGATCTCCTTAAATCGATCTTACCAGATATTCATTCACACAGGAAGAAAAAAATGTATGAGCAGCTACCCTTCCTCGACGTACTGGTCATGCGAACTCCCGATGGCAAAATAGAAACGAGGGTCTATAGCCATGCAGCGAACACCGCTTAGCCTTTTCTGTTTTCGTAGCAACCATTCGATAGCTCACAAGCGAAGTTGTGTGAGAACGCCGTTCAAAAGAATTGAAACGCACTGCAGTAACCCGGAAAAAACACGTGAGACCCGACAGTTGCGCAACCAGCTTATGCAGAATGGCAACCTGAAAATGCAAAAATTCCAAGTCTCTAAAGAACAATGCATGAATTTCTGCCGAGATAAACTCCCTTCACACTTGGTTGAATCTCTAAATGAGACGATTACTCGTGTTTCCAACATTGAACGACAGAAGAAGAGAAATATTTTAGAGAAGAAATGGATGATTATTAATAATACATCCCACACAATCCAGAATTACTCAACAAACGCAATAAATTTGTCATCGAGAGATCTCACAACAACCGAAAAACACGTGCTTTCTATGGAAATGAAACACAACATTGGCGACTCCAAATATCTAGACTTTCTCACAAATTGAGATTCCATTGTATTAACATAAAATTTAACTGAAAATGAATGATTCAAAATCCGAAATAACACTGTTCACCCTTAAAGAACCGAACCCCCTATTCAATGTTATCACAAGAAGAGAAGAAAGCACTTACATCTCTCAAAACAGACAAAAATATTGTCATCCTGCAGATAAAGGAGGCTCAACCACCATCTTTGACAAGACAGATTACGATGCAAAATGCTATCACTACTAGAGGACAAGTCAACATACGAAACCCTTAGTACGGACCCCACCAAAACACAAAATTCAAATATTGAAAAGGTACTTAAACGTTTTACAAGGAAGAAAGAAATATCAGGAGATATTGCGAAGTCCCTAAAACAAACCGAACCAAACAAAGCTAAAATCTACGGACTACCTAAAATACACAAACCCGAAGTACCACTAAGAACGATAGTATCATTAATCGGCGCACCCAATTACAAAATTGCAAAGTGGCTATTTCGAAAACTTCACCCATTGACAAAAGATTTTGAAACATCAATTAACAACTTGATGGAGTTTTTAAACAAAGTAAAAGGGCTTGAAATAACTGCGGACGAAATATTGGTATCATTTGATGTTGTCTCTCTCTCTTCACATCAATACCATTAGATTTAGCAAGACAATACACAGAAGAATCACTTAATTCCTACAAAATGTACTTACCTTCATCTGCCCTGCTTTAAATCTTAGATCTAAGTTTGGAAACGAATTTCTCGTTCGCTTAACAATACTATAAAAAAATAAATGGAGCACCCATCGGGTCTTAAATTTCTGGCTTCTTGGCCGAAATAACTATGCAAAAATTAGAAACAATGGCCCTACCACTAGTTAACCCCAAGTTGTGGGTACGCTATGTCGATGACACGTTTGTCATTGTTAAAAAAGACCAACTTGAAATACTACACAACATTATCAATTCAACAATACCTGTAATCACATTTACGCTCGAAAAAGAAATTAACAACAAACTCCCCTTTTTGTCATAAGAGTATTCCGGCTCAGACAAGGCACCGTAATATAGCTATTTCGGGCTATTGGCCCTCATCAGCCACGGGTAGCCAACTCTTG
>JAYGXS010000006.1:1396440-1449879 GCA_036362985.1 Ligula intestinalis
TCTACAAGATAATAAACGGTCTTGAGAAAGGATTACGCTTTGAAGACATGTTTCAGTGGCACCTCTTGCCTCATCTCCGTGGGCAAACAATGAAGCTGCGCACGAAAATGTCCGAGCTAAACCTCCGCTCTGAATCCTTCACGCAACGTGTCATCCAACAGTGGAACAACCTTCCACAGTCAGTCGTGGAGGCCACTTCCTTTGACATGTACAAACAACGCTTGGATAATTACATGCCTCCCCTCTCCTCTCTCCAAGTCTGAACTCTAAAAACCAGACATATATTGTAAAAAACAATGCTACTCTCCTCCCTCCAAGTCTGACCTCTAAAAAAAACCAGACATATATTGTAAAAAACAATGCTACTCACTGTTTGCCAATACTATGTTAGTAGTGGTAAATTTACACGTGCTAAATAGGGTTTTCAAAGGCATTGCCTATTATCCTCACCAAATAAACCGAAACTGAAACTAACCTAAAGGTCGAACATAAAGTGCCACTCCTCCGCCCCTACGTTGAGGTCTGTCGCAGCGGAACAGTTGATAGCCTTCAATGCTGACTTCGCTGATCCCTAGTGCTTCGGTCAGCCAAGTCTCTGTTAATGCAATTATATGCGGTTTTTGCTCAGATACTATTGTTTTGAGCTCGTCAAGTTTATTGAAGAGACTCTGACAATTGGTATAATAGATCTCGAGGCAGCGGCCACTATTGCTTGTGGTATCTTCTAGAACCGGCCGGTTGACCTTGGATAACTTTTCCGCCTGATTACTTCCGGCCAAAGAAAAATTTCGTTCAATGTGGATTATTTCTCCTCCTGATATTTGTAGGCCGGTTCGCCTTTGTCCTTTCGGTCGTTTAGATCGTTTTTCTAAAGTCGCATTTTCCTGTGTTCCTTTGGTTCATATTTCGGCTGAAAGAAAACTCCTGCATGTTTGGTCCGCAGAGACGACTTTCTTTCCAGCATAAGCTGTGCCTGCGCTTCGGTATCCCAAATGACCTTTAATGCTCATGGCCAAGAGCTTGAACCATTCGGCGGGTGATCCTTGCCTATTCTAAATGTTTTGAGAATTTTTACAGACTCAGTGCCCCTTACTAGTGATTTAGCATACTGCCGAATGAGACCTCGATCGTGCTCCACCTTATCTCCAGCAACTGTATCCGTTGATTCTGGTGCACCCTGTATCACTATATGTTGCTTACGGTTGGCTCGAGCTTGGGCCGTGGTCACATCACACTGAAGCAGAGTAGCAGCAGGGGTTTTGAAATCCAGATCTGTGAAGGATTCTATGGATATTTTGCTGGTGGCATTTTCTTCTAAGTGACCGTTTACCCTTTGGTTCACTTTAATTTCCTTTTCTTCAGAAGCCTCCTCTTGAAGTGGTTGTCTTGCTTTTTTCACATGGCGTGCTCCAAGTTCTGTCTCGCGATAAAACTGAGGGCTTTGGTTGGTCTTTAACAGGCCGTTCTGAATCCGCCTTCTGCTGGCGTATGCACCTGCGTTTGGCCCTGCTGGACTCGTGGTTTCCTGGTGTATCAACCACTGACCTGTCCATTGCATGCGCTTCATTCGGTGGTGTTATCTTATTGTGCTTAATGAGCACTGCTAGCATCTCCGCGTAAAATTCAAGGCTTCCCTCTAAACGCATTACGCGCGTGGCTACGTAAAAACATCTATCGCAATCTGCACTCGTAGGTTTATTTGGCTGTGGTGTTCTGTTCTAAGAGGGTTGGTGAAAGAAAATGCGTTTTTTGTATATTGGGTGATCTAGGATTTGGTACGCGTTATTGAAAGCGCTTCGGCTATTTCTGGGATTACCTTGTCAAAGGTTGTAAGAGGCGGTTTATATAAGTTAACCTGGTTACACCCGGTAGAGTATATCTTAGCGACTTGGCCTTCAGGGTGTGAGCTGGTGGGGAAGACATTATAAAATTAGATCCGACCAGCCGTCAACGAATATTTTTTTCAGCTAGCAGAGATGGATCGTGCACGTTAGCGTTACCCATGCTATTAGAAACTATATTAGAGTGCATTAATTCAAAGTCTGCAATCAACCGGTTGTGCTAATATAGATAGCGAAAAGATTTGCTAGTGCAATTAATTTCAACAGTCAAAATTTGTAATGTGAATGACTCAGCCTTTGTTGTAAGGAAATTTTTGCACTGTAACAACCAGATTCAGAAGCAGCGATGTTGTTCTTAGGAGCGAGTAAACTTCCAGAATTGTGCTGATCGTAGGGAGAACTTGCAGAGCGTGGTATAATCCGCGGTCCAGTTAGAGTGTTCAAGCGAAGGACTCGTCCCACTCAGAAGGATATTTCCAACGGGCAGATAATACGCACTCCAGTTAGATTGTGAAAGCGAAGGATTCGTCTCACTCAGAAAAGATATTTTCAAGGGCAGTTCCTTTGTCAGTTTTAATAGCCAGGTGTGTCTTCTACACTAAGGTAGAGACTAAAAACCTCGTGAGCGCAAAGAGCTTAAATTCAAAACCAATTTCAAATTTCCCACCTTATATATATATATGTTTATAATGCCAGTTTACAGGCAATTTTAAACAGATGGTAAACCACCTCTTGGGCGCCTTCTAAAACTTCGAAGACAGGAGAAAACCTAAAAGAAACAACCTCTTTTGCACCCACTATCGGTTATGTTTCAATTTGGTATTTTTTCAATACTGGGCGAGATAAGGAGTTTGTTTCAAGGGAACAAAACCTGACGTCAAAGGTACGATGCAAACGGAATATATGTAGGGTTATAAAATGAGTTGACACATAAGCAGGAGAAAAGCAACAGATCGATTGTGGACATTAATTCGGGATGGGGAGGGTTGGCACAAGAACACAGTGCTCTCCGTCTTCCTTGAATGTTTGTCGATAAAGGTTGCTCTCTGTCACTACGGCACTACAGCTAGTCCACTTCATATTTTACTATTGTTAGAACTGTTGATCTATTCGTTTGGCAGCTCGAATAACTTTTAATACTGGTTGAACAGCTTCTCGAATAACTGTTCGAATTGTTGGTCTATTCGTTTTGCAGCTCGAATAACTGTAAGAACTGTTGGTTTATTCGTTATGCAGCTCGAATAACTGTTGATAATGCAATATTTCTTAATGTTTTGTTGCGTTTCGTTACCTGAATATACGCACCCGAGGTCAGTAGCTATGTCGAAGGACAGTCAGGTTACTCGGTTATTCTTTATGCGGTTCTACAGAAAATAAAAAGTAAGGTTAACGATACACATAAGCTAAAAATGTGAGGTAGAAATCAAAAGGAGGGTGGATATATATTCGAGGTGCTACGGCGAACAATCGTTTGAATGACACAGGTGTGTTGCTGCTAGTTTATAATGAGCAGGAAACCAAAGAACGAGGGATCCAATAAGGACACGGTGTGGGGAACAGATAGCGTGGGGTGGATGCATACAGACGATTCCGTATCGAAAGGGGGAGTTATTTGCAGGCTTCTGAAGACAGCGGTGGTGACGGCTGTCAGCGAACCAGAGGGGGAGGTAGCAATATAAACTGTCAGCTGCTGCGGTTACGCAAATGGCCTTAGCACGTGTAAGTTGGGCAAAAGGGGGTTTCAAGGGGTCCTCACCGCAGACGCTTCTATATTAACGCGAAAAGACATCTTGGTCAAATGCGTTCAGGATAGCTCGGCAGGACAGCTGCTGTGTTTCCTCCACTTTCCTGTGGTAGGCCGAGAGAATTTGTTGGAACATCCGTTTCTTGCTGCAGTAGGGGGCCGGAAGTATTGTGGGCTAACGTTGTTAAAGGGCAAGAGAGCCGGACAGGGGGTGGGGACAGTATTCAAAGGACACTTAAGGGATACTTGGCCGGGAAACTAGTTCAAACCTAGTGTGCATTCAACTGGAAGCAAATGGGTCAAGTCCTTACACGCAAGGGAGGCAAGAGTGCCAAAGGGGTTTGGGGACGATAGCAAGTAAATCCAAACAAAAGTTGACATTGACATGATGGATGTCACACTTCCCCGCGAGGTCGGGGTTCCCGATAATTTTAAGCGTCACGTAGTTTCTATTTGCTCGATTTCTCCTTCCAATGCACAAACTTGACGTGTGTCCCTCCGTATCGGTCCCTTTGCCGTTCGCGCGGTGACTTCTCGTATTAATCCGTCCGATCCCACGTGAAATTCCTCAATGATTGCCTTCGGACAATGTTCAATGACCAATCTTGGGACTGGAATGTACCGACTGCCACTTCTGACAAACTTCGAGGGTCGGTAAGTAGGCTCTTACCCACTTCTTCCAAAATGTATCCGCTAGGAGTTGAGCTTGTCGCCATCGTTTATTAAAATGATTTTTCTGTATCGTACTTGGAATCGGCTCAGATGAGTTGCTTCTTCGTAGTAGCAGCTTACTCGGCGTAAGAACATACTGATCATCTGGGTCGTCACTCTGTCTTACTAATGGCCTGTCGTTCAAAATCCGTTCAATTTTGATTATTGTCGTGTGTATAACTTCATCGGTTAAACGTTTTTCTTCTAGTTTTACCGTGAAGGCTTCTTTTTTCAACATTAATTTTAATTGCTTCGAAAACTTGAGCGCATTTCTCGCATCGCATACACTGATCAAGCTCTCATCTACCTAAAAATATCGCTTTGCTTCCTCGACGACATCTCTGTCGTATATTTCAGCATTATCAGTGATGGCCCGATTGAGAGCGAATGTAGCACAACTTAGAGAAGATGTAGCCCCAAATAAATGTACTTTCATCCGATATTCTTTTGGGTTTTGCGATAAGTTCTCATTTGACCACCAAAGAAATTTCAAGACGTTGCGGTCTTTTTCCGGCACTCGTACTTGGCGGAGCGTCGCTTCAATATCAGCCATCAGGGCAATTTTTTCCTGTCTGAATCGCAAAAGCACTCCAATTAGTGAGTTTGTTAAATCAGGTCCAGAGAGCAGTTGGTCGTTTAAGCACTGTCTGCCGAATTAAGCTGTGCAGTCAAACACAACGCGTACCTTCTCTGGCTTGGCTGGATGGAACACGGGATGGTGGGGAAGATACCAACAGTGGTGTACATCATTGACTAGAACTTCCTCAGCATATCCATGTTCAACATAGTCGTGCATAGTTTTCGTATACTTTTGTAGCAAGTCTTCTGATCTTAAGAGTATTTTACCGAGCAGGCAAAGACGTTGCAAGGCATATAGCTTATTATTCGGAACGATCGACGGCTGGATCTTCCAAGGTAAGGCTAACATCTAATGGTCAGCCTGAAAACAAAAAGTTTGATTCATACTTTTCAGCGAGTGACGATCGTCTAAAGACAGGTCTTTCTTTTTGCTTGGTCACTCGTTCATTGCATCTTGTGGGTAGAACATCTCCAGATCCTTTTGGAATTCAGCAATATTCGAGCAGTAGACCGCTTTGTTCTTTTTTGGAGCTGAATGTATAGGTCCCATCATTACAAAGCCCAAGGTCGTATGAATAGCGAATTGTTCGTCGGCTTTACCTAAACGTTGATCGTGTATCCAGTGTGCTTCCGGTATATCACATCCCAGTAACAGACCGATTTCCATGTTTTCACGTGATTCGAACTCGATTGTACTCAGGTGAGGCCAGAGTGAAGTCATTTTGTAACTGGGCATGATTCGGTTTGCTCTTGGTAGAGATTTGACCGAGTATGCCCGTCTGAAATGAATAGAAGATGTTCTACTCTTAGATTCTACGTCAAACTCTACTTCCATTGTCGGACATACAGTTTCAGTATTCTGTGTGGATATGACGATGTCTTTGCCTTTGCCTTTCATAACAAGAGCAGAAACGATACCGTCATGTTTAAGCGTTGAATCGGAGCCATTCTCCAAAGGAGCCAACGTCCGTGTCATGTGTTGTTTGTACCGGATAGTCACGGGAACAACTGTGAGGGCTACCTCTGGAGTCTCTTCCTGCCAGACTAAATGATGGATGGAAAGAGCTGACGAACTTTTTAGTTCGTGATCATCTTGATGTAGTAAAGTGTTATTTTCTCTGCCACATCCTTCGACTGTACAGCCGCGAGGTGACCAGCAGTTTCTGGCGATATGATTGGCTTTCAGACAACGGCGACCGATTTTGTTCTCATGTACGATCGTTCCTCTTTCTTTCACTCCCTAGGCAATAAATACCGGGCATTTGTTTGGATAGTGAGGTTCTCCACAGATCGTACAACTGAGCGGGACCGGGGTGTGATTATCGTTTGCTACCATGCTGTTCGAGACATGCAAGTTCCTGTGAAGATTGTTTGGAAACCTTTGTGTCGTTCCGGACTGCCAATTTACACGATCACCTCTTAAAATAGTTGCTAATTCACCGAATCGAGTGCGGGCAATATCAACACGTTCTTTTATGAAGTTCGCGAGATCTTCGAATCGTGGTTCTTTGCCCTGGCGTATTGACTTTGCGACGGTTTCAGCCCACTGGAATCTTAACTGTGATGGTAGTTTTCTTACAATTGATTCCAGAATTCTGCTGGAATTCAGGTCGGATGTATAGTTTAATTGGAGCAAAGATGCTGGACAAGCTTGCATTTGCTGACTTAGATGAATCAACGCAGTGGTGTCATAGACCTTTATCTGCGGTCCGTCTATTAGTTCATCGATAAATGTCCGGGCCACATATAGTTCTGGCCGAACGTTTTTCTCAAAATTTCCTTCGCCTTTTTAAGACCTTCATCAGCGTCTAATATTGCGAAATGCTGTATAGCCTCTTTTGCGTTTCCGTCAAAATACTGTATCAAGTAAGTAAGACATGTAGTGCTGTCCATAATCTTTCTCTCTATTATTGACTTGAACTCTTTTGCAAAGGCGCCATACAATTTTGGATTCCCGTAGAATCTTTGAATTTCGCGTTTTGGTAGATACAAACGATACACTGTATTGCGTACTGGAGTTTCACCGATATCATTCGAACTACCAGATTGCTGTCGAAGTCAATAGTGGCGGCTTTCTGCTCGAACAGTCAATTTCCGAACTTGGAAAGGGTCCTCAGGGTATTCAATACCCCTTTGCCAATAACACTCAAATTCATTGAAGGAAAACTGGAAACAGTGTTTTCTTGCGCTAACCCTCTCCGTCCCGAACGAATGTCTCTTAACGATTTGCAAATTTTCTCCTGCTAAGGTGTCAACTCAGTTGACAACAGAACATGTATTCCGTTTGTATCGTATCTTCGAAATCTGGTTTTCTTCACATGAGACAAACTCCCTTTCTTGCCCAATTTTGATAAAACACAAACTGGAAAGAAAATTAAAACTGGCTGCAAAAGAGGGAGTTTGTTGAAAGTTTCTTCCTGTTTTCGAGGTTTTGGAAAGCGCCCAAGAGTTGTTCTACCAATTCCTTAAAATTGCCTGTAAAATGGCATGATGAACGTATATATGAGAAGGTAAGTCGATCACGGGAACCAAAGGTTTATCGTCCTGACGTTTTGTAATCATACAAACTTCCATTGTCAAAAATAATAGTCACACTAATTGTCAAAGTATTGAAGGGTAAAGAAAGCTAGGCAGGCCAATGACTGCTGTTGTCATGCGGCCGTGAGCACATCTCGCTAGGGGGGAGAAGAAGGGGGCGGTGGTGACGCCGTGGTGATAATGGTCATGGATCGGGTTGTCATGGTCCGATGGTTGGGTTCACCCGTCGTCCTGCTGTTTGACAACTTCCCGCAAGCGCACGAACGGTGGTTACCATATCCATGTTCATGCGTCGGGTGCTGTCGGGCTGGCGATCATCGCTCTCTGGTCCCAGCGTGTGCTCGCCTTTGTCTGCGTTGCTCTTGTTTTCATATGTCAGAGGGCTCGTCTCGTCGGTGTTCGGTAGTGACATCGGGGTAATAAATGCCATTAATAGAGTTCGCATTCTCGGCTTGTTGTGTTCACGCGTTGTCCTGCTGTGTTGCCTACCTCTCGCAAACGTGCGAACGGTGGTTGCCATGTCCATGCTCCCGTCTTGGTTGCTGCCGGGCTGGCGATCATCTCCGCTGTCATTTAGCCTCAGCGCATGCTCCCGTTCGTCTGCGTCCACATCATCTTGCTGGTCCTGTGGGCCTGTAGACGCCATGGCTTGCCCTCTGTTTGCGACTACATTTGCCGGTCGTGCATGCTCGTTTGTGCTGCTGGTTGGCGTGTTTTCCGTGGTCATGTTGCTTGTACTCAGCCCGTAAAGCTTGGTAGGCTGCTGGCGGCGTTACACAGCCATTGATTGGATTGGATATGGTATGCCAGGCTTCCAGTGTTTCCCTAGCTGTTTGGTGGCTTCCTCGCCCCAGGATCTCAGCATCTTGAAAGGCAAACGTATGCTCTGTAGCTATGCAATGTTCCGCCACTAGGGAGCGTTGTTCCTGTCTGCGCACCGCTCCTTCGTGTTTGGTCATACGGGTTTGCAATCGTTTGCCCAGTTCCCAGACATAGTTCACTTCACAGGAACTACATTTTATCCGGTACCCGACGTTGGCCGTTTCATCTCGGGATAGGGGAGCCTTTGGTTTCATTATCAATCGTCGGGTCATCGCTTCTGGTCTATGGGCGATGCCGATACCCAATGGTTGCAGGAGTCGAGCGGCTGCTTCAGACACGTTTGCAATATAAGTTAGCGTTCGCCATACTATTGGTTTGTTGATCGTTGGCGTTCTTATTGGGTTGACCCGTCTACGGCGCTCTATGAAGCTCCAGGGGTATCCGTTGGTAGTGATAATCTGCTGTAGATGGCGGAGTTAAGCCACTTTATCGGCTCTTTCGCCGCAGTGAGTTTCAGCTCTTTTGTATAGACTTCGTTCACAGCTGCGTTTGTGACGCAACGGGGGGTTGCTTTAGTAGTTGAGTATCTGACGCGTGTTGGTGGCTTTTCTGTTAACTGTTGTTGTTAGGTTCCCGTCAGCCTTGCGATGAACCAATACGTCCAGGAATGCCAGATGCCCGTCGTTCTCGGCCTCCATTGTAAATTTAATATCCGGAAAAATTGAGTTGAGGAGGGCATAGAAGTTCTTGACTGTGTCCCGTTTTAAAATGATGAAAGTGTCGTCTACATAACGTGCCCAAATCTTTGGCTTGTGGGTGGCGTACACTAGTGCTTCTTACCTCTGGAAGACCACTTCGGCTATTAAAACGGATAGTGGTGATCCCATCGGTGTACATTTGATTTGCTCATACACCGTCCCTTCGAAGGTTAAGTAGGTTTTGACGCAGTACTCCATCAACTGTATGAGATACCTAGGTCGAGGTGGTTTGACTGCCTCTGTAAGGCGGGTATCAAGTAGTTTGCTTACAATTTCAATGGCCAGGCTCGGTAGGATCGTTGTGAACAGTGAGATAACGTCAAATGATATCAATATCTCATCTGCCTCGAGGTGTAACCCAGTGAGTCTCCCCAAGAAATCCGTGGCTGATCGGACTGTCGTATCAGAGCCCGAGGTGAGGGGATTCAAGCGTCGAAACATCCATTTTGCCAGGTTAAATGTGGGTGTGCCTCGAAACGACACGATTGGACGAAGAGGATTACCCTCTTTGTGAACTTTAGGTAGCCCATAGAGTCTTGCCATCGCTGCATCGTTTGGTTTGATGGCCAATCGTTCCGCTCTGGTCATCGCACCATTGTTCTGTAGCACATTGAGTGTTGAGTTGATTTGTGTTGCCAACTTTTTATCGGGTCACCTTCACACTTTTGGTATGCTTGGCGGTCCTCATGCAGTGTATTTGCCTTATGCAGGAATACAGCCTTGTCCAGTACAACTGTAAGACGCCCTTTGTCCGCTGGTAGCATGACTATTGTCCTCTCATCAACCGAGATTGGAGCAAGGACATGACAACCAACGTTCGCACGTTTGCGGGAGGTAGGCAACACAGCAGGACAACGGGTGAACACAACCAGCCGAGAATGCGAACTCTATTAATGGCATTTATTACCCCGATGTCACTACCGAACACCGACGAGACGAGCCCTCTGACATATGAAAACAAGAGCAACGCAGACAAAGGCGAGCACACGCTGGGACCAGAGAGCGATGATTGCCAGCCCGGCAGCAACCAACGCTTGAACATGGACATGGCAACCACCGTTCGTGCGTTTGCGGGAAGTTGTCGGCACAGAAGGACGACGGGTGAACCCAACCATCGGACCATGACAACCCGATCAATGACCATTATCACCACGGCTCCACCACCGCCCCCCTTCTTCTCCCCCGTAGCGCGACGAGCCCACGGCCGCATGAAAACCAACACTGAGCTTTCCGCACTGCCACTTGGGACGCATCCTTCCGCGTTGTCATCACAGTCTGCTGACTGCAGTGCGTTAATTTGGATTTCAGATACAATTTTTCCCATCAGTGACGCCGATGAGCAGAGATTAATGTAGAATTAGTCAATCCTGGGTCGGTGATGTTCTTGAGCATGTATCCACCTAAACCAGCTGTCCACAATTCTCTATGTCGGGCCTTTGCGTAAACCATATCCTACCAGAAGTAATAATTGAGTGCAGTTTGCAGTTGCCGAGATAATGCACTGACAATTTTTTTATTGGAAAGCAAGAAACTGGGAGTAACCTTAAGGATCGAGCCGCATTATTCAGTCAGTCAGCCAGTATATTTGAGGAAAAAATAGGCTTGTGCCTTTAAAATCCCTTTTTGTCACATCAAAATACCAAGTAGTCAGTCAGGAAAATGTAGACCATCAAATGGTGCAGTTGGGTTTTTAAGGTTAATTTGTCACATAGTTCACGGTGTGCTGTAGCATATGTATATGAAGTCGGCATTTAAATGTTTCCACAGATTAGGACATTACAATTGCCTCATCTCGTCAATTAACCAAATAGTGCTGTACTTCGAGTATTGGCTGTATTCCGAAGCTAAATTACTCAATACATAGGATGGAAAATTTTGGAAGGGAGACTATCCATTGATGCGTATAGAAATGTCAAACACATCCTGGGAAACAGGACAACATAGCTGACCAAATGACGTGTGGAGAACCTTTAGCTCGACGCGGAAAAGAACTGTTTACCACAATTTTCCTCCCACACGAAAGACAACTACAAATCAGCTAAAATGAAAAAACGCTAACTTAAGGGCCGTTTTCAAAGAAGAAACCATTTTTTGAAGGCGTTGCAAGCTAACCAGTTCCCATAAACGCTAGCAGGAATATAAACAGCGACGTAGAATTTTTGTAAGTCTTACGAAAGCAATATGAGCTGAACATTCTACAAAATTCTTTTGCACATCCTAAGATAAAATATGGTTTCACACGAAGGACAAAAAAGAACTCAGGAATTGATCCATGACCTAAGATCTACAGACGGAAGACTAGAGACCGCCGACCAGATGAAATCAAACATTCATTCCAATTTATTTCAGTACGCATTCACGCCAGAACGCAGTCATTTTGCAAATGCTCCATACGTTTGCCAAAATATATCGCATATCCTTCGCTCCTTTTCAAATCCCAAACTAGAGAAGCCACAGTATTCACAGTACATAGTCACGGTCGAATTACTACACATTAAGCCTACGAAACCATTTAGGCCGGATCTAATTCCTGCTATACCACTACAGCAAACAATGAACGAACTGTTAAGACCTCTGTTTGTGCCCTGCCAGTCTTACAATCTACCGTTACATTAAGTGCCACCATATTGTTTGGATTTATTTTCTTCGTTCCTCATTAGTGTGGCTGCATTTAATTTTATAACTATATACTCAAAGATTTCTTTGTTATGGTTAAAGACTTAAAAAAACATTAACAGTCCTAACGTATTATTTCAAAACAGTGACCATTCTGTATTTTGCTAGCGGTGAGTACTCACGCCCCACTGCTTTTTGCTAGTTTGTTTTAATTGTCACCTACAATTGTAGGTCAGTGACTTTTCAAAGTTGGTTTACCGTAGCGCGATAATGCGCTCCTTGAAGGTCTTGACTTTTTTCGTACTTTTGAACGTTCTAAATGCTTCTATCTTGCAAAGTGGTAGGGAGCTCATAATAAATAATTCTTCAGATTATGATGCTGATCTGGACTATTTGGATATGGACCCCGACTCGTTGTTGGCTGAAAATGCGCACATAACAGCCAACGCGACGTGTGGAATAGACAAGCGGGAATACTATTGTCGGATAGTGGACCATGCAGCTTATTATTCTGGGTATTTTTTTAAAACTATTTATTTATTTGCTTTTACATAATAAATGATGTGAAATAATGTTGAAATTATATGCAAATACGTTCTATGTACATGAATTCATGTATTCACATCTATGAATACATGCAATATGCAGGGATATATTGGAGAAATCTTTAAAAAATGCAGTTTTTTCATGAAAACTAAGTGATATTGACTCGAAAAATCCATGTTTCTGTGCAGTTTGCATTTTTTTCTACTTTACTATATTGACAGGCAAATATTTTGCCTTTTACAGCACAAACGAAGATATTCCACCTAAATTGATTTGCACGTAATTTTTCTATCTCTATTTTGCAATTAAATTTCCTGTTCACTAAGTTATAAAAAATAGTGTTTTCTTTTGAGATACCCTGGAGTTTTTGCTATACCTTTTCCAAAAAACAGTAAAATAAATTCTGTAGGTTCTCAGATATTTATATTACTTTTCGGTGTAACAAAGTGGTTTTTTTAATTGAGTTTTCTTTTGGCTGTATTCGTAAGGCGAATCAGACAGTAACGAACAATAATTTACGTTTATTTTATTGTATTTTTTCTGGATATATCGCTTCAATTTTAGTATTATTAAGGACCAAATGCTTTCATCCACCAAGAAATAAGACGTTGCATTCTTCAGAAACTTCATTTTTGCGTTTTCTCCAAAGAAGCTTGTATAATTATGTAGTTTCATACACCTCGTTATTCGAATACCGTGTAAATAATGCACTTTAAATCAGCTCTGAATCCCTTTCATACTTACTCTCCCGATTTGATTGAAACTTCGTTTTGTACACCAATCGCACCCTATATCCTCTTGACGAAAGATATGGTTGTTCAATTGATTAAGCTAGAAAATCCTTATGTCATATTAAAACGTGCTTGCACTTTCTTCAATCGAAAATCAAAAAATCTCATATTGTCCGCAGAATGCTCCCTGCTCTGCCTTATTATTAATATTGTATACTAATTGATCTTATATTAGACTTTCGAGATCAAAGCGGCAAGTGTACACCTATACCCAGTCCGCCAGAACCTATAAGGATGTTGATGGTAGTGTCATCGAATGCAATTACTGCGACGACAGAGATCCAAGTCTACGACATCCAATTAGTTACGTGATTCAGGGGGACTCGGACCGTTGGTGGCAAAGTCCAACCCTGGCGGAAGGTCTTAGATATCATGCCGTGACTATCGATATCGATCTAAATCAGGTAAACTGATTAGTGAATGCATTTTATGCTGTAAATTAAACTATAGCGTGTGCATGCATATCTTACAAACAGTTTGCTATTCATTTTCCAGGTCTACCAAATCGTCTTCATTATTTTGCGTATGGGTGACTCGCCACGTCCAGCTAACTGGATTCTTGAAAAATCGATTGATGGGAAGACCTTCGAACCTTGGGTGTTTTTCGCCGAAACAGTCGAAGCCTGCCGCAAGCTTTATCAACCACTGATCGATTATAACATGAAAATAACAAGTGACCCACGCCCAAAAAGCCTGCGAAACGATGAGGTCAGTGCTTGTTGCTTTTTTAGTGTATTTATTATGCTTTCAATGGACCAGATGAACACAGAGGATGCAGCTGGACATTTATTTGTTTTATTTCCGTTTTTCATCGTGTATAACTTTTTATTTTCTTCTGTGAAGGTGTACTGTACAACGTTCTTCAGTCAACCACAGAACCTGGAAGCTGGCGAAATAATCGTGACGCTTACAATGGATCGCGAAGGCGCATCTCAATCTTATGCTGAAATGACCACTCCGATTGACCCGGAGTTAATTGTAAGTTTTTGAGTTAATAAGCGTTTGCTTTGAATGTAGTTGACCAAATAATGACATGTCCAAGACATTCAGTTCAGATTATTGATGAAAGTTTACAGTTTTGAAATGCCGTTAAGCTTGCACACAGTTTTGCATTTTGGCTGTGTTCGTCCTTTGAAGTAAAGTAAACGAATAATATGTGCTAAAATTGCCTTTCAGGACTTTCTGTCGGCTCGATTTGTACGTCTCAAATTCCAGAAGTTGCAAACGCTGTCAGGAGACTGGATGACTCTGCCTAATCAAATGGACGAATCTGTTTACAATCGGGTAGTTATACAGTCCTGAATTGATTTACATTACTATTATGAATTAAGGACTATTAAAATTTTAAAAAACATTGTCTACTTATAATTTAATAATGGCGACAAAGTAGTTTGTTTTCTATTTTGAATTATTGGGTGTGTTTTGAACAATCGCGAGTAAGCTTATATTGGTAAAGTTTGATTATTTTATTAACTTCTGTTTATTTTTTATCACTTTATCCTCCCGGACAATGAAATCATTCTTATATATTCGTTTTCCTACACCTTAGTACTACTACTCTATTCGGAATATCAAGGTCGGTGGAAAATGCATCTGCAACAGTCATGCGAACAGATGTGAAGCAAAAGTTGTAAATGTAAGTCTTCTATAATGTTGCTCCATCGCGGGAACTTGTTTGGCAGACCAAGAGGCAGATTTAACGGCTTTGCTTAACTGCACTGCTTGCTATTCGTAACCAATAGCCTATAGAACTAGGATATGCCCAAGGAACAGAGGATGGACTTGCCTTTGATTGGAAATAAAAGTTATATTGTTTTCTGAATTTTCTCATTTGCAAGTAATATTCTTTCTACTCCACCTTTTTGTGGCGGAAAGATTAAAAGTGTTTAACCGATTTTTTAAGGAATATGCGGTCAAAGCAGATGGTCGCCGAATTTTACGAACGATGATTATTGACAACTGCATAGTTTTATCATAGTCATATGTCATCAGATATCTCCGTAAAAGGTCCTAGTAGACAACCAAGGTAATCTTTAAAAGTTCTACGGATCTTGTTCTCTCAGGAATCACAAGATGACTCTCAGGCCTCAAAAGCCGGCACAGTAATAATGTTGTTCATTCGATTTTTATGTGGAGAATCATACAAAAAAGGGGCGTTCATTGGAAGAGGTTTATCGTAAGTCTGACGTTTTGGTTAGTTGGCTTGTCTGCCAACTTTCAGAGAATGAACACTCTAGCTCATGGTTCTCGTGTTCTGGCAATCGCTGCTGAGGCGCTGCTGAGCAAGCATACACAACTAGACTGACAGTCATTGAATTTTTATCGATCCGTTCAATGCGCCAATGCGGCTGACAATTTTTTCCTCTTTTATATGCATTCGAACGCAAAAACTTACCCCCGGTTTTAACGCAGGTACGCTACTGAGAGACCTAAACTGCTTTTTCAGAAAACGTCAGGTTTAATAAGAGAAATAAAGGTGAATGCCTTTAAACTTCCTTTTAATACAGAGCAGCTATGAAATGCACCGGTTCAGCAGAACATTGCAAAGCAGTGGCGATGCCAGTAAATGGAACTGGGTAAAAAGAGTAGACAGTGAAAAGACTCCTTAGAAATCGCGCGGAAATTCTAAACGTTTTAATGGCATTTGATGGATTTTTAGGAGGAAAACTGCAGCTCGTGTGGGAGAGGAGTATATGGAAGATCGGATGAACTGCTGTTGAGCGTGCTTGAAGCAGGAACCCATCGCAGAGAGGAAGCAATAGCCACCGTATACCTCGCAAATGCGAGTAATTTAGAAAAAAGGAACAACAAAAATGTTTATTATTATTTCATTTTCTTGCACTTTAAGGTGATGTAGCTGTAACCCTTTCATGAATAGAATCACAGGCCGTGTACGTGCCTGGCAGACGCTCAGTGCGAGATAATTGTCTGAAAGGTGTGTGATCGTTTGCGGTCAAAATGGACCGATGTGCATTTTGCGCGATGAACCAACATCGGACCACGTCAGGGTACGGTGCGCGTTAATTGGATTGCACTTTTACAATGAATGCCGAACATAGAAGGCAGAGGACCCGGTGGCACGCATAGGAGCGCGTATAGGCCGCGCTAGCCACCTGCGCCGATCTTGCCTTCAGGCTTCCTGACTCTGTCCTGACACGAGACACCAGGTGAGGAAATAGGGTTTGCGAGGGAGATGCTCTTCAGGCCTATTATCAGCACAAAAATAATTCACGCGCAAGTCACCGAGACTGGGCCTGATTGTTTTAAGGCGCGAGGTGGGCTTACTTAGAGACGATGGTCAAGAAATGGCAGTAGTTATTGGGAAAGAGAGATATATATAAAGTAACTTAAGGGTACACTTCGGGGTAGGCTCGCGCCACGTGAACCCTCTGCGTCCCACAGTGCTTCACGTCTTCCTGACTTGGTCATATCCTATTGGTGGGTGAGGGAAAGGTGTGTGTGGAAGATACTTTGCACATCCACAAGTGGGAGTGAGTGCGATAGGTGCTACGCAAGCCTGCTTTTCTATATATATATATAATTCTAAAACTTTCAACAAAAATGTCCTCCATTCACAAAGAATACAATTTGGGGCGCAAAAACTCGCAACACCAGCAAATCGAAAGCACCCTTCTAGACTGCGATTTTCGACATCGTGGAAGAATATAGGCCGATTTGGAGTGCTTTGAAATTGGTGCTAGTGTCCTGCTGCACTGATGACCTCACTGTGGTTCTTATAAAAAAGGAGGTACGCAAATCGCGAGAGGAGGGAGGACAACAGTGGCGCCTAAAGTCGGAAGGCCCGCATACAAAGAAATGCGCACCCATAACAAGAACAGCACATTCGGGGTAATTTAAGGGTACACTTCGGGGTAGGCTCGCGCCACGTGAACCCCCTGCGTCCCACAGTGTCTCGCGTCTTCCTGACTTGGTCATGTCCTGTTGGGGAGCGAGAGGAAGGTGTGTGTTGTAGATACTTTGCACGCCCACAAGTGGAAGTGAGTGAGATAGGTGCTACGCAAGCCTGCTTTACTATTAACAACTTCACGGGCAAGTCAAGCTACACGATGGCCAGCGGACTGCTCTTCAGCACACTGCATGAAGACTGCATTCATAAAAGCTTCGTACGTTTGCTAGGTCTCATCCTGAAGCTAAATTTGTGAATACGGTAGGTTCTGGAAAGAGATACACTGTAAACACCGAGAGTTTTTAAGAGGTGTGACACTGCTTTGAGGCGGAGCGCCATAAGAAGGGCAGAAATCCGTCATTTTGCTTGGTTTCCCAGGCCTAGATTCGTCGTGTGTGACCATTTCTGGCCAATCGGTTCCAGGATATTCTCACAAAATTAAAGGATCCAGCAATCTCGCCGGCCGGTCGGTGTGGGAAGTGGTTCTGGCTTTGAATGGATCAGGTTTATCACTTTGAACGAACGGCCTTTCTTAATGTATAATTGAAGTTAAAAAAATAGTGTTGGAGGTGGGATTTTCAGCACGTTTTATTTGCCATGTTTCCATTCAGTGTGCATTAATCCTTTCTTATCTCTCCCTCTCTTCACAGGGTGTTCCCCGAGCTGTCTGTGAATGCCAACACAACACCTGCGGACACAATTGTGAAAAATGCTGTCCTCTCTTCAACCAACAGCCCTGGCGTCCCGGAGGCATGTGCGAAGGTGAGTTAGCTCTGCTTGCTGCGAACTGACTTTGCAGTCTTATGAAATGAGAACCAAAGTTGTTGTTATTCGGCAAGACAATGATTAGAGCATCATACTTCTGATAAAAAGGACGCGGGTTCAATCCTCGAGTGGTGCAACACTTGGCGATGGGTATGGCTGGCTGATGATGTCTAATGCGCCAGAAATGGCCATTTCAGTCTCCTTTGTTTTTGTCAGATCTGCTATCTGCCTAAAACTTCCAGCCACTATGGCTGCTGATGGGACTCAAACGTGAATCCCCCAGGCAGAGCCGGACAAGTGAGTTCCGTTAGCGATCGTTGGACCTTAATGGTCAAAAGTTATGCAATGTAGGAGAACGTTCGCTTTCCAGGTATTTACATCGGTAAAAAAAGAAAAATGATCGAACACCGAATTGATTTGTTTATTGTTCTGAGTTTTCAAACTGTTACAGGAGTCTATCGTTAGAGAAAGGAAATTACCACAAAAGACTGGCTTTTTATAACTATTTTTAAACACGTTTTAACGAGCAACTCCTTTGTTATTGTTTACTCTCTCTGACGGTGGACTCATGTACGAGTCCGAAAACTCACAGCAGTAAACAAATCAATCCAGTGTTCAATCACTTTTCTTCCATACCGATTCTGCAGTGTGTTTTCGGGAATGAAGTATGACTTAGGTCAAGCGTTTGTATTAACTGTTTTGCGGCAAAGCAGTTCACTAACGTCACAACACCGACTTTCGACGGGGCTGCTGTTAGGCCAGCTAACAAATACCAGCGAAGTATTTGGTAAATGTCCTTCAATGTGGAACAAAAAAGGTATCGTAATACTTGGTCATGACGCGTCTTTTAATGTGTTCGCAGATGAAAATTCACCGATCCCGAATTGAACTCAGTCATCACACTCTGCCTTCAGCCACACATCGGCTAATGACATTATCGACAGAGACAAGAGAAACTGGAATGGCCATTTCTGGCTCATTTACCGTTATCAGCCAGTCAGTAGCCAAATCAAACTGGTGCCCTACCCAAAGCTCGAACCCTAGCCTTTTTGATCAGATATGACTGTGATATTTCACGAAATGGGAACCCAAGTTGTTGAAATTTGGCAAGACAACGTACGTGTAGCATTAGACTTCTAGCAAAAGGTCACGGGTTCAAGTCTCGGGTGGGGAACCACTTGTAGTCAGCTATGACTGGCTGATAATGAGCTAATAAGCCAGAAATTGACATTTCAGTCTCTCTTTTTGTGCCGGCAATAGTAGCTGCCGAACACTATTAGCCGCTACGGCTGCTGGGTGGATACTACAGGGTGCCCCACGAAAAACCCCTGAATTTATGATAATGTTTATACTGTTATAAAAATAAAAATTATTGATTACAATTAAAACTAACAACTTTATTGTGTAATTAACAAACTGTTACCTTATAAAAAGTTACAGATACCGCTCAAAATGCTGTCCATTAACTGCAGAACAGCGACGTAAGCGATATATCCAGCTCTGAGCTGCTCGACGAATGACATCAAGAGGGATGTTGTTCCATGTGTCCATCAACACATGCTTTATTGACTCAATATCAGTGATTCCCATTTTTCGTCTCTGAAGCTCCTGTAAGATTACACTCCAAATGCAAAAGTCCATTATATTCAGGTCAGGGCTCTTGGATGGCCATTGCTGAGGTGTGATGAAATCCGGAGTGTAAACTCGGAGCCAGGCGACAGTGTCATTGGCAGTGTGTGGCTTTGCACCATCTTGCTGCCACGTCCAGGGTTCTCCCTGAATTACTTGATCAATATCTTTCAACATCTGCGGGCACATCTCCTCTCTGTAAACGACTTGATGTACAGTTTTTTTCGTTCTCCGACTCGGTGCAACACCTTCCTGCCCAGAAGCATCTCCTCCAATAAAATAGAGGTCTGTTTTGCCTTGGCAGGAAACAGCACCATAGCACATGATCGATTTTTGCTGCTTGTCTATCTCCACCGGCAAATCCTCATCAGGAATCTCAGTTTTGACTTCCACTGCACGATATATGAGTTCATTTAGCCTATTCAGTGGTGCAGACAAGCAGAATGATGATTCATCTGAGAACCACACTTGTTTCCATTTTTCTCCTTCACTGAAGCGCTGAAGCATGGCATCACACTTTGTCTTTCGAGCTTGCTGGTGTGCTTCAGTTAAAATATGGCATTGAATACGTCGAAAACATTTTAAATTGGATTTTGCAATTGTTCTGTGCACATACCCTTTTGACAATCCCAGTTCCTTATAAATGTCTTCTGTGATGATCTGGTGGAGTTACGGCAAGTTCCAAGACTACTTGCCTTGTTGGGGAATCGTGCCTGCAAGAAGTGCCACTACCAGGCTTGCGCATTTTGCTACAGGTGATCCACCTTGTTTGAATGCAGCCGCGACACCTCTAAACTGGTCAGTTGTAACGGCACCAAAAAATTTAAGCAAAATGTTCCAACATTTCTGCAACCCCCATGTTGGATGTTCTTTCAGGAATAGAACGATGACATCGCGCTGGAAATTGCTTAGCTGTGGCATGGATATACACGTCTTTCCAGAATATTCCTGGCATATGGTGCGCAGGTGGGCATTTTAGAACCTTCTCCTCTGCGACCACCACCCACGTTGTATGGGTGCTCCTCACCACTGAGCGGAACATGGCGTGGGCGACATGAATGCGGGTGCGAACCAACGGGGGTGGCTTAACTTCGGATGTGGCCCAGGTGTTCTGTTTTCTCCGCCATCGATCGTAACGGCATTGGCGGTCCGGCCGCCGTAACAATCACAAACTTAGGGGGTTTTGTGGGGCACCCTGTAGAAAGAGCTCCAAGACAGGTCAAGATGAGAGAGTTCCGTTAGCGATCGGTGAACCTTAGTTGACGAGTATTTTGCAAAAGAGAATCTGACCTACGAAGGGTGTTACGTGTATGTTACTCGTTATGCTTCAGTAACGTAACAACGCCGACTTTCGAAGAGGCTGCTGCAAGGCCAGCCGCCAGATACGTATTTTTGCAATTAAATTCACACATATTTTATACAAAAAACCCGCGCCAGAATATTCATTCTGGTTAGTATTTGATAGGAGATGTGGGTATCTTTGAAAAGCCTACCTGAAGAGCAAAATATCTCAATGCATGATCATGCTGCATAGTATGTCACTTGAAACATTTAACATATCTGATCCCTTCTTGAGAGCGCATAGAAGTGTGCTAGTTTCATTACAGTGATAATACCAAGCTGATACTTTTGACAGTATATCGGGATCCAAGGTACTCAGGAATCAAAATGCATCTATTTCGAAGAAGGCTCGATTTTCTTCCAGCTTAGTTAGAACATTTTAGTGCCAGTGTTCGGTAAAATGTATGTTAAAGTTTATAAAGGCACCGAAATCAATATGAAAAGTGTGTATTTTGAAAAAAGTCATTTTTAACAGATGGCTCGCTTTAAAGCCAATATTTTGAAGCGACTGCAATATTCTAGCATTATACTGCAGGATAAGTAATAGGGGCAACCCATTTAACAGTAATTTTCAAAATAATGACATCGTCGAGCAGTTTGATCAACATATAATCTGACGGCAGAGTCGATTTTCAAATATTCCTTCGTGAAATTTCACCAATCGCGAACGAAAATCACTTATCCTGTTCTGCCTTGAGACTAATTCCCGAACCCTTCCATCAGCCACGCAGCGGCTAATGATGTAGTTCAAGTTACTTTACTGACAAAGTCAAGAGAGACTAGAGTAACCACTTCTGGCCGTTATCGGCCAGTCATACCCAACCCCACCCAAGGCTCGAATTCATGAGCGCAAATGGCAGAGCACCTGGGGCTGGATATGACTGGCTGATGACGGCTTATGAGCCAGAAATGGCCATTCTAGTCCCCTTTGCCTGTGCTGGTAATTTTATCTGTCGTTTTTCGCTTTTATAAAATCAGGTCGGTCTATTTAAGGAAACTGAGTATCATATTAAGTGGACTAAGGCCCAATTCTGAGTCTTTCACATTTAACTGATTGAATGGAAATGGGCCTTTTTTTCTTTTCGAGGCTCTACCAATGAGGCTGTTGGTTTAACACAGCTTTGGCTATTAAGCTCTGGTTAGTGACAGTTCTGTCTTATTTCACCACAATAATCAAGTCTTGCAAGGCCACTTTCTATCTCCTCAGAATTATGCGGTGATAGATACTCATTGATAAACTTTAACCGGTCGCTAACGTCCCGCTCTGCCTTGGGTCTCATTCTAGAGCAACGCTAACAGCCGCACAGCGGCAAGTAGTCTAGACAGGTAGCATTTTCGGTGAAGGCAAGGGAGACTGGAATGGCCATGCGGTGATTGTCTGCTTAGTTAGACATAGAAACTTGTGGTTGTGCGGTCATTTCTCGAACGAGGCAAATAGGGTGTCTGAGTGTCGGTTCTCTTCAAATGTGCTGTCTCTGAGCTGGTAGTGTGTCCATTTCCAGTATGTGGTCGATCCGATTATCCCGTGTATGATCCCTGATGTTGGAAAGGGGGCAGGTTGATTTATTTAACAAATGCATGGGAGACTTTGTGTTCCAGGTGCTAGAATGGATAAAAGAGAACGTTAGTAAAACACTGGAGCAGTTTGCTTATCGCCCTGAGCTTTCAAACTCGTACAACATTTCCTCATCAGAGGAAACAGCGGCAACAAAATGGGTGATAATTATTGGAGGATGTGCAATAAACACTTTTCAGTGATGTACGTCTGATGATGACCGCTCAGAGCTCTGTACGCCGTCACCGAATCGATATATCGATTAATTGATTGATTTTAATACTGTGCTTAAATGTCTTACGTCCTCGTTATCTTTCTCCTTTTCAGAATGCAATTGTCACGGAAAAGCCGATGCTTGCGAGTACAACCAAACAGTGGCCAATCTACAGCTGAGTTTAAACCGGTTTCGTGTCCGCGAAGGTGGTGGTGTATGCATCAACTGTCGGGTACATTCCTTTCTCATGCTTATACTTTTCGACTGCTTATTTAAATACGAAGGCAAATTGTGCTTGCATTGTCTTTTGGAGATTGAAGTGCTAGAACATGGAGGCCTAGGACTCTGCAAGAAATTTTATTTTCGAGATATCCAACCACCTTGCCAGAACTGCTACCACAAGTGATAGATAGAATGTTAGGCTGCCTGCAAAGGAGACGAAGATGTGATAACTGGGAGAGCATGTATATTTATCTAAGGTTTCGGCTTCGTAGAAGAGACCATCTTCAGAAACAACGAGAATGTAGCCACAATTGACGTGTTTTTTATCACAGCTACGAAAATAATTGGAGGAGAGATGGAGCTTGTCGATAGGGGCATTATTTGTGATAAGCTGAGTCCTTCGATCACGCTGTAATCATGGCACGCGTCTCTGGCCGGCAATTGGACCGCGCGAATGAAGGGCGTTATAGAGGGGGTCTATCAACTTGTCTGTTCATGGAGTGAAAGTCAGATATCCAGGCACCCGGCAGTTCTATCCCGTTCTTGTTACTGGCTCGCGCCATTATTCGCGTGCCTGTGAAGTTCAAGTCAAGTCAAGTCAAATTTATTACAGGAAATATAGGCAAACGCCTTTAAACTCCCTCTTGGTACATAGGATTTAAGAACTGCATCGGCATAGCCGAACATTCCAAAGAAGTCGTTGACACAATTTCAGACGACTACTCGCTTGTTTCAAGTAATACACGCACACTCAGTTCACACGAGCCAGGAGTGTAACTGAGCGAAAAGAGCAGACATTGAAAAAACTCCTAAGGCTGGCTCGTAATTCAAAATGGAATGTCATTTGTGGTTTTTAGGAGAAAAACTGTCGCTCGTGGAGGAAGTATGTGCATGATAGGGGCATGGTGCTTCTGTGAATGTTGACGGTAGCAATGGCGTCCATGACGAGTAATATCTACATTTTTGAAGGACCATACGAGGAGGAGACCTCGGAGCCACGAGAACGTCCTGCAGAACCGGAGATGCGACCATAATACGCCTTTGCTGTGCCAAGAGCCGAGGAACCCGCCACGTCGTCAGCAGTCGGTCGATACGAGAAAGGTTGTGACAGGGCCGCGTAGCCTAGGTCCATAGTTGAATTCGATGCCCCCCTCAAGGGTATGGGTAGCGACCTAAGGCAATGGGTCGGCTTTCCGCCCTACCCGTTTGTGCTTCATTATTCGTGAGCTAAGTCCTCATCCGGTCTGTTCTGTCTGATTGCGAGAAAAATCGCGACATGGCACCTGATAAACAACACCAGACTGCTAACCTACATCCAGTGGGTCTTTTATTTGCATGACTCGTGAACGCATGGTAGCTGTCGGGCGATGAGCAATACCCACGCCGAGCTCTGTAGCAATACGCTCGGTTGCTTCTGACATGCTTTTAATGTACGGTAGAGGGTGCCAGACCATTGGTGGCTCACCTTCGTTTGTTCTCCGTGGGCGCGTACGTAGGCAGCGGCTGACTAATCTGTTTGCGTACCTGTTCCTTGCCATTCGGCCCCGAAGATGCCGTATTTCTTGAACTCGTCCATCAGTTTCACGTCACTGTGTTGCTGTTCTCTTGAAGGGCTCTCTTATAAAGCCTCGTTTAGGCATCATTGGCTGGTTGCCATTTTAGCTGAATTGTGTTATTCACTCCTCTATGTATTTGAAAAACATAGAGAGAGGCTCTTTGAAAAAAATGTGATGTGCGATTGTCCATATTCCAATCACCATATACCACCCGTCATTCGGGTTTTACGTACAAAACACCTTTATCGCCGATAGAAGCAGGAAGATGAGTTCGAGATAACAGGCCTCAGAAGAAGCAGAAGACGATGTGCTCACCAGAACATGACTTTGATTACCCAAACCTAACCTTGCAGATAAGGGTGATGAGGACGCCACGGATGCGACCATTAGACGTCATCTACCAGCGATCGCATCCTCTTCTTGTGAGCGTCTTCATTTTTGGACAACAATGCACACGGCAGCGTGATTGAGGTCGAATACGTAAAGGAGAGCCACTTTAGGGTGTTAAGGCTAGAAATTGCAGCTTGCACGGGTGCAGTATGAATTCCTGCTTTTAATTTTTTTAACTCACAATACATGGTTATTTTTATCCTCAAACCTATCAACTCGAGGCCCAGGAAGTAATTTACTTTTAAGTCAAAATGGATTGCAAAGGGCATACTTTACCGACAAAGTTGCTCAAAACACTGCACGCACTTTCCGAGGTGAAAGTCGGAGACTTTGAAGTAGCTCGAGGGAAGAGGTTTATGTTTATTTTGACTTTTCGGAGAGCTTGGCCGATGTTTTTCACAAATGGATAGCTGACCAAATTCTCTGAATGCCATAAATACATGTGTACCTAGGCTTAATGCAATCACCCATGCATATTCATAATCCATCAACTATCATCAAATGTCGACCCGCCATAATATATCAACGTGGAATTATAATACTACGCGACCGGAAACATATTTTCAGCAAAACGAAACACTACTTTAGTAGCCTCTGCTTTTATTACTTTTTTTCGGGTATTTTGAACTGAAGGTCCGAAAGACTCTTCTTTTTCGCATAGTTATTGTACTGCACAGGGATTTTTCTTGAAAAAATGCAATTTATGCCTGAAGAAACATGTGAGCTACAGGCATTAGTGCAGTGTCCAATCAGCTATCAGCTGACTGAGCATTCATCAGGTGTTACCTTAGATTACGTCCACGCTTATCTCTCACTCCCCTCCTCTCTACCCCGCACCTATAGGAGATGACGACGGGTATCAACTGTGAGGACTGCATCCCCGGCTACTACCGTCCGCTCAACGTGGGACCCGATGCTAAGGACCCCTGTGTGCCTTGTGACTGCAGTGGGCACGGCTCCACTGGTGCCTGCGTTTCCAACGACGCTCTTATGCCCGAAAAGGTAAGACTGCCAAACTGCTGAGGTATTACTTGTGACCGAAACGGTGACCAAGATGGGTAACCGAGGGTTGAGGTTATTATCCCGTTTTTGGTACTTACCAGCTGTTGCACTTTAAGCGTCTCGCAGACGTCTCTGTCCCCTGTGAGGCTCTTCTCCTTCGGATTTTACCTGACAGGTGGTGTTCAACCAGCGGAGCCGACGTGCAGGCACACTGATCCAAGTTCGCTTAGCGATTGGTTCATGTTCACCAGCGGGTGTCAATATTCCCCGTCAAGAAAATGTTACCATGGATAAGTGGCTAGAACCTTAGGCGTCCGCTTTAAAAAAGTTGGAGGTTTGATCCTCGGGTGGTGCATCACTTGGCGATGGGTATGACTGGCTGATGATGGCTAATGGGCCTTATATGGCCATTCCAGTCTCCCTGGTCTTTACCAGCAGTGCTATCTGTCTAGACTAATAGCCGTATGTGGCTGCTAGCGGGGCTTGGAAATGAGTCCCAAGGCAGAGCAGGAGAAGTGTGATCGGTGATCTTTGATCACCCATTTGACAGCAGAGACGCCACTTACTGTGTGAGCTCGTGTCCACCGGTTGGATCTCCAGCTTGTGTCTCAGTTGCCAGTCTATTCACTCACTCTCTTTTGCTGATCTTTTCAATTTTGGGTTCCATCACACGCAAAATTCCTGCCTGTTGAATTAGGATATGAAGCTGCTGGACCCTACTAGGTTCCTTTAACTTCGTAAAGGCTTTGCCTGTGTGGTAAAATTTCTACCCTCAAATGGCGTTTAAGAAAGAAAAGATAGTAGGACTAACTAACGCTTCAAGTTCCCCTTCGGAGATTCCTTTAATGCTTATTCTAGGCAGACATCATCGCTGACAAAGACAAGGGAGACTGAAAAAGCCATTTCTGACTTATTTGCCATCGTCAGCCAGTCATACCCAGAGCCAAGTGGCGTCCCACATGAGCCTCGAACTTGCGACCTCTTTGATCAGAGTCAAACGCCCTAATCACTGAGCCACGAGCTCGTTGTCTTGCCGGGTAAGATCGAGGGCTATTGACACTCATTGATGAACGTTCACCCGACCGCTAACGGAACTCATCTGGCGCGCTCTGCCTGGAGTCTCGACGAAGGCCCTGACAGCCGTAGCCGTTGGTAGTGTAGGCAGATTTTATTACCGGTAAGGACCAGGGACACTGCCTAAACTACCAGCTGCTACGACTGGCAAAGCGGGAAAAATGGGTTCCATTAGCGGTCGGGTGAAAGTTTATCAATAAATGCTTTTTGTGCTAGCATCCTTACACCGCCTCTGACACGTTGTTGTCAAAGGTTGACGAAATTAACAGTCGCAAATTGTCCTACGAATGTTAGAGCATTCGCTTGGCATATCTGGGCCCTGTGCCTATTTGGGTTATCTTGTATTCGTATAAGCATAGCTTATCTGGCGAAATTCCCCTCAAGCCTACTTAACTTTTCAAATGACGTTCAAGTTGCGCTTATAGTGCCCTCCGACGATTCACTAAAGGTTTATAGTGTCATTATTCTTAAACCGCCTCTAATATTTTGCCGTGTCAATCTTGACGGGATTCGCAGTTCATATTATTTTTTTCTTTCTGAGTCTCAAATTCTTCTACAAATGCTTGGCATTTCTTGATTGAAGGTCTGCTGGTCTCGCTTGGACTCTTCAGACATTTATTTCTTATTTGGGGTTGAATATATTGCGCGATTTAAGGCAAAAAAATCACGTGATCTCAGGCTGTCTGTAAGAATAC
Organism: Ligula intestinalis; assembly: GCA_036362985.1. Classification (NCBI taxonomy): domain Eukaryota; kingdom Metazoa; phylum Platyhelminthes; class Cestoda; order Diphyllobothriidea; family Diphyllobothriidae; genus Ligula; species Ligula intestinalis. The sequence goes on from JAYGXS010000006.1 coordinate 1,423,737, forward strand.
CGAATATGATAGCTTGAGCAGATTGACTAAAATTCTTTTTATGACATTCATTGATGAAGGTTCATTCGACCGCTCAATAGTCCCGCTCTGCCTGGGGTCTCGACGGAGGCCCTGACAGCCATACCAGTTGGTAGTGTAGGCGGATATTATTACCGGCAAAGATCAAGGATACTGAAATGGCCACTACTGACTTATTAGCCATCGTCAGCCAGTCATATCCAGACTTAAATTGTTTTCGACTCGAGCCACGAACTCGCAACTTTTTGATCAGAACCAAACGCCCTATCCATTGATCCACGAGCTCGTTGTCTTCTCGGGTTATTTTGAGGGATATTGACACTCATTGCTAAACTTTCACTAACGGCTAACTGAACTCATCTGTCCCGCTTTGTCTGGTGTCTCGACAGTGACCCTGACAGGCCTAGCAGCTGGCGATGTAGGTAGATATTATTAACAACGAGTTTCGTATGTCTGTGATGAAGTTTTATTTTAAATTACTAGGTTACCACACTTCTTGCGTTTATTTTCGGCAAATATGATCAGCTCTTATTGCAGGGCAAGAAATTTGTACACGTTTGTAGGAGTGAACGCTTGAGACAAGAAAAGCGAGCATTCAAGGTTTTCATCGAGGAGTGAGCAGTCCAGAGTGTGATCGCTGACTTACTGTTCTTACCACCTCGAGTCAAAATTTGCCAAAGAGAATTCTCCACTTTCTAACGCTCAGCTACGAAGAATAAAAAATATGCCAAGGATCAGTCATAATCCGGTCATTATTTTGTATATAATCCAGTAACAAAAGAGTGTGACGGTCTGGTTCGACGATTTAAAATCATGCATTTGATGCACTGGACGGCTGCTTAAGGTGGCTTTATACATTTGCGTTCCCGCTGGAAAAAAATGGTAGCATTCGATGAGCTGTGTGAAGCTGTGCACAACTTGCAACTGCATCTACGTTGGACATGGCGAGGACGTTTTAGTTTTTTCTCGCGTGAAACCTGGCGGCCAGAGCCATTACGCAACAGGATGTCTGCCAGGCCTCCGATGGTTAGCACAGCATCACAGCACAAGATAGCACACACATTCACGTTCATCAGTGCAGCACCTGATACGTGGGTAAAAGTGTACGCGAGGTCACGAAGGCGCACCCGCACTCATGCCAACAGGACCGTTAGGATTGTTTACGCTGTGGGCCAACAGAGACTAGCCTGCAGCCTGCCCAGCTTTTCGGACACACGGTCAAAAGAACACAAAATTGTTTAAACAATGCCAGTGACTGTGTGAAAGCTTGCCTGTTTACAGGAGAAAACGATGGGGGTTCTAGCATCTACCGGGCCTCAATTGGACAGAGGTCAGTCAACGTCAACACTGCGGTCACTGTGACTGCTACTACACAGTCTCTCTATATCAAAGGACGTTGACTTTGTCGGTTCTTGTGATTGTTCTTGAGGGGCTGGCCTCCTAGTCGAAATGTGTCCATTTCCGCTGCAGACTGGGAGCCTTTCTAGTGACTGAACGGTCTACAATCTGCGTTTCTTTACATCAGGTCTGGCACCAGCTAGTTGTTATTTTTCAGGTTGGGATTTACTCAGCCCATGCAATTAAGTCAAGTTCGGTTGCCTTTCTTTGTAAACCTTTTCTAATGTCACTGCTCATCTTAGGTTTTAAAGTCTTGACATAGGCAAGGCGAAACAGAATCGAACCAGTTTACTTATCATTGAGTGGAAGAAGCAGAAGAAGACTCGGTCGCTGGGACGACACTTTTATTCGCCTGTCGTTTCGGCATTTGTCACGGATTCTTCATCAGGGACCAGAATATAAGGTGGTTTAAATTGTTTCACTTGTACCTTCAAGGTGATGTTGAATGAAAAGCCTCCTTCCTGAAAACTGATTGGCAAGGCTTCACTTCAACACAATAACCACTAATAATAGTTTTAGCCCCTTGGTAGATGTTTCTTTCAGCATATGGTTCAATATCAATTTGAGAAAACCTATCTGCTTCGTCTAATTTATAAGACCTGAAAAGCCTTCAATTAAAACAGCCCTGAGAGGTAGCATAACTGGCAAAGACAAGGGGTGCTCATTAGTCCTCATCAGCCAGACCTACACAACCCCAAGTGGTACAGCACCCGGCTCTCGAACCCGTAACCCTTTTGATCAAAAGTCCAACGCTCTAACCATTAGGCCACAAGCCCGTATTATTGTCTTTTTTTGGATCAGAAATATTGACACTCAGTTGTGAACATTCCTCAGTGTGGAGTTTGTTGGATTAAAAGGTTGCCATTGCACTTAAGTCAAGTTCGGTTGGTCTTTTCTAATATCACTGTCCATCTTAGGTTTAAAAGTCTTGACATAGGCAAGGCGAAGCAGTATAGAACCAGTTTATTTATCATTGAGTAGAAGAAAAAGAAGACTCGATCGCTGGGATGACACTTTTAGTTGCATGACGTTTTGGCATGCGTCGCAGATTCTTCATCAGTGACATAAACAGAAAACAATTGGAATTTTGGTGTGCCACCCGGCATTCGAACCCATAACCCTTTTGATCAAAATTCCAACGCTCTAGCCGTTAAGCCACAAGCTCGTTGTGCTATTTTTTGGATAAGGATTATTGACACTCAGTCAGGAACATTCACCAGTGAGGAGATTGCTGGAGTAAAAGGTTGCAGGTTTCAGCCTCGGATTGTGTATCACCTGGAATTGGGTATGACTTGCCGATGACGGCTAATGAACCAGAAATGACCATTTCAGGCTTCCTTGTCTTTGCCGGTAATGTTCATCTGCCTAAATTACTAGCCACTGTGTGCTTGCTGGCGGGGCTTGAAAATAAACCAAACCGGGGCGAGTGATTTGCGTTAGCGATCGGTGAACGTTCGTCAGCAAGTGTCAATATCTGCCTAACTGAACTGGCAAGAGAACAAGCTCGTGGCTCAATTCGTATGGCGTTAGACTTCTTATAAAAAGATTGCGAATTTGAACCTTCGGTGGTGCACCGATTGGGGTTGGGCATGACTGGCTGCCGACAGCTTATGAAAAAGAAAGGTCCATTCCGGTTCCCCTTGTTTTTGCTATCAATGTTATCTTCCTTTACTACAGTACGCGCCAGAATTCGTGCAACATGCCGACATATGCGAATCATTGGCACTCTTTTGATAATCGACAGTGACACAGGTTGTAATACTCATTATAGAATAGTTTATTTTGAACTCATTTCGGTAATGATAAGATGTTGGCTTTTTAAAGATCTTATACCTGACCGCTAACAAAAAGTATGTACTGTAAAAATTAACTAGTTATATAGCATGCGTTTTTATCATTGATTTTCCCCGTCTTTATAAATTCACATATATTTTATGGAAAACGTACATGAAAAAAATTTGTCTTGTTCTCCTGGTAAAAAATTACACCTTTTTTAAATTTTGCACTGAAAGAAAGGTATCCTTCGGTTTTAGAAAAATTGCTAATTATGACCTTTCTTACGATTGGGACATGTTCATTCATAATGCATCGGATCCGTCAATTTAGTAATGCTGCCTTTACTGCATAAACGATGTAACACACCTATTGTAATACTTAATGAGAACTATGTGATTTCTTCGTCAAACTGTAGGCGAAAACTTACTTTTCCTGAAACAGGATGTATACAGTACGCAGTGTGTAGACTTTGAATTCAGGTGTAGCAATCAGTTGGTTTCAAAATTATTCGACAGTTTAGAAACTCTTTTTAAAACCGAAAGCTACCCTTTCTTTGAGCATAAAATTTAAAGAAGGCGTAATTTTCTATCAAACAAATTCAAGCAATAATGGTTTCGGGCATTTTTGCATAAAATATATTTGAATTTGGAAAGGCAGTAAAAATGAATGATGAAGAAAATCATACTACTTAAGTAGCCAGTTTTTACAGTAGATATGTTTTGCTTGTGGTCAGAATGAATCTCATTAAGATGCCGACATTCTACCATGACCGAAATAACTTCAGAATGGACTACGCGATAATCGATATCACAACCTGAGTCAATGACCATTGGCGAAAGATTATCGATGATTCGCCTATTTCGGCATTTTATATCTTTTCCTAAGACTAGTAGCCGCTCTGTGTCTGCTGGTGGAACTTGAGGATTGCAGAGCGAGACGGGTGACTTCCATAAGCGATCGGTGAACGTTATTCAACGACCGTTTATCGAAATCTCCTCAGCCGGAAAGCGAAGTTGCATAATCTGCAATCAAACGCTTATGCTGTTGGCTCTTGAGTCAATAATTTGGCACAGGAATAAGACTATATCCGTGTGTTAAAGGTGGCGTAATGCTTGGTCCTAGGGAGTTAGCTTAATATGTTAAAGTAGTTAAATTTTGGTAGCAACAATACGTGCCCCTCCTACACGATCACTCATATGCTTAATTATGCTCATAGCAGGCTGACTTAAGCACTATCCAACAGTTAAATGGATGCTTTTTGAATGGTCAATTTACCATAGTTTTTTTCTGTGGTTGATATTCATTACAATCAATGTTGTTTAATGAATTTTTGTACTTCTCTCAGCGACCTGGAGACTGTATTTGTCGACCCGGGTTTGCGGGACAACGCTGCGATCGGTGTGCCCTCGGATACTATAAGCCGCCCGCCAATCCGACCGAATGCGTCCCCTGCCCTTGTGACTTGAGCGGCAGTCAGCTAGGCGATGGTTATCGTTGTCATCCACCGTGCAACTGCAAGGTAACTAATATCCTAAAAGTATTTCTACTGAAAACCAAATAGTAGTATATATATTATACTATAACATGCTCTGTTACCGGCTGGCCTCGGTCTGCCGAGCTGCTTTAAATACCTAACTGTACCGTGATACTTGTTGTCATTTTACTTAGCGTCATGGTGACTCATGTTGTATCGTCTTTCAGCCGAATGTGGACCAGGATTCACTCTGCAAAAAGTGTCTACCGGGCCACTTCAATTTGGACATGGAAAATCGTGACGGCTGTCAAGCTTGCTTCTGCATGGGCCTAACCACTGACTGCCAGGGTGTATCCGTTTCCACAGCTCGTGTAAGTTGTTTAACCTCACGGCTGAATGTATGGGATATTTATTACAACTTAGTTATGTACTTTTTCTCATCTACTACTTGTTGTAACTCTTTTTTAGATGTTGGAACAAGAGGGAAAACTTGGAACGGTGAGTATTTAAGGTCCCCCTAGTTTCTGAATAATAATTTAATGCGTTTTAGTGAGGCTTGTCAGTTCATTTTAATTAATTTTCTCCTACAGCAGGTTTCCTATCTCATTCAATTAACCGAAGTTCTGAAAAAGTGTTTTGATTCCAAAAAAATGTATTCTTGGCATGATTGTAATATTGATTTTAGTGAATAGAAATCAATAATGTTTATCATTTCATACAAGCAAGGCATGGGAATCCGGGAAACGGGTCGATAAGATAAGGGTGGTAACACCGGGAGGGCTTTGTGGAGTCCATCTGGGGTGGAGTGGGGGGAGGGAAGTAGGGAAGTAGGGGCAGGAGACAAACAGAACGCGGATGAGTGCATGCCCCTAAGTGACTGTGGGCCACGCCAACTGCGGAGCCTGCATGGAGTTCTTTTTTACACCCAATGCTGGCTTTAGCAACCTGATAGCTGTTGCTTCTGCTGTTGCTAGCAGGCACTGACTCAGGGACTTTGGGTAGTTTGGTGGGACATTATAAATTACCTTAAAGGCTTTGTTGGGGTCCACATGATGTCCGGAGTCAACCATATGGGCAAGGATGGCGCTGTTGATCCTTCTGACTCCACCCTTGTTCAAAAATGCCAGAAGGTGCTCCCATATTCTTTTGAATAAGCGCCGACTCGTGCAATCGATGCAGCCTGCTTTACAGGAGCAATTAAATGAGTAAATTCACATATAAGTGGTCTGAGCCGCAGCCTACCCTTAACCTTATCCTTACCCAGTGCACCAGAAAGCGCAACGATTAAGCATGTTCCTACTGTGTAATAAGATACTGTCTGAGCAAGCGAATCAATCACATGGGAAGGGCTGGGCCTTACAACAACTCTGAGGAGAGCAAACATAATTGTCGTGCAAGGACCAATCTCGCATCCGACATTAACAGAGGAATCGCGACAATAAATGAGTCGAACGCACAGTGTCAAGCTATCACCGCACCAATTAAGAACCAAGTGGTGGCTACATGAGAGGATAATTACAGTAGGCACATGGGTGATACCTACGAACTGTAAATACCGCGCAATCTGTGCACGTTTCACCCTTATTTGCGCATGACTCGACGGAATCCGAAACGTCAGGACAATAAAACGCTAGGTCCAATGGTCACATCTTCGTCTTCGTACGAACTTCTTCCCTTAACTTGCATATTCACCTCTATTGGTTTCACAGACACTTCGCCGTTTGGCCACTTACACATGTTTTTTTTACTACGAAGCTAAGTATCCTAGGTGGATAGCATTGCTAGCAAAGACAATGGCAACTGGAATGGCCGTTTCTGGCTCATTAGTCGACATCAGCCAGTCATAACGAACCTCACCCGAGACTCGAACCAGCAACCTTTCGGTCAGAAACGTTAGGCCCTAACCATTGATCCAGGGACTGGTTGTGTAGCCGGTTCCGATCGGTTAGTATCACCATGAAGAGTACGACACATTCAGCACTTATATTTAAAAATGCTTTCGAGGTGCTCTTTTTCTGTCGCTTCAGTCATCTGCAACTGTATCGGTTGCCCAGCAGTTTCTATATGACATCCAGAATGAGGTAATTAACCTTTGGTTTAATTTTCGTGTCGACTCCTTGGTTTAAGTCTGACATGGTCATTTTAAAAGTACGACAGAGCTAAAATAATTGGCGGTTTTTTCCCAATGAATGCCTATTAGACTGCTACCTCTGTACTAAGTCCTGAATCCTGCACTCTCTCGGCCAGCAGCCGAGGATGCTTGCTTGTTCGCTATAATTTTTCACAAACTCCTAAACCTAACTAGGTTGATACGCACGACGGCTGGACGCTTACGGTTCCCGGCAGTTTACGTGTTATGCCCGTCGAACCAATCATCATCGGTGCGCAGGCTGGCAATGCCTCCGCTCAGATGTTGCGAGTTACGCGCGATGATGTTGACGTGGGTCTGGGTTCACCTGCGTCAACTCGGCAAGTGTCCTACTACTGGTCAGCCCCACCGGTCTACCGAGGAAAGCAGTTAATGGCCTACCGAGGCCATCTGGAGGCAATTCTGCGTTTCGGATCGCCCACAATCAGATCTGATCTGACGGGAAGTTATGCCACTTCGGCGGCATTGAACAACGCGTGGATAGACCAGCCTGATCTCGTACTAGAGGTCAGTTTCAGTCATGCTGTATTTCTGTATGTGCTACTGAAATCCTTAAAGTAGGTGTTATTTGTGAATTGTATAATAATGTTATGGTATTTTTTTCAGGGACATGGTATCCGCTTGGCCTACAGCACAAACGCATCCTACAGAGATGTACATCGCGTTCATCGAGTCTGGCTGCACGAGTCCTCTTTCCGGGTTCTTGTAGAAGCCAGTGAGGGGGACTTGGACCGTTTTCCCATCAGCCACACACAGACACAGGAGACGCCGCAGCACACCTATCGTGACCCCACGCAGACGATACGGCCACAGCGGATTAATTTTGCCACAGCAGGCCGTCAGGCAACGGTCGTTGACATTATGACCGTGCTTTCCAATCTCACACGTGTCTATGTCAAAGCCAAATACACCGATGACCAGAGTTATGCTGAGTACGTCTTCGTGGAACTGAGTTCTGGAGGGCAGTTGCCCAGTGTGCTGACAGTGCAGAGTTTATTGACTTGTAGAGCTATTTCCGACAAGATATTCTGATTTATTTATACGCTACTGAAATCAAAATAGTAGGAGTTATTTGAACTCTGAATTATTTAAGTTCCGATGACCCGATTTATGCAGCGTACCAAGTGCTGTAGGTCATTTGCCCAGATTGCTGACGGCGCTTAGATTATTGATTCTATACCAATTCTTCTTTATCAGTTTTTAGGGTTGAGTATGTGCGACTTCCAGTACCATTCAGCCAATCATTTCAGTATTTTTTGGCCTGGATACAAGGTTTTTAAAACTGATGAATTGCATTTCTCATTGGCAGCATGCGTTTGTCTGAAGGGCGTTAGAACAAATGCCATATCGCTTACCAACATATCTCAAACACTAAAAATGTTTGACATAAGGGGGGAGGGAGACTGACAGACAGGCTACTCTCGTGCGGGATTATCTGATGCCATTCTCTTGTTTAATCTATTCACTGTACGCCAGTATGTTCTAGTATTATGGGTAGCATCTTAGAGCCCCTGATTCCCGTGGGAGAGAAAAAAATAAACATAAGAACAAACACACCGCTGTTATGATTAAAGTAGCATCATTATAACAATTGAACGTATTTGCCAGCTGGAAACTGCAACGGAGTCACACTTATTATAACAGTCCAATTTCAAACGCTACTTTCGCAATCGTGTGAACGGACTTCAAAGCAACGTCATGGAGCAAGCAACAATACTATCTACCCACCAGTTTAACGCATGGCCCTACCCTAAATTTCAAGCAGGTTGCCCTGTCAACATCAGGCCAAGCCAGACCCTTGTGGCCGCGCGGGATTGGAGGGGCTTTGACGGGGCCACAGGGGGCTATTTGACGGAGCTATGACAGGGTAAATAATCGATGTGGCCTCCTGCACTCGCCCTGAAAAATGAATCGGTTCGCTGTTTCTCTTCCCTCTTTGGGATGTCGAGTTCTCCATTCTAATTGCAATCCCTGCGATGTTGATCCCACTGAGTAGCCCATTTCAGTGGTAACTTGAACTCCGAAACTGCACAGTTTGGTACTCTGCCTTACACTGGTCTTACCTTTAACCCGAATACTTACTCAAACGTCTTTTGAAATCCCCAACTGTAATCCCCATCCCCTACAATGCAGAACCATGTCACCTATAATGCGGTATACCGACCAACGAACCGCCTTTCCTGTGTGTGTGACTACTGTCTCCAGATCTCAGCCAGCGTGCCTGAGGCATTGGTGAACCCTTGTACCATGCTCATGCGATTTTTGTCCAATTATCTACTACATCGGATAGTGACTGTTAGCAAGACAGAAGCGAACATTTTGCCTTCTCTGTATTCCATGGCAAGCCTTCCCACACTGATCCATGCCAAACCGGATCTGAGCGCCAGGCCCCTCCTTGAGTGTTTCAGTATATTTCGGTATATTTAAGGATAATTGGAACAGGTACAACATAAAACTTAATATAAATATCTTACTTAAAAGTACCCAATAGCTGTTTAAACGAAATATTTTGAGTGTGAATTACTGAAGAGGGAAGGCATGGCAAGGACAGCCTTTTCGAACTAAAATGATCCCAATCGTTATTTATAATGGCATCAGTAATGTTTAATTTTGAGTAAAGAGGAGCTAGTTAGGTACTTTCACTTTTAGTAACCGTTCATAGGCTAAGAAAAAATCGGATCTTGAAACCCAACTTCGTTAGACAGCTTCCCTTCTGATTGGTCAGTCCCGAAAGTCAACTACGTTTTACCTAGGGTTCGGTCGATCACTGAATTAGTTCCCTTACATGGTAGTCATATCAGTTTCAGTTCATTAGGCGCGGTAAAGGGCAACGCCCTCAAAAATCCTGCTGCATACTTGGGAGTGCATCATGCACATATGTATACGCACGCTTGATAATAATCGCTTTTAAAATAGTACTCACAAATGACCAATAGCACTGATTTTAATAACTCTTGTCTGCTCGATTTCATAACGTTGTGGGAACGAAAGGTGCCACAGTCAACATTAAACCCATTGATGCTTTTCTTGCTATTTCAGACTGCGTAAGGTCAGTTTACAGAGGGCAGAACGTGCCCAACCGCAGCACGGTGGGGTTCCCCGCGGGGTACCGACTGTCGAGGAATGCCGCTGTCCGCCGGGGCACACTGGGACATCGTGTGAGGAGTGTGCCAGCGGGTTCTGGCGCGATCCGCAGGAAAAGCTGACTGGTCAGTCAACTGCCGTGGATGCCTTCTTTGTACAGATCAATCCGATCTACAAGCGTGTCTGCGTGCCCTGCAACTGCAATGGCAAATCCGATCAGTGTGATCCTCAGACAGGCCACTGTCTGGTACGTTGATCTGGAAGCTTGTTTGACATGCAACTGTTTGAACTCAAAATAACAGTGTTACTATACAGTAGATAGTAGGATATTAATTTTGGAAAGATTACATACGTCATACCTTTCAAAATTTTCCATTTTCCTGGCCAGCCATAGTATTGAGAAAAGTCGGGTTTGCCTATGGGGTTCTAAGCAATTGTTACATCCCTCACCGAGGTGTGCCGATTCGTGCTGGGAAAGCCGTTTCTTGAACAGGATAAAACCTTAGAAATATCAGCAGCGGAAACGTTTCCAAATCAGAAATTACTTTTAAGTGAATCTAGAAAAAATTACCCTTGACCAGAATACAACGAACGGGAGATTGCAGGAGACTTAAGTCGTCAGATCAAGAATAACGCTTTTTATTGGGAAAGGAGGGGTTGGGGAAGTTGGCCGGGAGTGTTGGGTGTTAAAATGAAGAGATGTAATCATATGTCGACTCTATTAACCCATCTTTTGCTCGTGGTCTTCACCTTTCTACTTGGCCTTGGTTCAGTTCAGGTTGCTTTTCATTGGTATCACTCTGATTATTCTCCCCTCCCCCAGCTTATCTTATTGGCTCCAATTTTCCGGAACAGGGCTTTGCCAATCTTTTATTCAATCACCTTAACAAAACGTGTATCCTACATTCTAAGACATCCTTCCCAGCATATTTAAGGTTTCGTTATATCCCCAGAGTTTCCGCAGTGCACTAACCATCCAAGCGGTTTTCTAGGGGATTTACGTATTCGGATTCTGCCTATTCATACCCCTCCCCGCAAAGTATATGCATTTTTAAGGCTAACGCAGATTGCCTTTAAGGACTCTATTTAAGGCGGTGTAGCATCGCGCTTAAAAGAAATTTGCTACTATAAACTAGACAGTAGCACTTTTTATTTGAGTTTAGTAGCCTTTGATGGAGATGCTAATGGTTACCGAAGCCGATTTTGGTCAGGGTTGGCTAGGTCGCAATCGGACGTGTCAGTGGTTGTTCCTCAGAGTTGTTTTCATCATGATAATTCCTTCGATTTATTTATTTTGAGTAATTCTGTACATGCTCATTGTGGAAGGGCGGTGGCATCCTTCTAATTTTCGCCCTTCTTTTGTTGCAGAATTGCAAACACAACACGGCTGGGCCGCACTGCGACCAATGTGCGCCTGGATTCTACTTGGATCCAGGCTCCGACAGCTGTCAGCCCTGCGAGTGTCCTTCACTTCAAAATCAGCATACCAACTCCTGTGTGGCCATTCCTGGCAATCAGGAATCCAGTGGCAAACCCTATGCCTGTCTGGACTGTGAAAATAAGTGAGAACTACTATCAGACTATTTAAATGGGGTTTTGCGGCGCATTTGTTGGGCTACTTCATTTTACTGTCATTTATCTGTGTGTTTCCTTTTAGCACCCGGGGAAGGTTCTGTGAGTCCTGTGCCCCCTTCTTCTACGGCAACCCTCTGCTGGGCCAACCCTGTCACGAATGTGACTGCGGCAACGCCGCCATTGGCTGCAATCCAGTCACGGGGGCGTGCGAGTGCGGCTATTACACCGCAGGACCACGCTGTCTGGAATGCGAACCCGGCAGCTACGGAGACCCCCTGATCGGAGAGCCCTGCAAACGTAGGTGTCCTTGAATCAGTCTTTGCTTCACTTTGTTAGTACTCGGGTGCTCACCAATTAGCTACTCGAAAAGAGTAAACAAAAATGACTACTTACTAACCACGCGTAGTATAATTACCTGTTGTGGATCCGATCACACATGTACTGTCAGTACGCAGGCTTGTTACCTGTTCAGTTACAAACGGAAATATTTCCTTAATCCCGAATAGGTACACATTAATGGGTTACAGGAATAAGTCTTTCCGTAGTGTCAAGTGTTTCATTCTCGAGCTTCACCAGCAGCTGCTCAACGTCCAGCAATTGAAATATACGTGTTCCACCCGCTATAGCTGATGATAGGTTAGAGCATCAGCCAGAAACGGCCGAATACATTAGGAGGGCGTAAAAACAAACTGTTTCAGTAAGTATATGTGAGAAAAACATACTGCTTGGAATATTTTGAGGCAAATGTAGCTTATGTAGTCCCACCCATTTAGCTCTACTTCCAGCATGTTGTCCCATGAAAACGGTGCTCGAAGGGTTTTGTGGGTGGAGAATTAGGATAGGCAGTGAAATATACTTCTATAAGTGCTGTATACATTTTTGTTTTATTGTATTTGGAGGTGTTGTTGATATATATCATTAGATTTTCCTAATCTCTATCATCGTTTAACGCATTGCGGAAAAATCCAATTATCAAATTGCAGGTTTCTTGAAATCCTCGAAAAATAGAAATCGTGGTTGGGAGGTTGTCGACGTTAACTTACCTGAAGTCCAACTTACCGTTCTGAAGTAAGATTAGTGTAGACCGTTGCGCCAAGCTCCGCAAACACCTTGAAATTGCATGCGGAACAACTTACTCCCAGCGGCCGCGGGAAACATCTTCAACTACATTTTTTCCCTTAACACTTACTTCTTAAAATTTTCTTCCCTATCTATCATATTTTCCCACCACCCGAAACCCTATGACCATCGTTTTCGTAGGACAAAACGCAGGGACTATGGGTATGTGTGTGGGACTACATAAGCTACTTTTTGCCGATTTGTATAAATAAGTAGAATATAATCTAAATTTATAGGCAATCGATTTCAATTACTGAAATACGTGGAGTTTTCATTGATATTTCAAATGCAATCTGAAACTCGTCTTTATCCTTCATCTGAACCGTTATAAAGACATTGGACGAAAGAAAATGTCTCTTAATACGCAGATAATAATGTTTACCCATGTAACGAAGCTATCGTCGCAACCAGACGAAAATTGATTCATTCTCAGTAAGTTCATCGCAAGTGATTTAAAAACGGAAGAACAATACTTGTGAAACCCTGTTGTACTCCATACCCCAGTATTACCTTCTCTGTTAGTGCCAGACCTTCCTCTTAGACATATTCTTAGTTTCTACGTGGAAAGACTTTCTGTGCAATTAACTCCTTCCGTTTTCTCGGTAACATGCAATTTTTGGGAAATCTTCGTCTTTCTGAAATGTTTGCTGTGTCTTGCGAGCATAATAATAATTGAAATGGATCCGATGAAGCAAAGGGAGATAGTTATCCATCATCAGCCAGTCATGCTTAAGCTCAAGGGTTGGAACACCCGAGCTTCGAATCCGGGACCTTTGGTCATTCAGTTTGTTATAGTGACGCGTTCTGCGTCGCTAAGTGTTATAACGGTAACATCTGACGTGTGTCACCGTCGAATTACGCCCTGTTGAAATCCCCAAGGAAGAATACAATAAGGAGGGCATGATTCTGGAATCTACCCGCAGGAGGGTTTATTGTGTACAAAACCCGGAGGAGCTGTCTCGGGTGGCTTTTTCCGCTGGTTGACCTCCGGTGGGCTCTTTGTCCCGACTCGGGGGCAAGCCCTGTTATTGGGAGCAGACTGGCGTCTCCCAGCTGCCTGCGTGTGTGGTGCAACTGTCCCTCTGTCAGGGGTGACAGTGTCTTATAAGAGAGTGTCAAGTGCGCGTTCGCCTGTAGCCTGATTGGCGCATTGGGACAACTGCGACAAGTGGCGGGCGCGAACAATCGCCTGCATCTGTGTTCCCACCAGGTCATCTCGCATGGACAGTCATCACCTGTATGCGGTCAGAGCTGACAAAAAAGACACTTGGTTAGGCTCACTGTCTTAGAAAAGCCACCAAATATTGCTAGCACTTGGTCCGGCTGATATTCTAGCAGAGTTTACCCCTCTACTATTGCGCCACTTTGATAATTTTTTAGCTCTGTAATATTTTCTGTTATCAGAACGGTCCTTTTGTAAAAACATGGGGATGGATGCAACGCGGATTGATTTAGCTTAACAGGAATTGTCTTATGAGATTTAACTTGTGAGGCAGTCTACTTACTGCTTATACTTCCGTTTATAGCTTGCGGATGCCACCCAAAGGGCAGTCGATCACCGACCTGCGACAAGGAGACTGGCCGTTGCTCCTGCAATTTGTACTACGAGGGACAGCGTTGCGACCGCTGTGTCCCCGGACGCGGCAACGTACAGGAGGGCTGCCCCCTCTGCGTATGTGACCCACTGGGCTCCGTGCCACAAGCCATGGCTACTTGTGACCCCGTGACCGGCCAGTGTGTCTGCAAGCCCGGAGTCGGTGGAACTATCGAATGCGATCGCTGTCTAGATGGTTACTACAATTTGGGTTCAAACGGTTGTCAGGGTGAGTTACTTCTATGCCTCGATTTTAAATGACATACAAAATCAAAAGCATAAATCCAGGATGGGCACATTCTGAGAGATAGATCCGTGTACCAACACATAATATATACTCCCGATTAACAACTGGCAAGACATCGAACTCGAGGGCACAATGGTTAGGACGTCTGCCTCTGACTGGCGGGGCGCGAGTTCTAAACTCGGGTGTGGCGGCAATTTCAGCGGCTACACTACAGTTGGCTGCCCGTAACTGATGAGGGCCAACAGCCCGAACCAGCTATTCTGCGGTTTGCCTATATTGCCAGAATACTAATGTAAAAAAGATCTGTTTCTTACACTTGGCTAGTAACATATAAGTTATTAGTAGTAGTAGTAGTAGTAGCTTTGCGAAACACAATCGGTTGACCGGACTCGCAAAAGCATAAATCCAGAATGGGCACATCCTGAGAGATAGATCAGCATACAACCAATATAACAAAAACTATTTCGTAGATGCGTGAAAATTTGAGGTCCCGATATCTAATCTTTTTTACCGAATAAGATGAAAATAATTACGACGACAAGGGCCGAATTAAATTGAGACTAACATTCCGAACACTCGCTTGGTTCCATCCTCAGATTAATCAGGTGATTATTCCTGTTTGTTCGGGAAAACAATGGGAAACCGGAAGAGGAGGAGGTTTAGTACTTGCAAAGCGGTCGACAAACTGAAGAAGTCCACCACCAACGCTGCAATTGCACATTTCTAAAGTCTATCAAAGGTGCACAAACCAGGAGTGCCCTTACGCCCCATCGTACCCTTCAGAGGCACCCCCAACTTTTGGGTTGTCAAGGTAGCTGTATCAGCGACTATGCTTCCTTACCAATTATTCAGAGTGGGCAGTGAAGTCTGCTAAAGAGTTTTTGACCCGAATCCAATACCTGGAAATGGAGGCAGACAGGGTGATGGTGTCGTTTGACGTGATTTCGTTGTTAAAATCTATTCTACCTACTCTGGCTATCGAGACTATTGGTGGTCTTCTCCAAAAGAAATGCGACGAATCCGACCAAAAGGTCAAGCTAGTGCACGTCATCGAGCTCCTAGAACAGGGTCTAAAAACTTTTTTCACGTTCAAAGGCCAAGTTTACGAACAAAAAAAAGGGGACACCGATGGGCTCGCCTCTGTCTGGCCTTATTGGCGAAACTGTTTTGCAGAGGCTCGAGCGGCTGGTCTTCAGCTCGTCTCCCCCGAAGTTCTGGGCCAGATACGTCAACGACACTTTCGTCATCATCAAAACGAACAAAGTATAGACCTTCAAGGCACTGCTGAACTCCATCTTTCCTGACATCCAGTTCACTATGGAAGGAGAGGTCAACAATCGGTTACCCTTCCTCCATGTACAGGTGACGAAACTGGCAGACGAAACGATAAAAACAACGGTCTGCCGCAAAGCAACCAATAACATGTTAATTCTCCACTTCAAAAGCAACCAACCCCTTGGTCACAAACGCAGTTGTGTTAAAACCCTCTTCCGACGCGTTCAGACGCACTGCAGTGACAAAAATGAGAAAATGGAGGAGATTAAGTACTTGCATGCCCTATTTCAGGCCAAAGGTTCTCCAAAGTCCTTCGCAGGCAAGTGTCTTAAGAAGCCCCACCTTGATTGGTCAACACAAGAGGATCCCTTATATGAAGTACGTATCAGAGGTGACTGCAAGAATTTTGAAATCATTCAGGACTCATAAGCCGGAGTCAATCATCAGATAGCAGATCATGAGGCCCAAAGACCCGCTTCCTTTGACAGAACAATCAGCTGTGGTCTACAGCATACCATGCCAAAACTGCCATGCAAGGCATGTTGGTGAAACGACCAGACGCCTTGGCAAGAGGTTGCATGTGCATTAATAGCCAATCGACCGCAAGGATAACTTATCGATTTTACATGACCACGCACGTCAGAAGAACCACGTTTGCGCCTTTGAAAAAGCAAATTTAATAGCCCGAGTCAATGAAAAGTTGGCAAGTTTGCTGCCGGCATAATTAACAGAGCCATAGACTTTCATCCCGTCTACCGAGCGTTAAGCACACGGATGGAGTCAGTTAGAAGAAGACCATCAAGAAGGCAAAGCAACCTCAAGCGTGGACTACAACTGGGGTCAGAGGCAACTGAAGAAGGAGCCGGCCAAGGTCCACGTGACTAGCATGGAACATTACGTCACCGCCGCGCCCACCACATTGACATCAATTCACACGGACAGTGAAAACTGATTAGTCCGTCTGTCGACGGCCAGTCAGTACGCTGACTTACAACAGCCGCAAAAGGGACAAAGTTCATACGAGCCCACCAGCGGTCAACATCATGGTCAGTCAGCAGCGGAAAGGCACCTCGAAGTTTGTGCGTCGAGAATTGATATAATACCAGGCATGCGGCAAGGCTCAATCAGTCCCGGCAAACAGGAACAACCACCACGTTACTCTGACGATGGAACCAAGCAAACGTACGAAACTTCAGTCTGAAGGCAATTCGGTCAGTGTCCGTCTCCTTCCTCTTCTCTGGGGGATAGTGAAAACGATAAAACTATTTCTAGCCATTGCAGATGGCACTCTCTCTTTGTCCTGCGGTTAAAAATGTCCGTAAGGTCATTTCCTGAATTCGTCTGTTTTCTTTCCAGAATGTCAGTGCAGCAATCGTGCCCTAAATACAACTTGCCATCCACAGACGGGACAGTGCAAGTGTGGCGAAAACGTGACTGGATTGAAATGCGATCGGTGCCTGGTAAGTAGCGGACTCCTCGGCAGGCTATAAAATGAGTATATATTTAAGGCCTACTGAATGCATATCAGTAGTTATATTAATGTGCAAATTAATTTCTTACAGCCCGGTTACTACTGGAATGGAAGTGAACCCCACTGCGTGCCCTGCAACTGCGGCGCCGGTACGCTGGGCTCTGAAACTGAATGTGACATGTATACGGGCCAGTGTCGCTGTGCACCGTACGTGACTGGTCGAAAATGCGACGGATGTGAACGCGGCTTCTTTGGTGCCTCGGCCTCAGGTTGTCAACGTAAGTTGAGCAGAACGCAAAGGCCTGCTAGTTGAGCTACTAGCGAACGCGGCAAGGAATTTTCAGTCATTTTCCCCCTTCTAGGTTGTCCAAGCTGTCCTTACGGGCTGGTATGCGATCAGGTCACCGGCAAATGCATTTGTCCAAAGAACACAGAGGGCGATATGTGTGATCGATGCTCCCCCAATTCCTACGACTTTAATCCAATCCGAGGTTGCAAGGCAAGTTCTTTTTTACATTTATTTATTGCCATTTTATAGGCAATGTTATCACAGAGGGTTACGTAAGTTAAACCCTAGCAACTGTGATCTTCAGACTATGGGTACTTTGTAGTAAGGAAGTCAATAGAGACCAGAATAGAAGGAATAGTTTTTTGTGTACGCAAAGGAACGAAGAATAGATTGATAGAATTTTGACCTCGGAGCGCACGTAATTCAGCTGGAGTGCCGTGGTCTTAAGTGATGTCTGGCGGCCAAGAGAGGCGAAAAAAGGACATGTTCGAGTAGTGCTTGGACAGCCGCGAAAACCTAGACGCACGTGTGCGTGTCCGAGTCGAAGTAGGTCAAGTCTCTGCAGGTCAATGCGACTGTAAGCGCTGACTGAGGTATTGGATGACCTTGAGGGAGCTGGTCTTGAACAATGACGGCGGACAAAGCAGTGGAGGGCATCGGACGGCAGAGACCACTACAAGGTCACTGTAGAGTTAATTGATAAAGCACCTCGACGACAGGATAAACTTGAAATAAAATCCCTCTTTTGCAGTCAATACTGACTTTGTTTTAGTTTTGTGCTGCGTCAGTAGTGGGTGCAATAGAGAGTTTGTCGTAGGTAAAAAAAATCAGACTTTGAAGGTACTACTCTAGCAAAATAAATGTACAGTAATTCATCGAATCGACAATTTTGCAGCTTGAATTTTCAATTGAATTGAATTGACAACTGCAGTTTGTTGAGTGACTGAAGTTCTGGTCTGGGAAAGATTGACGCAGGAATGCCATGTTCTCCGTCTCCATTGAGTGTAATGGTTTCAAGATTCCGCACCAGATTAATGTGTGTCAGCGAACAGTAGCTCATAAGGAGGAGAAGCAATCACTGGAACAAGAGTGAGGAAATAACCGTCAGGATGATAAGATTCTTGTTTCAGTGGTCGCATCTTCTTCTTCTGAACTGCTTCCTGGAATTTGCATATTCACTTCGAATAGTTGCTCACCGTCGGATGAAGAATTAGCCGATTGCGGTCTAAAGATTCAGCACCATTGTACTCAGCATGAGGCCTGGCAGGGTACGAGCGCCATTGGGGTGAACGAGAGATCCCACTAAGTCAGCACCCAAAATTCGTGCAAGTTGCCCTGAATGTAGAAAACTAATGAAAGCTCTCTTAAACAAAGTTTAGCTCTGCTGAGTCTTAATACTTCTGGCCAGCTCATTACTGATTACTATGACATTTACTGAAAAAAATTGGCGGTTTATTACTGTGCATGCCATGGGATGAATTAAAAAGACATCTCGATGACTGGCGCGCTAAGAGTGGTATAGCTGCCTTGTGGTACTGAGGGGATTAAACTTTTGGCCGTTTAAAAGTTTAGACAGTGAAAATAGTCCCTTCTGTAATCTGCGAAACCACAAGGGATCGAGGTTACTCAGTTTACAAGGTTGCTAGTGGGACAGTTTACGGTTTTCTGAAGAGAAAACTCTTTATGTGAAGAAAGGTTGGACTGATTCTATTTTCTTCCGTTCACTGGCGCACAGAAGGCTAAATAGAGGCAAGCAGCTTTAGAGACTATGTCTTACGTAAATACTATAAAGGTTCGTTCTAACCTTGATAGTCTTAAAATTTCTGAAAATAAATCCGTCAATTCGGCGTACTTTCGAGACAGTCAGTGCGCAGTGTTCTGACAACTTTACGCTATTAGAGTGTGATATGTCCAGATCCTAAACCGTTCTGGGCACATTTATTCTGTGCTCGTCTATGTTTAGTTCAGGCTGATGATCGTCGCCAATAACCATAACGGAGCATTTCTGCAAATAAGAGGAGAGGCGCCATGTGCAGCACCACTAGGCAAAGGCCTGAAGATCTGTTTTTATGAGCTCGAGCACGATGTTGCGATCTGCCGGTTAATATTGATAGGCGAGTTTTAAACCGTCAATACGTACACCTTGCACCTTCTTGTGTCTAAAAACGCTCCAAATAATTCTTCCTGATTAAAACCGATTTCAGGACTGTAATTGTTCAGCTGTGGGATCAGTGGATGGAGCAACCGGTGGCTGCGATAAGTTTACTGGTCAATGCACCTGTAAGACCGGCTTTGCTGGGCGTACCTGTGATCAGTGTCAAGTCGGCTTCTTCGGATATCCAAATTGTCGTCCATGTTTGTGTGATGCAGCTGGCACAGTCAGTCATTCGGATACCGCACTGTGTGATCCGGAGACGGGTGCCTGTGTCTGCAAAGCGAATGTTGAGGTGAGTGAGAGGAGGGTTATGTTGCTTATATGCGTTTCATTATACTTAAATAGCTACTATTTGCGTTTTAGTAAGCTTATTTATATCGATCTAAATAATTTCTGTTTTCTTTAGGGCGAGAAATGTGACCGCTGCCGTCCGGGTTCATTCGGCCTGAACGCTGACTACTCCTTCGGCTGTTACGCCTGTTTCTGCTTCCCTGCAAACAAGCCCGCACAGTGTACTCAACTGTCGGGATATCGATCGGTACCCGGCCCAGAACATCGTCTGGAGCTCGTTTCGACCGATAATCAGTATCTGCCGGGTGGACCACTAGTCGATCTCCTGGAGACGGTCGAGGCAAGCACCGGATCTGCCGAGATGCCTGATCTGACAAAGGGTCAGAGTCAGTTCAAGTGGAGGTTTTCCAAGAGTCTGCCCACGTTCCTGAAGATACCGGGACTTAGCGGACCGTTGGTAAGTGGTGGTGTTGCAATTAGACCTAATGGGCTAAGGCAAAATATGTGACCTGATTCATTAAACGTATTAATTCTGGCTACTTTTAGTTGCTGCTCATTTCAGTTGCTTGGTTTAAGTTGCAGCTAGCTGAGCACTGATCTTTCATTGTATGCTTGAATTTCTAATGAGGCAAGAAAATGTGGCATGTATCATGTCGTGCAGTTGGAAGTCTATCACGCCGTCAAAAAATTCAAGGGTATCCGGGCAGTTATGCGGCGCTTGCTAACCATATGCATGACGAAGTCGTTCACTTATTGATTAGTCAATTTAGGATCTTTTCAAATAGTCAGTCTCATTCGTACCATCTTTCTGTTTTTTGCATTTCCAAACGTTCTCTTGTCCACAAAAGGGACACGGCTTTTCGTCCTATCGTAAATGCGAGGAACTCGCCATAACATACAAATATAACCGATAAATAACCGATTTAGACAATATTAGATTTGAGCCCGGGACCTTTGTTAATTGCGTGGAATAGAAGCCGGCTGCTTTTTGGATTTGATTGAGTGTCGATTGTGATTGGGAACGGGAGACTAGTGTGGGACTCGCCAACCTGGTTATGGAAGCTATATGTCCCGTTCTGCCTCAGTCCTCACTATAGAACCCCCACAGTCAGTCCCTTGTGATTTGTGGTGGATGGCGATGAGGATGAACAGACAAAGGCAAGCGAAACCAGCGTGGCCTTTTTTCGCCAATTCGCCGTCGTCCGTTGCAAGAAAATAATATGTACAAAAGATGGCTACTTATAGACTTACAGTAGGTTTCATGTATATTTGTAAATGTTTTATAGACTGAGACCATGCCATGTGTGGGCCGGCTGAGATTCGAACTCGGGACCGTTTACCATTTAGTGAAACATTCTATCATTAAGCCACGGAGTATTGTCCTGTCGGTTGTGATCAGCAAGGTGGAAGAGTGGTGTTTATTCGTCGTGATTTCTCTGGCTTTGTATCCAGTAGTCACGCGTATGTCGAACCCAATGACAACAACTATCAAGGCAATTTGGTACTATTAAACAAAAATTAGTAAAAGATAAAAATTTACAAACCTCAACAACGGATACACAACGCCAGGAGAGAAGAGAGTCGGCTGAATGGCCTGACTCTATACAAGGGAACAACACAAGTTCAACAACAACGCCAAATCAGGCAAAAATAGTCTTGGGAAAGTGTGTGTGTTCGTGGGATGCAGCTCTACTCTGGGAGGCAATTCATGTGGCATTAGCGCTAGGCTGAAACACAAGCACGAAAATAAGGGATTTGTGAACAGTGAGGCAATATGAAAGTGTCAGCGGCCGGGGAGTTGACTGGACGAGTGGTTTTTTGAGTAGCCACAGCAACTTCCTCAAGAAGGGGGAGGGAGGGGCGGAACGAACAGCTGGCTCTCTACTACAAAGCCACCTCATGGTATTTCATCTCCGGGTAACAGCTGGGAGCCGATAGCATCGTGGGGAAAGGAAGCCAAACCGGGGATCTTGGGGCTGTGAGCTGGGGGCAGTATTCAGTCATGTGCAGTTGGGTGAAAGCGAGGAAGGAAGGGAGGAACGAACGAACGAACGAACAAACGGACGAACGAACGAACGAATGAAGGAACGAAGGAACGAAGGGGAGACGGGCACACGGATCAGACAAGGAGAGATAGCCTTCGTAAGAGGGAAGCAATCATATGTGGGTCTTATAGGATTTTCACTGGAGAGAGGACTTGGAAAATTTCAGAATTATTGAGTCTTAAATAGCAGATGGCATTCATCAATCTGCTTTCGATGCATGTTGCATAGACATCATCGTCCAGGTATCTGTGTCACTGCTTGAAAGAGGTGCTAAGCAGTGTAGACTTGCTCACGTCAGTACCTAGTCGCGTAGCACTATGACGCCGTTTTGAGCACCGCGTTAACGTGTTTAAGGAAAGCCCTTTTAATTAAACGCAATGGTCATTTCAGTCTCCCCGGCCTTTGTCGAGAATGTTCACCTACCTATACTAGCCGTTGAGCGGCTGCTAGCAGGGCTTTAGAGTGAGCAACGCGAGACGAGTGGGTTCCAATAGCGATCGGTAAGCGTTCATCACCGAACGAAACAGGACACGGTTTGAGCGTTCGCTGCAAATAAAAATGCGGCCATTTCCATGGTGAGTCCGTACACACAATGGTGCTCTGGCTACCGATGTTTCCTCAATTCTGATTGGTCCAGGTCAGATTGGGCAGTGTCTCAACGCGGATCATTCGTGCGCGTAGCCTCTGTGTGACAAGGATTTGCTTTGCGTAAAAAACACCCTGCTCGTAGTCGCTCGTGTTCTCTTGCTTCTCTCATACGAGCCTTGCGTACAGCTATCAAGCTAGCTCACTGTTCGCGTTAATTATAAGTGCCAGGAGCTTCCGAGGAGGGTGAGAGGAGCAGGCGTGAGTGCGATAGATCCTTTGAAAGTCGGCTTTCCATGGAACCTAATTTACGCGCCATTCATTGCCACTGCGTCCACCCTGGTAATTTGGTCTTAGTTTAAATCAATCGCCAAACTAGTATCGCAAGCCGATGCTATCCTGATCTCTGCATTTTACTGTTAAACTTGGTTGTTATTTGGCTAATGGCTCTAGGTTCCGATCAACCGTCATGTGTTCGTTATCCCTTAAATGCTGAAGGCGATGATCTTACAATGAGATATTGCTTTCCATAGTGGGAAGTCAGATGGACAACAGGAACGGCTGTCAGCTGATGTATGATCCAGATCCATGCTTATAATGGAACTACTATTTGCTTAGTCTACGAACTTTAGGATCGTCTAGTGAATACAAGCATCCTTGAAGAACGCAAGGATGCAAGCGCTGCTGAATTCGATGCCTAGTGACTGGTACTCGAGGAGACAGCAAAACATGCTGAGTTCTATGAATGTTATAGCAGATTCGTACATTCTTTCTCTTATTTTCAACAGTCGGCTATTCGTGAACTTCTTCTGGAGAGCTCAAGGTAAAATTTGTGCTAGACAGCTACGCTACAAGGCGGTTTTTCAGGCGTTCACTGAATCTTCAAAAAATGAAAATTTGAAAACGCTAGGTATAATAGTTATCATAACGCGGATCAACTATTCGTTTTTTGGCATCCGGTGTAACTGTTGTCTCGGGGACTCCGGAAGCTCCAATGTACAATGCCCACTGCCTGTCCATTATTAACATTCACATCATCAGTGGTCCAGTAAATTTATGAATTTAAATTAAACTACTTTTGTGAAAAATAGTAGTAACACATACCTGAAAGCTAATCCCTGCCACACTTTGTACCATTTCAGACTCGTAGTTACGGATCCATTCTGGTAGAACTGCACGCTGACTGCCTCCCATCTGGTCAGTGTGGTATAGTCACGCCGATCGAGGAACCACGGTCCCCAGTGGAACCCCCGACGTCAGCCGGTGCTATTCGAACGGTAATTGAAGATCCAAACAAGGTCCACGCAAGAATGCTCGCTCTGAACGGTCAACTGGAGTTCGAGTATCAGCCAGTGGTAAGTGTTCGTGTATTCGGGTGTTCAGACGACGTCGGCAGGACAACTGTCGCCAAGGATATGGAAGTTGGTCACCTCTAAGGTTTTTTTTGGGGTATCAATGCCTCTTAATTGGAGTGTCGGCAGCTCATTGCATGAATTTTCGAGGCTGGAGACCCAGCTCGCCTTCAGACGCAGAGTAAAGTGCCAAAAAAGCAGCTAACAATGAAAGTGTATCTAAAAAATCGATAATTGCGTAGCGCTTGTGCCAGTAGACTGTTGCCAAGTGCCTCATCGTGTTCGGATTGGTTCGCTTCTCGCCCATTTCTCCTTCAGGCTTTTGCACATATCATCCAGCTCGATGTGCCGGGTGAGGAATGAGGTATCAGAGTGCGTCGCCTCGAGGAATGCTCGGCCTTGCTTGGAAGCGCAGACACTGACAATGCAAGTTTTGCCCCACGCGAAGGTGACCCCGGTATTCAAGGTGTGCAGGGCGACTTGAGGCAGGTGGTCTAGTCTTTGCCCGTCTGACCATAACAAATGTCATCGCACGCTCCTCCACATAGGATCTTGTAGAAAAGCTATTTCTGTCCAAATAGTTAACCCTATCCTCTTTGTGTACTAGCTGGGTGCGCAAACGCGTCGTTGGTTTATGCGCCACCCGACTGTTCTGCTTCATCGGGTGTGTATCAACGATTTCAGACAAGTTCTAGATGGAAGGAAGGCTTCGCCAAGTGTTTCGTCTTTCCTGACTCCTCTAACTCTGTTTCCAGCGGTCACGCGTACTTCAAAGCCAATGATAAAAATTATCAACGCAATGCGGTACTAGTAAGGAAAAAATACTAAAGCATAAACAATGTACAAACCTCAACACTGGATGCACCAAGTCAAGAGCAAAGGGATTCGGCCAAATCGCCTGACTCTGTACACGGGAAATAACGTGACTTCAACAACAATTTCACACGGGGCGAAAAAAGGCTCCCTGAAAAGTCAGGCATGATATGTAATTTACTGAGCTGTTAGGTCGTAAAACATACGTGAATGGACAACTGCCATTCAGTGCCACCGTGTTCGAATTCTCAGAAAAATAATTATAATATGCACCTGATA
Organism: Ligula intestinalis; assembly: GCA_036362985.1. Classification (NCBI taxonomy): domain Eukaryota; kingdom Metazoa; phylum Platyhelminthes; class Cestoda; order Diphyllobothriidea; family Diphyllobothriidae; genus Ligula; species Ligula intestinalis. The sequence continues at coordinate 1,448,726 of JAYGXS010000006.1, forward strand.
ACTTTATTTTACTAAACTGACATCACGTAGGAATAAGATTTCAGTTGCATGCAATTACATGCCGTCTGCTCTCTTTCCCTTTGCTGAATAAAATTAGACACCACCGTCTCGGACCTCTGTCAGTTCCGGCGATCTGGGCGCTGAATACTATCCAATCTGGATGAAGGAGTCGGACTGGGTGCTCACACGAATTTCCACACAACAGCTGCGCGTCAGACCGACTCGCGCTGCTCTGATGATGGCACTGACGAATGTAACCTCCTTCTCCGTGCGTTTGTTCATGCCCAGGGCAGATCCAAAGGTGGTCAGGTAAGTTCCGATGTTTATCTTCTTGCTGTTTTTCGCGTCCACAGTACTCAACACGAAATATGAAATGGTGCGTCGTGACAAACCATCACGATCAGTTTTTCTATGCTCGGTTTACCCAGCTGTCAAGGGACTCAAGAGTATTCCATCTAAAATGCTCACTGATTGCAGGTGCAGGAGGTAATTGCTTAGTTGACAGCGGCTTGGACTACCCAACGGAAATTAGCCGAAATGGTTGTAAATATCCCTACTTTAAAAAAATAAGTAGGTGGTTATAATAATTATTATGACTTGGTCGCATAGGCTGTGCCTGCCATCTGCTGTTACTCCTGCTCGAGGACTCCGAAAACTCCAATCACAAAAGTTTAGTAAATCACTGTTGTTTGTATTCGCATCGGCAGTATCCCAGTGAATGTATGAGTTTTCATTTAACTGATCGACGATGGCTGTCTATCCATATTAAGGAGACTTATCCACAACATGCGCACGTTACCGCTAATATAGATGGTGCATTACGACAGCTTACCGTCAGTCTACAGAAGAAATCGGAACTCTCTATGTGGAGAAGCCCTAATAACAGTAGCCTGCCATTCGGCATGGTTTCGGTGCAAACTTAACATCCTGTTCCGACCAGGGTTAATTTTCATGCCCGGCTTACTATATTTTCTTTCTAAAAATTAGTTTAAATAAGAGACTCGTTGACTTTTATGTGGTGCTGCAAACGATTATTGTGACCCCTGCCTATAATTGTTCTATGCTAGTCTATCGGATGAACTAACTGAATTGTTCTTGGGAATTCATGCATCAAAATCGGTCATATCTATCACGGAACACCTATGGCCAGCCCC
>JAYGXS010000006.1:1463823-1522134 GCA_036362985.1 Ligula intestinalis
GACTGCTCCCGCGTCCTCCACTCTTTAACCACATGTCACAGACATTCACCTACGTAAACTAACATGAACTGCCATGCTGTGTGTTATGGGGCGAGAAGTGCACGCCATCTGAGTCACGGCCGCAAGCCGTTCGCGCGCGCGCCGAGAGCTCACGTGACGCGCACCCCCGCGTGCACTGCAATGTTGGAGGCATCCCATAGCGTGGGAAACCACGCCACCCTCTCGTCCGATAGGCCAGAAGCAGTTTAGAAGGACCAGCGCCTTATAAAAGGCTGTACTGAACACGCTAATTCATACCGTTGTCTCTGTACCGTTTGGAATAAAGCCTTCCTATCAGAACCGCTCTCTTGGCTTCTTCTGCCTATTAGTCGGGTCCGAATAAACTGGGCTATAACACTGTGACTACTAGGCCTCACACCATGCACCCACATCTAAGACTAATAGCTTATAATCTATCTACCTTTCAAGGTTCACCCTTCTACGTTTAAACTTAATTGGACACTTAATTTATCGCATGAATGGGTAAAAGGTGGCGAAATATTGTGACGTCAATACATTCTGCTAATCTAGTGATTAGAAGAAGTCGTTGCATCGTAATTTTATTCTTCTGAGCTTTCGGGCTCTTGCGGGAGTTCATTGTCAAGGATAAGCCGTCAACGAAAAGTGAGCAACAGTTATGGGGGCAGCAACCAATCAAGTGTTATATGGGAGGGGGTGAAGAGAAGGGGGGGGGGGTGGAGGAGGAGGAGGTGTGGGCGAGAGGCAGAGGGGGAAGGAGGGGGCGCGGAGGAGAGACTCATTTATCACCAGTTTCTGTCGTACGTATATGCCTGCGTAGAGCGATGTAGGCGGATGCCAACTCAGTGCACCGGTTGACTGAGTTGTCATCCGAGGCCCAGGCTTCAATTAACTCTCGTACGATCTTGCTGTCGGCGTTGGCAACTACTCTTGCCGACGCGAAGTTAAATGCGTGGCCCGCCTCATAGGTGTGGGCCGCCACTTGCGACTGTGCGTCACCCTGTCTGACAGCTAGCTTATGCTCGTACATGCGCGAACCAAGCATGCTTCCTGTCTGTCCGGTATAATTTCGGGGACAGTTGAGACATGATATGCGATACACTACGTCCGACTGCTCACTGGGACTTAATCGGTCCTTTATTCTCATGATCCGCCTGCGCATGGTGGCCTAGTCCCACAGCAATGCGCTCGGTCGCTTCCAACATATGCTTGATGTATGGCAGTGCATGTCATACCGTAGAGGTTGGTTCTGGTTGGGTCCTCGGAGGGTGAGCACGTCGGCATAGAAAGCACAGAATGAAAAAAATTACGATTTTGGTGATCGCAACGACTTCTTCTTCTAGACAAATACCTGGGATGTGAGCATTTGCCTCTTATCTAGTAATTATCGCTTTGTTCAAGCCTCAAATATTACTGGAGTTTAGCTATCGACTCGGCAACGTTCTTCATCTGAGGAAGCAAGTCCGAAGTTTACTCGATCCCCGATTGACCACTATTATTTTACTGGCTTCTGTTGTTGGAAATTTTGTTGCATTGCATTTGGAATTTCCGAAACGTATCGAAATCCCCTGCTGTTTTACCATTCCTAGATCCCACTTTCGACTTCGTGGCGGAGGTTAAACCGTGTGAGTGCAATGGCAAGGCTTTCAACTGCGATCGGATCACAGGTGCCTGCCTGGACTGTCGAGACAACACGGCGGGCCGAAACTGTGAAATCTGCGCGGAGGGATACACCGGTGATCCCGCTGCTGGCAAGGACTGCGTCAAATGTCGTTGCCCTACAGAGGCCACAGAGTAAGTGACTTCCCCCTACTGGACGGTAGGTTATGCAAGAGACTTACGCTACATATCTTAAAATGACTACTTATATGAAAAGAAAGAAGATCTTCGGAAAATCGAGTTGTACTCATGAATTTTCGAACAAGTATCACGTGTTCGTCGTCAGACTAAATTAAAAGTGACGGCTGGGAATGTCGCACTAGAGGTTTTGGAGGCAGAGGTTACAACGGACGGGGGAGGGAAGGGGGGTATTGGGTGGAAGGGTTATGGTGACGTGACATCCGCGGCGATAGGTTGTGCTAGTGAGGGGAGGGGGGGTGTTAGCGTTTGGACTATGGACCGCGTGTTCGGGGGAAGGGGGGGGGGCTGGTTAAGAGTCAGAGAAATTCCACTTGACCGGGCACAGAGAGCCAGTTGTTGTTTCAGGCCGTGTCCAGATTAGTAGACAATGCACGAAACTCGGTATAGTGTGCGTCAAGCTCTACGTGCCTGTTTATACTAGCCGGATTCGATGGCCAAGCTTCAAGGAATTCTCTCGCTTGTCGCATATTAGCCATTGCGATCACGTCGGTGGTATCCCAATTGAAGCGGTGATCACACTCAATGGAGTGTGCAAATACGAGTGATAAATGGTTCCGCAGGCGAACGGCTGACTTGTGTTCGGTGATGCGAGTCTCAAGGCGTCGGCCTGTTTGGCCAATATAAACGCAAGGGCAACCAGCACATGGTATACTACTTATATGACTACTTATGTGTTTTTAGTAGGTATAGTTTTATCGGTTTATTGAAGTTGCATTTCAGTTTTCTTCGCCTCACCACATTGCATTCCATTGCTGACAGTTGGTTCAATTTGGCTGTAGCAACTGCAAACTGAGGGGAGTGTCTGGTGTTGACAAACGTTTGCTTAAGCTGATTGCGGGCAGCTACATGAGTAGAATTGGCTACCCATGACTCTGTTATCTCGGTTAGAGCTTGCAGTAGCCTTTGCTTTGATTTGCATAAGATTGTTGTGCACCTCCAATGGCACTCTCCACGACCGTGTGGGATACGATGTGGTCCGGCCAGATAATAGGCGATAGAACGTATCCCAACATTTATAAGCTAGTGAATATAATCAGGCGTGGAAAGCCTGAGTGTTATGAATGATTTAATGAGGTTAGAAGGAGTAGAATATGAGTAACATGCAAGTGACTCCCACACAAGTGCAGTCCAGCCACAAATGGGCCGGAGTCCAGAGACGCAGTCTGGCAAGTAAATAACCGGGTCCGGAGGTCTGCAACTGACCAGTAGGTCGTCAGTCTGGGAGTGCCTGAGCGTAAACAACTCCCCCACATCTTGTGTTCTGGTCTCACCTTGAGAAGTGATTAACTAGTGAGGCCAGACAAGTCTCAACCTTGATTGGAGGCTTTGACTGTCGTGTCTTGCGTCCGCGTGGTGGTCACGCCAGACATGACTTGTCCCCGCGGCGTCCGAGGAAATCATGACTAAGAATAAAGGGTCGCTACAACCGCATGCACAAATATCCGGTTCTCCATATCTCCCTGAGGATGTCGGACAATGTTGGTTGTAGGCGTCTAAGCCGTGGAGGTGTTCAGAACACTACAATTAATGTGACCAGTTACGTACAAAAAGAAGAGGGGTAAGACCAGTAGGAGTTCTTTATTATGTACAAGAACTCAGTGATGGTCTGAAGCTCCGACACGCGGTGGGCCCCGAGCCCTGCGCGTGCGTCTGTCTTTTGGCTTGGTGTGGGCGTGAATGAATGCGTAAACGTCATGCGAGAGTGGGTCACTGGCTGCCTATTACGGCACCTGTGATTGGCTGATCCAGAAGGAAACATAGGCGCAAGGTCAAGGGCTCGGTACCGGTTCTCGCGCACCTCGAATCGACATTCTACCTGTCCGCATGCAAAAACACCTGGTTCTCCATATCTGTATCACTTGAAGAAGTCGGACAATGTTGGTTGATTACCTTACCAAACACGGTAGCCCCTGGGAAGCCATTTTTGCACAGAGAGCGGTTTTGAAGCGAGTTTGAACAGTGACATTACTGTTGGTCCTTTTTCAGTTATGCCATCACCTGTCATCCCACAATACCGGATGATCCCAACAGTCCGCACACTTGTCAGTGTCGGCCTGGCTACGCTGGTGAGGTCTGCGACAGGTGTGACACTGGCTACTACGGTGATCCACTGCTGATGGTGCCCTGCAAGCCCTGTGGTTGCAATCCGGCCGGCTCAAGAAGCCAACGCTGCAACATGAAGACTGGCCAGTGCTCCTGTCTGCCCGGAATCATGGGAAGAAAGTGCGATGAATGTCGACCGGGACACGTGGTTGACGGAGGACGCTGTATCGGTGAGTCTGCTTCTTTTTTATTTTATTGCGCCCTCGCAGACTCGCCCTTTGTCCACCGAAGTACCTGACCTACTCACACCACTTATCATATTTATCGGGGAATAATACTGACCCAGGGTTGGGGCACTGTTCCGGACATTGCTCTCTAGGCTCCAGCAGGTGGCGGGTAGCGACAACACGAGCGTTTCGAAGGTATGCCCGATGTCCGGGGTATGTATGGTAACTTAGGAGAAGTGATATCTTCTTCTACCCTCAATTGGCGTTCGTTGAATGCGCATAGGGGCGGTTTTTTCCGGCTGGCCACAATAAATGGCATCGCACGCTCCGCATTTTGTAGACAGCTTCTTTCTTCGTAATTCTGCAAAAATTCCCATGTAAAGATTGAAAGGTCATATTCGCAAACATATTGTTTTCGACAATTCATCAGCGGGCCAGTACAACGCAAGGAAAGAAGCGATCAGTTATAGGTAGCGTAGTTCTTAAATGGTTCGTGGGGTAAGGTAGGGAGTGGGGCTTTAATTAGTCATCGTGGTGTTGCCTCGTATCACGCATGTGGGTTCTAGCCTGTTGGTGGCGTTGGATCCGGCAAGAAGGACAGAGGGGGGAGGGGTGTTCTCAGTGTCAGCGTGCGTAGTTGGTGGAGGCGTCTGTTCTGACGACACGGTATTCACTGGCCAGAGTAAACGGACTGGGGCTACGAGCGTCTTTTTACAGCATACACTGGGTTTTAATGGCCTGATTGCCACTGCCTCTGCTGTGGCTAAAACCCACTTGCGCAGGCCTTTGGAGTAGTTTGTCGGCGTGTGGTACATGACCCGAAAAGCTTCTCTCGCTTCTACTTGGTGGTTCGTATCAATGAGGTGGGCGAGGATTGAGCTTTATATCAGTCTGTTCTCTCCTTTGCTGAGCCATGCCGGTATGCACTCGCGTATTCTCTTCTCCAGACGTCACATCGTTCGGCATATATATCCCGCTCCACAGGAACAGGTTAAAGAATAGGTGCACATCGATGTGGCCTGAAACGGTAGTCTGTCTTCACCTCCCATTCGTAGCCGCAGTCCGCTTACCCTGGGCAGTGAATACCCTGTCGTCAGAACAGACGCCCCTACCAACTACGCACGCAGACACTGAGGGCACCCCTCTGCCCTTCTTGCCGGATCCAACGCCACCAACAGGCTAGAACCCGCATGCGTGAGACGAGGGAACAACACGATGACTAATCAACCCCCACCTTCTACCTTACCCCACGAACCATTTAAGGACTACGCTACCCATAACTGATGAATTGCCGAAAACATATGTTTGCCAATATGACCTTTCAACTTCTTGCTCTTCTAAATAGTTAAACCTATCCTTAGGGTGTACAGGTTGGGTGCGTAAAGTCGTTGTTGGTTTATGAGCTACTCAGAATTGATGATATTAAGACTACGTCAAGTAGATGGCTTCTGATTGCTTGTGTTTGAATCCTTATCCTTTGAAGTTTGTTGTCTCACGCAGCCATGTATCAATTCCCCTGGATAAGCGTTTGGAGGAAATAAACCGAATAAGTAATTCAGTTCGCTCTCATAGTCATCTTTGTCCGAACAATGTGTTTTTGTTCGATTTAACAGACTGTTAACAGTTCTCCTTTTATGAGAGATAGGATGGTTGCTCTCATAGTTTAGGATGACTTCCGCATATGTTTTCTTACGGTAATGAAGCCACTACTTAGGTTTTATTTAGGGCTAATATTTCATTTTCAAGTTTCGGGTTTTCAACATGAGAAATTTCAGCAAATATGTTTTCAATCCGTACACATTTAACCTCGGTTGTTATCACTGTCATCTCCAAAAGACCAAAAAATACTTAAATTTATATATACTACAAATTTATCTGTCAAATAAGTACCTTTGCCTAATATTATATGGTTAAATGCTATTGCGTGGCCGACTATCTATTGATTTATGAGTTTTTCATTGATTTTATTCTGGCCATAGATTGTCGCGGCGAATGCACCGGCGAACTGCTCCAGCGAACAGACGAAGTGGAAGCAGAAATCGATCGACTAGACCTTGCCGAACTGGCCAATCAGGGACTGGGCGGCCTTCAGCGGCGCGCCGAAAAGCTAAAGACACGCTTCTCAAGGCCGACCACGGAGCGCGAAGTCGGCCTAATCGAGCGGGCCGGTCAGATAGCAAAGGAGATCGCCAGAATCACCCTCACCGCCAGGTCTCAACTGCCCGCTGCTGCAAGACAGCTCGATGAGGATAGCTGTAACGCCTCCAATAACACCATTCTGCTGCAAAGGGAAGCCGCTAAGTTGAATCGAAAGCTAGACGATTGGATGCGGTCGCTGAGTGCCCTGCAACCGGGCGTGGTCGATGAGGAGACGAGTCGAGAATGGCATGAGGTAGCACGTATGGTGCGTCAAGAAATAAGTCAGCTCGACCTGTCCCAGGATGTGGAATGGGCCAGTGAACTGCGTGAGGCTGGAAAGGCGTTAGAATCACGCCTACAGGCGGTCGTGGATCGCATTAAGCTGGCTGATTTCAGTTCGCAGATAGAAAGATTAGGCCACTACCAGACGGAACAAAAGAGTCATTTGGACAATCAGGAGGCTCAACTCTACAAGATGGGGAATGTGACCCAGGCAGGTCTGGCTGAACTTAAAAAGGCTCAGGTAATTTCTACCCCCAAGTTATGTTTACCCGTACTTTCGTCTTAAGAGCATCAGTTCATTGAGATAATAGTACTAAAACATGACTACTTGCTTATCGAGAGTAGTGTGCTGCAATGCAATGCCCAAGTTATATGCGCCACGTTATGTATACCTGCACTTTCGTCTATTGATTAACTATGCTCGTTGGCGGTAAAAAAATTTTACAACAATAATTTGAATAGGGCAAAAGTAATTGAAGTAGTGCAGCTCAATTACCCCTAGTCCCAGCATTTTTTTCTACAGAAACGGCAGTTATAGGAGTTTTGAGAGTGAGGAAAAAGGAAAGGCAGTGAAGGAAGTTTGTAGAAGTGCAAAGTGGAAAAATATAGTTGAATTTGTTTCCCGCAGCCACTGGGAGTAAGTTGTTCCGGTGATAGACTGAAGGTGTGTGTCACCTACGGGCTGCGGACTATACAAGGCTAACTCCAGAATGGTAACTTGGACCTCAGGTAAGTTGGAGTGGACGACCTCCTACCTAACATTTCTATTTTTTCAGGAATTTCAGGAAAACTTCACTTTGCTAATCAGATTTTTCCAAAATACATTAAACCAACATACAGATCAGGAAAATCTGCTGATATAAATCACTAAACTTTCTTAATAAAGCAAAATAAAAATGCATATGACAGTTATTAAAGTAAATTCCACTCCATATACCAAATTCCCCACTCATAAACCCCCCATAACCACTGGTATAACCGTGTGTGTTCCTGTGTCAACTCCGGTTATGTCCCCCAGTTACATGTTAGGATGAGAAGGCAGAACAGAATAACAGATAATACTTTACTGTCAGTTGTACCAGTACATCAGCTCTGTTTCCTGTGTGTTCAGCAGCTTGTGTTCTGTCGTCGTCCCGCGTCGGTAGCAGTCTCTCGTCTAGGGCAGCAGAGTCCCGTTCTGCACGCAGCCTCGCTATTTAAGGGGCAGTAGTCATTGGTTCTGCACGAGTGGCCATGCGCGCACTTTGCCCCTGGCCAGGCGTGACCTCAGCATGACAGCGGTCTCGCGTGTGCGTAAAGCCTTTGCCTTCTCGCGTGTTTTCTGCTGTTGAAGGTCACGTGACTTTGCCCGTTCTGTATGCCCTGGACTGGCCTGTCGCGTCCTTTGTTCGGCGTGACCTCAGGATATCTGTCTGTCTGGATGACAAGGGTCGAGGCTTATGTGCTCGGCCATCCTAACAGCCACCATTTCCATTAGACAAAATGCTGGGACTAGTGGTATATGAAGTGCACTACTCAAACGAACTTTGCCGAAATTTCAGCAGCAATTTGAAGCGAACAGCACTTCAAATACACAGAAAGAGGGGTTGTATATAGTTAGTGTTATTAAAAGCGAAGGGCGGAAGTTTTTTATCAGATAAAAATTGACAAACACTAGTCTGAGCTAAGTGTAGCTTCCATGACCTGTTCAGGGAGCTGAACTGCTAGAGAACTGCGTTTGTTAGAATGTCCGAATTCTACTCCCTCCACTTATTGCACCATAGTACGGTGGTGCAGGGAGAGTGACTTGCGATGGCTTATAGTGCAAATAGACTTTTGATGCGTCTACCTCAATCGTTTGTCCACTCCTCTACTTGGGTCCGGTGAAGAAGACCGAAGGTGGGAGAGGACGCAGCCTCACACAAAGGCGGCCGAGGAAACCACAACATAGTCGGAGTTCGTTCGGCTCTTAGCTGAGTGGAAGGCTGCATTAAGAGGATGCCATTACCGCCTGACTCTCGGTCCGCCAGTCAGCCACTACAGACCATCGCTGATACCTCATCGAAGCTGATAGTAGAAACGGGTAAATCACACACAGAGGGCGATAGTTGCCCACATGGTCAATAATTGCCTGATGGCTGGCGTGCACGTGATGTCCCGCTGGCATTAGACAACGCGTTTTCCGAATGGTGATTTGTCTTGGCCCAACGGGGCCTCCTCACTGCATATGGATTGGGTGGGTCGACACACCTGTTTATAGACAAGTAACCCGTCAACCATGGCTCAAAGAACATCACAACTAACATCTCACGAGAATGGTGACCTCATAAAATTTGAATGCGTGTCTGGATCTCGTCCAATGATCCGCAACTTGAGAATTGGCATCAATTTTGTGCGATACTCAGGCCGACCATCAGGCAATTCACGCCTAAGCTGGCAATCATCAGAAATAGGGGAGCCGTTAATTGTCATAAGTAGTCAGAGAATGTATCCTGCAAAAAAAGAAAGGTTGATTCAATTCAGGCATGTTATTACCAGAGCAGTTGGAGGTAAGCCACAAAATAAAACGTGTCTAGCAGCCATGGTTTGTAATGGCGGACAGTGGCTAAAAACTTTATAGACAGTGATCACTCTGTTGAACTCAAAGCATCTTTCCGAGTTTTTGTTCGAGCACAAGCAAAGCGAACCTTCGCTACGCAGAATCAGCGTACGTACGGTGGGAGAAGGCCGACCTATATAAGGAGTTATATCATGTGACTAATCTCCTACGGCCTTGATAATCTACGCCTTTACATTTCCGTCCCTCTTTTTCCTTTCCAAGTTTAAAGGCTAAACTATTATTGACTTTTCGCCGCATTTGAAAATGATCTTGGTGTTGCCAATAGAAGAGAATACACGAGTTCCAGGCAGCAGTTCAGAAGAAGAACATGCGATCACTGGAACAAGGACTTTATTTTCCTGACGTTTCGGATTCCCTCGGGAATCCTTAATCATAGGTAATCGAAGAACAGTCTCGGTATCACTGTCACCTGCCAGTCCTCGGCTGATTGTGTCTGCATGTGTAGGTGGGACCGTGCTCTGCGCGGCACCCTTCGCCCAGGCGCGGTCATGCACGAGTTGGCGTGGTGGTGGTGTTACCTTTCAGCCATGTCGGTGGTGAAATACCGCAGGTGTAGGCGAGTGTCAGGCGGTGCTCTGCGACAGTAGGGTCCGTCAGCTCGTTTGCATGCCTCTGGATGCCATTCAAAAGGTGTCCATGGGCGGATGACACGTTTACTTTGAACAAATTCGAGTGCTCAAACCAGGCCGATGTTACCTGAAAAGTATCACCCTATCTGCGCATGTTTCAGACTGTTCTTCGATTACCTATGATTAAGGATTCCCGAGGGAATCCGAAACGTCAGGAAAATGAAGTCCTTGTTCCAGTGATCGCATCTTTTTCTTCTGACCTGGGTGTTATGGATTCTGTAAAAATGCAAAATGCTGTATTTTCCGTTTGTCATGCAAAGACATGAAGCAGTTTAAAAGCAGTCTCAAAATGTATTTGCATAAAATAAATCGTGCTGGGTGCGCTTGCTTCAAACCGAAAAATTGCCAATACAGGCGAACATGTGATTCTCAAAAAAGTAAGTGGAAAGAAACAAATATGACGAGCATTTTTTCGCCCGACGTTTCGAACTCCGCCGCGGATGCATCCTCAAGGGCAAAAGCAGGTACAGTTATCACTGTGCTAACTATGACACCTAATAACTCCCTTTTCGGAAATATCTGCCCTCTTGTGTGCCAATTAGTTGATGGCCAACGTGCACATCATGACCTGCTGAACTTTCGTAACACACAGCGGACTTAGCATGATGACTATTCGGCCATCTGGTTCCCTGACGCCGGCGGTAGATGGCACGTTGGCCTGTACGTTCACCGAGTGACGCATTGCTTTGGCCAAACTCAGCCCCCGAAGTGATTATGGAGTCACCTGGCGACTGGATTGAGCCCCTCGGAGAACGCGCTGGTCCCCACGCCTTCTAACGCTAGCGCCAGGGAGCCAGATGGCCGAGCAGTTATCACTGCGTGTGGCGTCAGGTCAATGCCCGCCATCGAGAAATTTGCACAGGAGCAGGCAAATATCCTCGATAAGGAAGCCGGAAATTATAATAGCTACACAGCAGCATATTGACTGTATCCTTTTAAAAACTACAACCCCTTTTTACGAATTATCCGTTTCTGCTGTTGTCTCTGATAATGGATCCGCGGCGGATTTAGAAAAGTCAGACGGATGGCATTCTTGTCCCAAAACTCCTTTCTAATCAATTATTTCGTGGGCCTCGCATATTTGTTTGTAAAGACACTCCATACCAGCTGTAGTCATTCGGAGTTGTGTGCGAGCGTCAGGGAGACCAAGGCGTGTCGTGTCGGCCGCAGATGGGTTTAGCGTCCCTGTCAGCCAATGGGCCCACTCCGCATCCTACAACTGACCGGTTCGGACGTCGGCCTGATGCTACTATATGGGGGAGAGAGTGAATTCGACAGTTCGGCGCACTTTCCTCATCATAAACTATCAGGTGTAGGCTACTGAATAAAAACCAGTAGAAAGGTTTATTTACCTTTTTATTAGATGTGGACTGAAGACCAGTCCCCCACAGATGGGACGTTTAAACGACTTCATCTGATGCATTTGATTACCTCCTTACTTAGCATGTTCTTTTAAAATCGGTTTAGAATGCATCAGCAACCAATATGCATAGCCTTAAATCCGCCCCTTTTTATTTTTATATTTTAATTCTTTCTGACATTAGGAAAACCTAAAAAACATCCAAGATCTGATGAGTGATGCCGTAGGAAGTTCACTCAATCAAGTACGTGAGAAGCAGGCCGGCTTCACCACTGAACTAACCCAACTGCGAGGCACACGCGAGGACTACGAGACTGAGCGCGTACCGGAAGCCAACACTCTCGCCACTGAACTGGAAGAACTACCCTCATTTGATCGCATCCCCAACTCTCCGCCACCTGACGCCATCCAGAAGGCTGTGCAGTTGGAGCGTACTGGAGAGGAGATAAAAAGTGCTGTCGACTCACCCGGCGTCGAGAGTGTACTGGAGGCGCGGGAAGCCTACCGCCAGATCGCTGAACAGCTCCAGCGAGCACGCAACCTCACCGATGAGGCTCAAAATGCCCTCGCGGACAGTCAGGCCGCTCAGGGTGGTGCCACTGTGGATAGCCAACTCAGTGCTGTAGAGGAGCGTCGACGAGCAATGCAGGTCAGGGTGGACCAGCTGGCGAAGAGGGTGCAGGAAGAGAGCACGCTGAGCCGAGATGGGGCGAACAAATTGGCTAGCCTGCAGGAGTCGCTGGCTTTGCTCTCCAACGTTGCGGACACTGCCATCAGGGATGCTGGCAGAACTGACAACCTAGGTGAGTCATTCAGTGGTAGAAATTTTTATGTGGGCATTTTCTGTATTATTGATAATCGTTGTGCAAATATTGATGGGTTGCACGCGCCTGCACGACAGAATATGCACATCGCCTACTTGGAGGCAACCAATGAACGAGTAGTTATAATTGAAATAAAGTTTCTACTTAAATGTAACAGTAAAACATTTTGCTGCGTTTATCGGCCTATCGGCAAGTGAACTAACCTGCAGGAATCTCTGGCTTTGACCTCACCAACGTCGCGGAAACTGCCATCAGGGATGCTACCAGAACTGACAACCTGGGTGGGTGATTAAGTGGTAATGATGATGATTGTGCGACCACCGATTTCGATGAAGCAACAGGTTTGAACAGTGATGCTGAATGCCTACAAGGGGTAGTTTTTAAGTGATAGGAGGCGTAGTTAGCGCCAACCGCACTCTCCACATTCATCATGAATGAAGAAGACTTCTGCTGGAAAGTTGGTCTTCGACTGGCATACTTAACAGAGCCGTAGACCTTCATCCTGCTTACCAGGTGGTATGAAAACGACTGGAGTCAGTCTGAATAAGGCCGACAGGACGGTGAAGGAGACACAACCGTGGAATACAACTGAGATCAGAGAAAGATAGGAGAGGGGTCGGCCAGGGACCAGGTGACTAGCGTGGAACGCTACCTTACCGATACCGCGCACACGAGGTTGACAGGAACTTTTGCGGGCAACAACCAGTGATTAGTCCGTCGGTGGACGAGGGACAGGCCAGAAAGTGCACTGACTTGCCAACAATTAGGACAGCCGCAAAGAGGACAAAGGTCATACGAGCACCCCAGCGGTCAATTTTACGGACAGTCAGCAGCAAACAAGCAGGTGAGAGTTCGTGCGCCAAGCACGGACATAATAACAGGCATGCAGCGAGGCTGAAACAGTCCGGGCAAACAGGAACAGCCACCAAGTTACTCTGACGATGGAAACAAGTGAGTGTCCGAAACGTCAGTCCCAATATAACTCGGTCCATGTCCTAGAACCTTCTTCTTCGTATTCTTTGGGGGGTGATGAAAACGGCGAAGAAAACCAGATTTGATCCGGCGTTGGCCGCTTTCTCCAATGCAAGCCACAATTACCGCCTAACTTACTGTAAGGTGAGAGTAGACTTTGTGCGAGGACTACCATACTATCTACGTGGTAATTTGTAAAGCAACTAGAAGAGGGAATAGGCTACTGTTGAAACTACATTAACTATAATATATGAATTGTTGGTTAGGAAATATGATGGTTGAGCACCTGAGCACTTTGTTTATTATCGTGACCTTTCGTAACTCTTAAAAGAGTCCATTGTGAAAGATACGAATCAGCAACAAAAGAGCGGCTAGTTCTAGTGTGTGTACCCCCATCCGTTGTCAAGAGTCATCAGGTCGTGAGGGGTAAGACATCACGATGAAAAGGGGGGGGGGACGTGGGGGCAATTAACCATCGGTAAGTTCAACGTTCATCGTTTATATGCAATGACAATGGAGCAATTATAGAGGATGTGGGTCCAATTAACTGGGATGGACGCCCGGCCGTGATGGTACGTAATTGCGCAAGGCTCTGTACACTGAAACAAATTTGACACACTCCGTGGACCAGACTTCAATCAATTCTCTGCTCATCTTGTTTCTGGCGTGGGCTAGTACCTTGACGGCCGCGAAGTTGTTATCATGATCTGTTAGATGGATGTGAGCTACAACCTGTGATAATTAGCGGAAACTCAAAGCGATTGGCTGACTTACTTACGTCAATGCCTAGGACCCCTAAAAACGGTTCTCAAATGCCACTGTTTATGGAATATGCAGCAGGAGCCAAGAAAAGCAAACATGCGTGTCCCAGAAAGTAATTGAGAAGAAGACGCCTCGATCGCTAAGATAATACTTTTATTCGCCTGACGTTTCGATATCCGTTGCGGATTCATCATCAGAGACAAGACTAGAAAACAGTAACAGAAACGGGTAATGCATGCACAGAAGTTTGCAGTATTTATAGGATAGAGTCATTTCTGCAAACATACAGCGACAATTAACGGCAATTGCCTCATTGCGCGTGCATAGTTTGTTGTAGGGCATGCAGGCTCTGACCTGTTGAGCTTTCATCACGCGTGGTGGACTGGGGCGTGGTGATTGCTTGGCGATCTGGCCTGTCCGTACCACTCGTATGGACTTGCTTTGGCCGACTTGAGTTTCAGAACAGAATATGTATTGGGCAAATTATTACACTTGGTTATGGATCGGGGGCCAATGACCCATGACTCAAGTAATTCTCAGCTCACCCGATTGTCACCTCTTTCAAGAATTGCGGCCTCATCAAATTTGAAAGTGTGGCCGGCTCTCGTCGAATGAGCCGCAACTTAAGAATTGGCATCCTTTCACCACAGTGCTGCCGCGTGTTCAAAAATGCAGTTCTTGTGAAGTCTGCCAGTTTCTCCAACATAGTTACTTTGCCCGCAAGTGCACCAGATCCTGTAGGCGACTCCAGATATTTCTTGCCATGGCAAAATGTCTTTCGGTTTCATAATATAACCCATTATGGTGGCCTCCAGCCTTTGTGTGACTCCAACTCCAAGTGGTGCGCGAAGGCGGCCGACAGCCTCCGAGATGATTTCGATGTTCGGGCTCGGTGCGACTTCGTTGGCCATCTCGTTTGCGCAAGCACCGGTTGACAAATTTGCATGGGTAGCCATTTTCTTTGGACACTCGTCGATGGTATTTTCCCTTGTCAACTTTATCTTCTGGTTCGCAGCATTGCATCTCAACACGCCGATAGAGCGTCCTTACGCAACTGCGTTTGTGGCTGATTGGGTGAGTGCTGTTGTAATTCAGTACTTGCATCATGTTTGTCACTATCCCGAACGCTTTAGGCCTTAAGCCACAACAATCTTTGCGACAGACGGGGACATTAAGGAAGGCCAGCTGGTTGTTCTCTTCTTTCTCTATCTTAAATCGGATGTCCGGGAAAACGTTGTTGAGACGTTCCTTGAACGTGAGCACTTAATCCCTTCCCGGCAGAAAGTAAATATTAACAAACTACCTACCGGAATAAAGGTTGTAGCATGTCTATAGCCATTTGAATAATTGGTATTCACTGCGATGGCTGATAGTGGCTAATAAGGCAGAAATGTCCACTCGGGTCTCCTTTGTCTTTGTCGGTTCCACTTGATCCTCATAAGCATACCTTTTTTGGGTTATCGGGCTAGATTCTTGCTCACGTATCTTATACGGTGCTTTCAGGCTCGTATGTTATTCAGTCAGATGGCGAGCATTGCTTGTGAGAAAGAGATTTATTTTACAGGAGAAAACCCAATACCAAAACCTGTGTTTTCCTTTTGTTATGCAGTTTCACAGTTGAAGCCCCTTGTGGACGCCAGTAGACCTAAACTGGACACAATTGTTGCGGAGACACTTCAAGATCGCCTACAGCTGACGGATATGGAACAGCAGGTTCTAGCGGTGGAGAAAAGATACAATGAATTTGAGGGGACCGCCAATCTTGCCGGTGCGTTCCTACAGATAATGCGACAATCAATCAGCCATTTCTGTTTTTTTATACCTAGACTCCTATTGCCTTCTTTCAGTTCGCAGAAAAGCGCGTACAGTAGATTACATATCTGATAAAAGGTTGGTGATTGGGGGATTTAACAAACACTTGAGGTTGTTGATTGAGTTCATAGGGTTGATTTGAGGCGCAAACTACTGTTTACTAGAATTGAATTTCATTCTTCTCCATACGGTGGTAGAAAATAGAGGCAGAAATAGACGAAATTCAGCGTTTGCTGATATCCGAGGAACTTCCTATGCTATTAAACGCTGCAGAAAAAGAAGTTCTTGTTTGTGCATGTTGCACTTTAAAAGAACATTCATGAAGAGCCGGAAGTTTTTAGTTATAGCTGTTCATAAAACGGCGAATTTTGTTACGAGTTCATTAAATTGAGGTAAGTGTTTGCATGAGATAAAGCATGATTGTCGGTAAAAATGATTTCAGTTAACAAAATTTTTACTGACAAGTCTGTAACGTTTTTTGCCCTGATGCTTAGTAATAAACATACCGGAGACCAACATTGTTTTAGAAGGCCAAAATTACTAGTTCCATTTAATTGTATTGAATGCAAGTTTGAATGTTATTGGAAACAATTTAACTTATAAAATTTTGCATGTGTACTTATTATGCATCAACGTGCCATTATTTTCCACTCCCATGCCTTAAAAATATTTATATTTAACATAAGACCAGTGAGTTTTCATCTCGTCAATTTATTAAGTTCGATATTTTTTGTAACTTAACTAGTCCTAAGCAAATAAATAGTAATTACCTCACAAATTTTTGTCTTTTTGTTACATATGGTTCTTACTTTAGTGCTTTAATGGTTAGGGGTACGCCGCGTGTGCTTACTTCGCGCAAAATTACATTTTTAGTGAATCCACTACATTTCATGAGGTAGAGAATCTACTGCAGGTTGTTGGCTTAGTAGTTTACTCAGGAATGTTAACTGGTCAAGCCTGTGAAACGCTATTCTTAGCATGCCTGTGTTCCCTTA
The DNA here is from genome assembly GCA_036362985.1 of Ligula intestinalis. Classification (NCBI taxonomy): domain Eukaryota; kingdom Metazoa; phylum Platyhelminthes; class Cestoda; order Diphyllobothriidea; family Diphyllobothriidae; genus Ligula; species Ligula intestinalis. Next base: position 1,480,346 of record JAYGXS010000006.1, read on the forward strand.
AGGGACCGGCGTTGTAAATGCGTTGAACCACCAAGGGAGAATGGCCAAACATGGAGGCGGGGGGGGGGGTGGACGTGGTGACATGCTTTGGAAGATGCTGCTGTTTTATCTCTCGTATACTGTGAAGACGCGCATGACTCTAACGACTGATGCGTTTTAAAATGTATAATTTATAGCGGAAAGATTGGTCAGCCTGTTAGTGAAGCTGCTAACCTCGCCAGAACTGCATATTAACATTTTCAATCTCCACGTCTTTGCTAGCAATTTTTATCTGCCTACACTACGAGCCATCATGCGACTTCAATCCAAACTACGGCTACCAGTTGTTCCACTTACCTTTATCGAGGAAGAGTAGGTAATAAAGTGGCTAATAAATGCATCGATACAGAAGAAAAAAAACACAAACAAAAAACAATCTTTCTCATGACTACATGTGAAAAGCGAGCAGCCGCCAACAATACCAAAAATTAAACTAATACGCCTACTCATATATTGTAAGTAGTAATGCATATAAGCTTCCAGTCTATCCTTCAGTGCGATGCCTATTGCCCTGTACTGATCTCTGCTCACTTCTTACATTCAGTCGACAGAGCCAACGACACACAGAATCGTCTGCTCTCGGGTCTAGAGGACACCGAAAGGCGCTTCAACGAGCTGGAGGCAAAACTGGCGCTGCCTCGTCGGCTGGCCGCCTACGCGCGATCCCTGCTGGATATGGCCTACGCTGGCCTCGGACGTGACCCACTGCCGCTGCGGCTGGACGGTTCGGACTGCGTCTACACCTTTGTGCCCTACCACCTGACAAAGTCACGGGTCTTCGACCTGGAATTCTGGTATACCGCCAGCCTTGAGAAGGTCTCGGGGCAGAAGGCCCAGCAGATTCGAACCAACGCCGTGATCATGGTGGGTAGACGTGCCTTTCCCGGCAAAACTGTGATGTTTGCGGTGACCATTGAGAGTGACGGCACCCTACGCTTCTCCTGGTCCCTACCACGAACCCAGGAGGGTGCAAATTACGTCAGTCTGGGGCCCCTTAATGGAACGTCCACAAACAGGGTAGGTGATTACCAGTTAATTGGCACCTATTTAAAAGAAATTATGTGGGTGTTATGACCCGCGCTTAGTACTTGTTATGATAGAATTATGTCGTGGGGTCGTCTGGGAAAAGTTGTAAGCGTGCCCGCGGGCTAATGTTCACCTGATTTTCGGGAAGAGGACGGCTAGGGCTTGTCAGGGAACAAATTAGATCCCAAAACCTGAAGCATTTGTTCCCCAGTACAAATTTAAAACACGCATATACGGCAGAATTTATTTGCGTCAATAAATTTCATGCCAGCTCTTCAGCTGCGTCTTATCACTGCATAAGCATGATAACGAAGAGGGCATGCAACCATTTGAAATTTTGCAGAATGGATGCGGGCAAGCTGGGTAGCGCACTCAAAACTTGGGAGAAGACACTGAAATGAGCTTTAAAATATCGTTACCTCCCGCCCGACCAATGGCGAACGCGCATATGGAGGGGGAGTGTGCTCAAGCCTCTGGCGAGGTAACTAAGGGACATTTTCCAGTGGTATCACCAACACTTACGAGGAAAAAGTTTAAAGACGAACAAAAGTGGCGAGATTATGCAAATCACCGTACTGAAAAAAATTGTATGTAAGCGATAATTCCAGTGGATAGTTCAAAAGGCCAACTTTTTTTAGTTTGCCGATTATAGCAATTATGGAATGCGGTTGCCTTCGAAGAACCGCTCTGTGGTTCAATGCCATCAGCAAATCCCAGCTGGATCGGTGGGTGGCGTGTAGAAAACCGGAAGATTATAGGTAATTCAACCTTCTGAAAATTTGTAAGTAGTTGGTTATTATAGATGGGAAAATATACGACCCCATGACGTAATCTCACCCTTGTTAATTAGCACGAACGCTGAGCTAGCCCGATTGCTGTCTCGAACGCCAGCAGGAAAGAGCAAGAGAATTCTATCAGTTAGGAGGATAGGTGTATTTGTAGGAGTCTAAGCCCTGAGAGTGCTCATTACACGACAATTATCGTGCCCAGTTTCGTACAGGACAAAGAGGGGTACGACCAGTAGGAGTTGTTTTTTGTGTACAGGAACTCAATGGTGGTCTGAATCCCAGACTCGGGGAAGGCTGCGGGCCCTGTGTTCGCGCACGCGTGTCCGTCTGTTAGAGTACTGTGGGTGTAAGTGAATAAACGTCATGCGGGAGTGAGTCACTGGACGATCGATCAATTACTTGGCCAATAGAAGTCTACGGCCCCTGTGATTGGCTGACCCAGAAGGAGGTAGAGTAGTGCCGTCACGTGCGCTTTGCGGGCTTGGCGCCAGCGCTTCATATTCACACCGAGCAAGTCAAGTAAGTCACTTAAAACACTCAGTCTGCTCCAAGAGCAGGCATCAGGGAACCAATCAGCTAGGACGGAAAATCGATAGCCACGGCGCGCGCTCTCATGATGGCGACGTGGGCTTGAGCTCAGGGCCCTTCCTGTTGGATGAGTAATCATGGGAATGGGTGCATTACCAACAGTGGGCAAGGCCCGGCCTAGCCGAAGAAACAATGAGTTGAGCAAACAACCTACTCAGAAGAAGAAGCTGTGACCACTGGGAAAAAAGTTTTATTTCACTGAGGTTTCGGATTCCGTCGGGAATCCTTAATCATAGGTAATGGTAGGTTAGTCTGAGTATGCGCAGTGGCCTGTTACATAAGCAAAAAAGTTGTTCTGTCTATAAAGTGCGGCTATAAAGTCAAGCAGAATGCGGAAACTTATGAAAAATTAATACTCACTCGCAAACATGTACAAAAACTTTGATAAGTAGTGAATAACTCTAGGCGAATTTGTAATTTAAAAAAGTATAGTTTTCAGTGAATACTCAAGACCCCAGACGTGAACAGTAGCCATTAGTTCGGCTAATAAATGTAAATTTTATGCGTCAGCTGGAATCTTACTCATTTTCTTCATTGCAACAGAAACTTTCTTTTGTCAAATGTTGATATTCTCATATATGTCGTGTTGAATTGCAATTATTTTCAGATCTTGCTTTATATTCCGGCCAATTTTCAACCATTTACAGGGTTTTTAACTTCCCTCCATAAGTAGAGACTCTGTTGGGTGTTTATTGAAAAAAACATCAAAATAAAATATTTCTTAAGAGAATTTACCAAAATCGTGAATTTTTAAACATTGAATAGTATGAAGCTAGCAATGTGGCCATATTTCTAAAATATGCAAAAGTCATTTTCAAGCAAACAAACGTTCAAAAGACAAGTTTGATATTGTTATGCATAAGCTTTTCTAAAAGCGTTGTATAAAAGGTTGGTTCTTTAAAAAGCACTAATATTTATTTGGCGAATCACTGTGCGCATGGTACCTTTTTCCAAGGTAACGTCAAAGTGGAAATGAAGAGTTGAGATCAGTTTTTTATTTTACCTGAAAATAAATGCTAGAATTTTGGCGGCAGAATGAGAGAACTCACTTCGCTTTTTAAAGTGGAGCATTTGATTACCTTGGGACCCCGGACTAGAATTGCAAATGTAGAAAAGGGTGTCTCCATTCATACTGAGATTTATCGAAAAAAGTTTTAGCCAACACTTTTAAGGGTAGTGCAATTTTACTGGTTTCTGACAAATAGTTCGATTCCTCAAACCTGTCGTTGAATCATTTCCATCAGTTTAGACTAGATTTCCCAATTCTGGGAGAAATATATTTGAAACTTTTCTTGTTTATGCATTTAACCTCCTATAGCGGTGGAGATTTTACTGCTCAAGCTTGGTCAAAGAGAACACGAACGTTGCGTAAAGTTTGTCATTTTCGGACACAGTTAAGGAATTGAAGTCTTTATTCAGTTTCTCTTAGTCACTATTTTACAGACTTTACGAATATTTGAAGCTAGAGAGACAGCCAGAGGAAGACTACGTTGACCTAGCCCGACGACTGAATGATTTATACCATCAAGCGGAGTTAGAAACTGCCACTAGCCAGCAGGTAAAAGCACTCCTGTTTATAAAAGCTTTGGTGCTTCCTGAGGACGCTGACATCCATACACGTCTCCTTGCTCAATTAGATTAGATAACCAAAATGACGGTCCAAGAGTTAGCAGAGGAGTGCGTTCGAATAATGAACATCAAAACCGACACTCGGCTGATCGGGGACACAAGCAATCTACCAGTGCGTGTGTACGAAGTAAAAGCCAGCAAAGCTAGGGATGATTTTAGTTCCCCAAGGAAACCGAAAAGAGCCTGTTGGAAATAAGGAGGATGGCATTTTGTATCCGATTGCCCTTAGCGCAGAAAAAAGTGTTACAAGTGCTCCCAACTCGGTCATAAGGCAACCCATTGTCGGGCAAAATTGCTCAGTCCAAAAAAGAGCTGTAATGCCATAACCCAAAGTGAATCACAGGTCCTCAGTTGCAAAGGCAGAAAATAATTGACGGTCAGTCTAGATGAAGAGCCTATTACGTTGCAGCTTGACACAGCGTCAGACCTTGCGATTATTAGAAAAGGCATGTGGGAGGCTCTGGGAGCGCTAGAACAGAAGCCAACGACCGTCCGTGCCTGGGCATCAAATAATACGCAGGGCACTATCGCTTTCGAGGAAAAGGCCTGTTTGTCTGACATTTATGTATCGAAGTCGAACACTGATCTCCTTGGAAATAAGACTATATCCCAACTGCGTCTCTGGAATTGGCCATCCAAGGAGATATGCTGTGCGGTAACCATCACAGAAGAAGACCTGAAGCAGAAGTATGTCGAGCAGATGGAGATGTCAGCCGGAACGTGTACAAAGACTACAGTAAGCTTGAGGGTAAAGCCTGGGAAAAAGCCAGTCTTTAGACAGAGTAGACGCGTCCCATTTGCCGTACAAACAGCGTTCGAGGAAGAACTGGAGCGCTTGCAGCACAAAGGCCTAATCTCTCCTACAAATTATTCAGCATGGGCTGCTCTTGTTGTCGCCGTAAAGAAGCCTAACGGTAGGATAAGACTATGCGCAGACAACTCGACTGGGCTGAATGACGCATTGGAAGACTATCGCTACCCCTTGCCGACTGTATACCACATTTTTGCCACCCTTAATAGAGGGAAAGTTTTCGCGAGGATTGACCTTTCAGAGGCGTACCTACAGTTACCAATTGATGAAGCAGCGCAGGAAATGCTGACCATTAACACACATAAGGGGCTGTTCAAATATATCCGCCTCACTTATGGCGTCAAGACGGCACCTAGTACTTTTCAGCAGTTAATGGACACCATGCTAACAAATATCCCTGGAACTGTGGCCTATCTTGATGACATTTTCGTTGTCGGTCGTACGGACGAGGAGTTGCTTGAGAGACTTGACAAGGTCGTAGAAAATCCCATTGACTATGGCCTAAAGATCAACATGCAAAAGAGCGAGTTCCTGCAAAAAGAAATTCATCACTTGGGCTTTGTGGTAAGCGAAGCAGGATGATCACCCGATCCAGAGAGAGTTGCCGCATTTAAGAATGTGTATGTGCCTATAAATGTTCGAAAGCTACAAGCATTTATGGGCCTGGTCAGCTACTACTGACCATTCATTGCGGGACCACATAGTCTAAAGCCGCCGGTTAACCGGCTACTTTGTAAAGATGCGAAATTTGAATGGTCCCCTGGCTGTCAAGACGCTTTTGATAAAATAAAGGCGAATATTAGTGAATCGAATGTGCTCTCACATTTGGAAGCCGACAACGAACCGATAGTACAGGCGGATGCATCGGAGTATGGGCTAGGTGGCGTCCTTCTTCAGAAAGGTACAGATGGCAATATCTTGCCCTTGATGCATGTCACACGATCACTCAAAAAAGCGGAAATAAACTATAGTCCAATCGAGAAAGAGGCCCTGGCACTTATCGTCACAGAACAGAACTTTAATCAATTCATTAATGGAAGACACTTTAAGCTTCACACCGATCACCAACCACTTAAATTTTTATTTGGCACAAATCGTGGTTTGCGGCAGTATGCAGCCAAGAGGATACAACGATGGAGTACTATTCTCCTGAGTTATGACTTCACAATTCAGTACGTGCCCACTCAGAAATTTGGAGCTCCAGACGCTTTATCACGACTGAGTGGAAGTGACGAACACCAGGAAGACATTGTGGTCGCAAGCACTTTGATAGAAGGCGACGACGAATTTAGAAGTGTTGTCCGACAGCTACCACTCACAGCCGAACACATCATGGCAACCACTGCAGCAGATCCTTTATTATGTCAGGTAAAGGACTTTATACGGACGGGTTGGCCCATGGAAGACAAGATACACCCAGCCATAAAGCCCTTCAGAAACCGGAAGGATCAGTAGTATATAATTGAAGAGTGCATCATGTATGACGGCAGAGTGGTGATCCCAGTTAGACACAAACAACAGGTTTTACGTCAACTCCACTCCGGACATCAAGGCATGACCCGTATGAAACAACTGGCCCGGAGGTACGTATGTTGGCCAGGAATTGATGAAGATGTAGAATCTTTCGTGCGAATTTGTGGCCTATGTGCACATGAGGCTAAAAATCCCCCGAAAGTACAACCTGTGCCGTGGCCAGAGGTGATAAGACCGTGAAGTTGAGTTCATATGGACTTTGCCGGCCCATTCTTCAACCGAATGATTCATCCTTCCACTGTCTCTGTGTTAGCCCGAATAAAGACTCTCACGATCAGAACCGGCTTTGACTTCTTCCACCTTCTAGTCCCGGGGACATAAAAAAACAACGCCAATAAGACCGGAGATGTGGGAAGATGTAGATGGCTGGTGTGATAGTCACTCAACACGCGCACACCTGACACAGCCAACTCGATAGGTAGACTCCCGCCTGCGCAGGAGCGCCATAAAAGTAGCATTAAGAAGGAGCCACTGCAGCCTGACTCTCAGTCCTCCTTCTCCTCCCATACGCACACACAAACACAGACGTACAAGAGGAGCAGCGACCTAGGTGGCCCGAGTTTTCCCGTCAGTTGGCAAACCCTCAAAGCCACGGCCTTTAGCGCACCGTGATAGAATCAAGCACATTCTGATTTAGTATAGTGAGGAGAGGAACGCACCGAAGGCTGACCTCACTCTCTCCGCCACCGTCTAGCTACTCAGAGACCTGAGGTGGGGCATGAAACCCAATGGGAGCGCGAACGCATGTACCGACAGGAAATCAGAACCGAGAGAAAGTGCCAAAGCCTACCCGGCCGCAGAGACCGTGGTTGGCCGAGGTCTGACATTGCATGTGCATACAGACATTCGATCTCAGAAGGGTGAGAGCAGCCCTGCACGAAGCCTGGGCCAACACCCTTTTGGGACGCGTAACCATTCAGTCATCGACTTAAAGGCACTACCCATGCTCCTTTGCCGGTTTGCGTCCGTGGGGGGGGGGGGGGGGGGGGGCTAAAAGGAATGAGAGAGACAAGCTGGTAAACTTTGCAATTGTGGATGGGCAGAAGAAAAAGAAGAAATATAAGAAGGAAAAGAAGAGAGAGAGAGTGTGCAAGGAAAGACGGAAAACCGACTGTAAGAACCCACTGGAGTAGACATAGCCCATTGACCTCGGGCAAAAATACGCCACCGAGTGCTGCAACCTTAAGGCAGACTGCCAATTCCGAAACCCCTTAAATTGCCTGCAAGTTACGTTGCAATGATGAATATTGTAACTACGTTGGAGAAACAGGCCGAAAATTGCAGAACCGCCTTCACGAACAAAACAGGCAGCCCGGAGACTACATCAAAACTCACAGCTTGCAATACACATTGAAGGGACTAGCCATAACATTGATATTCAAGGAGCAAGCATTGTAAGCCGAGGAAACTCAAAAGCCGAAAGGCTGACGATTGAGGCATGGTACTGCGATGTCATCTCCATCAACAGGCGTCTAGATTTCCCCATGGCCTAAAACGTCTTACGCCATTATGTGCGGAAAGGATGGAACAAGAAAAAACCGAAATAAAGCATTTCAAACGAAGAAGACCTCATGACAAACTGGCCAGAAGATGAGTTAGAGTCACTGGGAGCCTATACTGTGGGGACAGGGTATTGTACTCATTGCTGTTTATGACCCCGAACGACCAATAACTTCACTGACAGCCAATTAGCGTATGCAAATGCAATTGCCCCCCGCACTTATCCTGTTTTTGATCGATGTTTCTTACCCCGTGAGGTTCTGATGACCGCTGACAGCTGATTGGCTAGTGGCCACTAAAATTACCCTCCTTTCTTTGCTGCTTCTTATCCCTGAAGATTAACTCCTGTAAGAGTTCGAAAGTTCAGGACATTAAAAAAAGTGATCCGATGCTCAACAAGTCTTCTTTCATATACATGATTTATATCACGATATTTACGTCACTCTGGGAGGGTAACTTACGAAGCCTGGGTGATATTATTTGTGAGAATGAATCAAGTGTTTGCGCTACCTTTTTAGGTAAGGATTACCGCTGTCCCAGGTGAAGTGAACATGTACCTGCAAGAGATTCCCGAGGGTGTCTCTTCACTAGAAGGCCTACGAATTCAGCAGGCTACCTTCATGGATAAGGACAGTCCCGTCGTCTCCGATCTCACGATCGATAACCTGCTCGAGCTACGCGTCGGTGGGCCTGCCAGTACAGATATGGACGCTTACGAACCACCGATGGAGGCCTGGGGTGACAACGGAGCCGAGGAGCTGTGGGGAAAGGTCCAACACATGGGCAATTCCCTGGGTTGTCTCTTCAATCTCCGTCTCTCTGGGCATATGATTGGCTTCCCAGATTTGGCTGACGCTAGCCGCTCTTGTGCGCCGAAGGAAAAGGATATATGCAAAATGTAAGCACTACTGAGCATAATAAAGTAGGCATTCTATTTTGTTTTACTGAAACTAACGCTCAAGGTTAATCTCCTTCAGCCAAATAAACTTCCGTCCTCTCGCCCGTGATGGTTACGTATGGCAGCGGGAGAGCCCGCTAGAGGACGGCCTTCTGCCGCACCCACGACCCAGTATTGAGGTCATCCAAAACCCCGTACTGGAGCGTCTGGCCCTGCATGATTTCTCCAGTGGCGACTCCTATGTGCGCATCTCGGGTATCAACGACATTCCTGCCTGTGACAAACCACTAGAGATTTATTTGAAAAAAGTCAGTCCAATCGACACAGACGGTATGGTGCTGACATTCTACGACTACGCCAAGGTAATCTCCTCTTTTTTGTAGATGCATGAGCAGATGTGTGCTGATAGCCTGCACTGTAGGAAGTCCTATTCGAAGTAGTTGCTCTATAGCTCTGATAGTCGTTGGTCGGTCGGTCGGCTTTAAGGTAAGGATCTATAGTGGGGTCCCCACAGTGCGAGCGAAGCGCGCTCCACTCCAATACGGGTACCTGAGTTTAGGGGGCATCATGGATGGGGCTATGTGGGAACATTTCAGTGCGCAGTAATTACGTAGATTAAAAAAAATTACGCGGGTAAATTTGGGGACGTGCCGTAACCTCGGGCGAGGACACTGAAAATCATTTTAATATCATCGCTAACTCCTACTGGACCAACGAAGAGCACGCGTATGCAGGTAGGGGGGGGGTTGTTCTCTGACCCCGGGCGAGTACATTGTGGTACATTTTTAGTAGTATAGCTAACCCCAAGTGGAATAACGGTGGAAGAGAGACGAAGCTGGAAGATTGTAGTAATTCGCCCTACTGAAAACTTTATAGTAAGCGGTTATTTCCATGGTTAATTTGGAAAACTTTCACTTCATTAACTAATTTAAACGGTTATTGTACATGGCGGCCTACCGAGAACCAATATATAGTTCAATATCAGCATCCACTCCCTACTGGACCATCGGCTCGCACCCCAAAATTTGGGTGGTTGTGGAAAATTCAACCTACTTCAAATGTGTAAATAAGCGGTAAGTAAACAGGTTCACCCCTTTAGAACATTCTATGCATTCCTGCCGGCTTGAATTCTGGCCAGTGGTCCCTTGATCATAAACCCTTAACAGGTTATGGTTAATTTGCGCTGCATCTATCGCCATCCAGCCCTCTTCTATCAAGCGTCTATGCCATAAGGAGTCATAAATATTAGAGTTGGCGGGGTTGAACGCAAGCGGACGTCGTCATCACACGTTTCAGGAGAACGTTATCAGTTCAAGTCAGATTATTTTGTAAGAATAACAGGCAATGCCTCTGACAACCGCATTGCTTACATGCCTGTGCCTTGCAAACGCACTTCTAAACGATGACATTATTTAGCTGCTACTTCCAAACCGTGAGTAGCAGTGCTTTTTGACGTTTAATTTTTGGCTGGAGTTCGAGTACGGACTGTAACGGAATAAAAACTAGCCAATGAGAACGCGTTCCTACAGCACCGCTGTTTTTGTAGTCTTGCTCAGTATCTACATCTTCTTGGTATACTGCTGTTTCAGATAGGAGTAGGCAGGCGGGATTGGTTGAGTGTGGATTCAAAGCATCCGGCAGGGGTCTCTAGAGGGGTGCGCGGTAGGCCAACATCTACACGAACCGCTTACTTAAAAATTTTCAGTAGGTTGAATTTTCCCTCATCGCCCAATTTTTGGGACGCCGGTCGTTGGTCCAGTAGGGATTGGATGATGATATTGAACTGTAGGTGGATCCTTGGAAGGCCTTCATGCACAATGAACGCTTAAGTAATTTTCTTGAGTAAACTGACTGCTCAAATTAACCATGAGAATAACCACTTACTTAAGAATTTTAAATCCGGTGCATTTCTACAATTTTCCAATTTTTTTGCTCGCCTACCGTTATTTCAGTTGCCGTTAGTGATAATCTAAAAGAAATGTTCCTCACTGACCTCGCCCAAGGTCAGCAAACACCCCTTAATCTTACCCGTTTAACTTTTTTAGTTAACGTGGTTATTGCGCATTAAGTTGTTCCCCGATACATCCCACTCATCCTGCCCCCTAAACCCAGGTTTTCATATAAGAGTGAAGTGCGCTTCGCGCGCACTTTGGGGACCCCCACTATAGATCTTTACCCAAATCCACCTTTATCATGTCAGATTTCCGCTACCATTTAATTCATTCCATGTAGAAACGGCCACGCAAGCCTGATACTCAGCCTGATATTCATCCTAGGGTTACGGCGTGACGCTGGAGAGCAAGAACGATACACTCATAAGTACGCGCTGGGACAGCAACCTTCAGCACTCGGACAGAGTGAAGAAGACGCCTCTGCGAGTTCTTCGGATTGACAGGGAACAGTCAGATTGGCAGCTGGACAAACCGCTGGCTGAGGATTGTGATGTGAACGAGAAGGACAATATGGTCATTTTCCTGGGTGGTCTTCCGCCTGGACACTTTGAACTTCGACGGACAATGTCACGGTGGGCTTACTTTTGCCTTCTGCGTGACAAGAGATTGTATATTAAACTACTGAGCAGATGCGAATAGATAACGTCTATAAATAAACTACTACTTAAAAATTAACAGTAGGCATTTTTAAAAGTCTGGCTGGCTGATGATGGCTACTAAGTCAGAAGCGCTCATTCTAGTCTTCTTAGTTTTCCCGGCAATGCAAGCTTCGTATATCATAATTAACCTTGCAATGCGGCTCGAGAAGGAGCCTGAAAGTATAAAGGCACGGCTGAGTTCTGTAACCGATCAATGAACGCCAAAACCCATATACAATATAGCCTAGAATTCATGTAACATGCGAAAAAATTATACTCTTTCGCTAATAACCAGTGAGTTAAATTGTACTACTAATTGTCGTTTAGTCTATGTTGAAGTCGTTTCTGTCACAATAGTATGCCGGCTTTTTAAGTAGGATCGCTCTGACCGCTAACAAACTGTATGCAATATAAAAAGTGGCTACTTTAGTTGTATGCATCTTTACCATTGATTTTGACTGCCTTTATATACTCAAATAAATTTTATCAAAAACATAAACGAAAAAAATATCTCTTGCATTCATTTTGTAGAAAATTACGCCTTCTTTAAATTTAGTACACAAAAAAGTACATCTCTCGGATTCAGAGAGATCTCTGATTGTGAGATTTTATACGATTTTGAGGTGTGTATTCATAATAGATCATATCAATTAATTAACTAATGCTGCTTGCATTATATGCAGTATTTTCACACGTGTCGCAGTATTTTTTTGAGAACTGAGTGCCTTCTTCCTCAAACCGTAAGCAAAAACGTATTTTTCTCTAAAGAGGATTTACTTAGCACGCAGTATGTTCACGTTGAATTCGAGTTTAGCAGTCAGTAAGTGTAAAGATTATTCGGCAATTTATAAACGTTTCTAGAATCGAAAGATACTCTTTCTTATGTATACAGCTTAAAGAAGGTGTTATCTGCTACCAAACGATTTCAAGGAATAATGTTTTCGATTTCGTTTTCCATAGAATACATTTGAAGTTACAAAGTCAGTAAAATCAGTACTAAAATACAAAGTACTTAATTAGCCATTTGTACAACGCATACATTCTTTTAGCAGTCGGAAGGAAGCTCGTTAAAAAGGTGACATCCTATCGTGAGTAAAATGACTCCAGAATAGACTACCTTACTTAATGCCGATGAGCAACGGGTTGATGTGCTGTCAGTTTGAAAGTTCACGAATAAAGGTCGGCTTTTCCGATGGGCGTTCTTTCTTCCTTGATCATCTTGGAACGTATGCTGCCTCAGCTATCCAATATATACATATATCCTTTCCCAAATGACGTTATTGCTTACGCTTTGGTCCCACATATGGATAATAAAATTTTACATATGTATATTTTACTCACTATTTTAAAGTAACACATTATTTTGGATATTTTATGCAAACCATTTTCAAAAGGGTCTTTAAAGGCCTTGCCTACTACGCTAAATATACTGAAGTATATACCCCATTTCTCTTAATGCAGCCTCCGACTGACAACTACCGGTTTTCGTGGTCGCATAGGACTGCGTGCTCCAAAGTCACCGCTCACTGCGGCCACATACTCCGATGTCTATGTACAGAATCCGATGCAGAATTACGGTGACTCAAGATTTTCGGACATCTGGCAAGCTGATGAGGCCCTTCAGATTGTAGGTCAAAGCTTGACAATTGTAACGTTACTACCCCCACCACCACCACTTGTGCTAAATTTCCGAACCACAGTCTACAGCGAATTGAAATTCTTTCAGGAAATATGAGGCGAGCTGCTGCATAAAAAGCTGTGGAACCGACTAAGATTAGGCTGGGACCGGCTCATATGTAAGAAATGGCCATTCTGGACTCTTTCGTTTCGACACTTCCACTTTATCCACATATGTATGATTTTATATGCCAAAAGATTCAGGGTCCACCTATTTTATCGCGTTCATCATCTACCAAAGATAAGAAAGAAGAAGAGAGGGTGGGTTCATGGACCAAATTATAGTTAAACTGACGTTTCGGAACCCTTCTCGCTTCCACCGTCCGAATATTGTGGTTGCTGCATCTTAGGATCTTGAATCAGCCAGACTTGTCCTGCGCCATCACCAAACACTGTCTCACCGTTGCACCCGCGATGTGAAAAACAAGTCAGTGAACAGCTGTGAGTGATCAGTCCGCCGGTTAACGTGGGGCAGGCTAGCAAACATATTCACTCACCTACAACTACGCTGACTGCAGAAGGGACGAAGGTTATGCAATCGCACCAGCAGACAACCTCCGGAAGACCAAATGTAGTCGGCAACAAACAGGCAGGTCAACGTTCGCGCATCCAGCATAGATATAATACAAGGCAGGTGGCAAGGCTGGCTAAGTCAAGACCACCAGAGGCCGCAACCAGAATACCCTGACGACGGATGCGGGAAGATTTCTTGGAACGTCGGTTCAGATAAAATTTGGTCGATAAACCCGTCCCCTCGTCTTCCTCCTTATCGTTGGGATACGATGAACGCGATATGTATAGTATATATTTTGGTATTACTATTTTAAGAAATGTCGTTTTTCAAAAAAAGCGGAGAAGTCAGTAACTATTCAAAAAATCGCCTTAAGTAGAACTAGCAAATACAAAGATATTGTTGACTAAACTCGTGAACAGGGGGTTTCGCCTGTATGAAGAGAAATTTCGTTTATTTTGATTTCTTTATAAGTATTACCGCTATCGAATCGCCCGGAAAATACTAGCAACTGCTCTCACACTTTTTTAAATTTTAGCTTCTATGTTCTTAGAAGAACCTTCGCAGTTTACCAATCTTTAGAATAGTTGCTGAAAAATCGGCTGTTTTCATATTATTTCTTAGGAAGATGGCCCTATGGGTCATATTTGCAGAACCAAACAAACATGTGGTAGAAAATGGCCATCCAGCAAAAAGGTCGGATATTAATTTGTCTAAAAAAATTATTGATGAATAATCTGTTTAGAAAGATTTGATTTCTCCAGGCAGCTGAGGAACATCCAATTAATTTACCCTTTTCTTCTGTTTAACTTCAAAGCAGCTAAGAGCAAGTTTGGCCGGCTTTTGAGATTTCAAAAAAAAATCTTCTAAAATATTTTTTGTAAGAACTAAGCACTCTTTCGTCTCTTTATGTGAGGATTTCTTCCACTTTATTTACCTCCTTTTATGCCTACAAATGAGTGACCGAATATGTACTAAGATTTGAGAAAAATACTAATCTTCAGCCAGTTCCGTTGGTAAACTCTGCATTCCGAGGAACGTCTTTTTGCTTTACGGTTACAATTTTTTGTGTTGCGAAACATAATATCGTCAGACGACTGCGTTTGGAAGCAAAATACCACCAGTCATTCGCAAAACATAAAGCTGAAGTCATTTGGATGACTATACAATTCCTCACAGTTAGCTGATTTACATTAACTTAGGATAATAGTTCCAGGCTCTGGAAGGGATATGTTTTAAAACACTTCTGCCTTATCTTTATGTGCTTTCCAGTAAACGAAATTGAACTTATATTTTTGTGTATGAGCATTTAGGCCACGGTTTAAGTCAAAGCCAGCTGTGGGCTAACATGCTCTTTCAACTGTTGATAACGGTCTGAATCGTGTCAGTATAAATAAATAATAAAGCACGTATGCTTACTAAAAGAAATAAGTAGTTAGTTATATATAGTGTATTAGGGAACGGTGATACTCATATGTGGTTTCTCTGCTGTAGAAGGACACGAAACCCCAACAGCAGTACTGTCTCACCCTAATACCAGCACCAGAACTCTCGAGTTTTGAGCTCGATCCGGCCATCTTCTCGGCGCCCTGGATTCCGGAGATCAGTATGACGGTTCGCTTCAGACCCGTTGGAAATGACGACATTGATTTGCTCAGGGTTCAACTTGTAAGTTGACTGGCCTTCTCGAGGAGGCTTTCTTTTACACCAATGAATCCTCATTCGGTTTTTTTTCTCATACGGCCTGAAAATGGGTCCCTACCATAAGGAAATTAAGATTGCGAAAGTCAGTAATATAATGTGCACGCGAGAGTACTGAAGCGACTGAGAAAGCCCATTTACCTGCGATCTGCGCAGAAGGGGCTTGTGCCTTTTCATGGCTATCAAGTTGGTATGTGAGTGGAAATTAATAACCAGGAGACTTAGCCATGCTTTCGAGGTAGACAGCCTGCAATGTTTACGAACCTACCAAATTTATAAGTAGTAGACACTATAACTGTAATAGTAAGACCGTTAATTTCGTCTCCAAAGCGTTGCCAAGGCATCAATTGTGCTTGCGGTAGAGTCTGCGCAGAAGGTTAGTGCTGGTTTTGCAATTGCCACGGCCCAAGTGGAATAGACTGAGGACCGGTGGAAAATGTGAAGCCCGATAAGAACACTTTACAAGTGGTTATATCAGCTTAATATCATAATTATTTGTCTGAGCCATTTGAACCTGGCCGACTAGCCTACCGTTTGCCTTTTGTACCAAATCGAAGTGCTATAATTTTTTGAATCGTAGTACTTTTTCCTAGAACTTTATTGAACTTCGACTTGGTGGTAATCCGTTCCGCTTTCAAGGTGGGATCCCTGTGGTTGAGGGTGTGGCTCACCAGCGATCTCCGTGTGAGTATCGCAGTGCCCAGCACGCCGACGAAGCTGATCACTACCGAGATATTTGGCACTCCCGTGATCAATGATCCTGCAAACAACCTGGCCGCACTCAAGGCGCGAGAAGCCAGTGTTTTCGATCAGCCGCTCTACACAGAAGCCGTTCTCACACTCCACTTTGGCGACGCGGACTCCCAGAGGTGTGTGCACACCCGTTTGCGCAAACCCCTTTCTGTTCTCCTACGATTGCTTTTTTTTGCAACTAACGCCTGCTTTCTGTTGTTGTAGACTCACCGTCCTCTTTGACCAGCGTCCTGTACAGACTTGGCCGCTGTCAAAGCCTATCCCCAACAGTAAGGCTCTACAGGTTCTCGTCGGACCGCATTCGGACCCCTCCTCGTCCAAACAGTACCGGCATGAGGTCTCTATTAGCAATCTGGTGGTTGGAAAACGGTAGGTTCTTCAGCCGCCTCAATGCCTGGAATCGGCCAGCTAGTTTTGTCACTTTTTACTTAAACTGTCTACTGAAAAACTTTCAGTAGTAACTATTGTTTATTATACGCCCATAACTTGTTCATCTTTCATTTACTCACGTCTCCGATACAGACGCGTGGACTTCCAGAGAGACATGGACGCGACTTCGAGACGTCGCAGTGGCTCCTACCGATTTGGCGGCTGTGGAGCCCAGTTGAGGCCCCGGTTTGTGGCCAAGGACACGTTGCTGAATGCTCCGTTTGTCTACCAGGGTCTTCGTCTACCAAGTCCACCCAGTGGCAGACGAGTGCGCTCCATCTTCGAACTCTGCGACGAGATCCTGCCCGCCACTCAACAGTACTGTGACTCCTCTAACGAAAACATCACCAAACAGTGGCCCACCCTCATCCACTCCCTCCTCTCACCGAAGCCCTCGCGACGCGTGGGGATTCGCAGTCTGTCCGGTGTGAACGATAACGTCGCGAAGGTAAGCACTTTCCGTCACCCCCAATTGGTCAGCCTCGCACGCACGCGCGTATCCCACTTCCTGTGTGCATATTGGCTGACTCGCATGCATGCTCAAGGTCAGAGGGTGAGCAGATATTGGTGTTCGCATTTACCAATGTAATGACCGACTGGTGGTGAGGCGGGGGATTCGACACAAAGTTACCACTCTGGTTGACTGTTTTGGCCGGAAAGAGTGCTATCAGTCGATATTGTTCAATAAATGCATTATTTTTTGAGTTCTGTCTGGCAGGAATGGATAATGAAGCGCTACTTCGGACCCAAAATCCGGATGCTGAGTCCTGTTCTGAAAAAGTGATGTAGAAGCCATAGTTTCGTCTAACAAATGGGCTCAATCTGTTCTCTTAGACCCGCCAGTCATCCAGCTCTGATTTGACATAGTAGAAGATATATGAGTGGGTGAAATAAGTCATTTTATTGATTGCTCGACATAGCGTAATCAGGGAAGTCATTAAATGGAATAAAAGGTGCGAACTGAATCTATGAACGTCAGCGGTTCCGAAATAATGAAAGTCGGCGGAAACGTTATGAAAATAGAGAGGAGTGAACAAAACGGATAAATGTGAGAAAGAAATCAACTAGTAGATGCAAGACGTGCCACAGTACCAAAAAGAATGTGATTCCGGATAAATAAAAAGCAAAAATAGTGAAAAGTTCCATTTGTAGGAACAAAAATTACGAGAAATGTCTGCTCGATTCGAGAAAGAAACCGAAATGTTTGAGTCAGTTTGTTATACCAGTGTGCGAGGTTTAGTGCTGTTTGGACAATGTAACACAGGCCCTTCTGTTTTAACACGCTCAATCTAACCTGATCTTCTTTTGAAACTTAATTAATACTTCATGCTTGGAAAGAAAAAGATATACGCTTCGCTTTGAAAGGAGCATCGGAAAATTACAACAAAAATGGCTACCATTAACTACGATCAAGGAATGAATTAATTCAATGAATTATTCAAAAATCTATAGGTTTAATAAATTAGGGGGGCACGTGTGATCCCGGCTTCTGGATCTCCTTTGATTTAAACGTGAGGTTACTTGAGGGGATACAGAATGCTGATATGCTCATGTACGGCAGTACTTATGCCAGAAGCTTCGGTGCATACTGTGGGGAGACTTCGCACCCATTAATTCAGAGTAAAGGCATGGAAAAACTCATCAAGACTGTGATCAGAAAATTGCTTAACCGTTTTAAAGGTTCCCTGTAATATAATATAAGTTGCAAAAGAATAAGAAACACCAGTAGCTTAAAAAAGCATACAGCGAATACGTTTAAAAATCAAAATGTTTTTGTCAAGCAATGTTGAAAAAATTACAGGAAATCAGTGTCAGGGTCGGTGCAAACCTTCCTAAGGAATCAGCCTTGAAGGCGATTGGCCAGACCGGGGTAAAATTAGTCAAGCATCCTCGCGCAGTTTGCGGCTGTCGCAAAGGCCGTTCGAGAACTGCAATCACGTGACCTCATGCGTGGTATGAAGACTGGAAAGCGCTACAGTGTCAGTAAAAGCCACACCTCAGAGTATATCATATCCTATTTTGATCGTTGCTGTAACTCAACGTTAGGCGCTCTAAATGCTCACAAATTTTGAATAAGGTGCCCTTATAATTGTTTTGCTATAGGCTGAGTTACCATGTTTTTTGCAGCTGTACGTTTAATTCATGATCATGAGGTTTATTTAACAGCAAAATCGAGTTCGTCACCGAATACTGAAATTTATTATTTGGAGTGATTCAAATCAGACAGGAGAGACATCTGATGTCCACTTCGCTACTGTCTGGTGGCTGGAATAATGCTCATTGGTTTGATTTTCTTCCTCTGCATTATAAATTTTATTTTATTTTACAGAACTGTCTTGGCGATCACAAGACCGCGGCTTGGTTCGATCGGACTGATTCATCTTTCTGGGAGATCACGAACGTGAGGGAGGTTCTCCAGAGCACGTAAGATGCTCAATTTTTTGGCCTTAAACAGTACCATTAGTATCAATTTTCGAGGATTCGAACTGATATACCAAAGACGTCTAGCGAAATACCGTCCCCCTCTGATAAGTCACCTCATGTATCGGGCTGAAATTAGTTGAGATTTACTAGAAAATAAATAAATATAACTTTCGTTTAAATTGGAAAGCAGACAACCCAAGGAATGTAGATTGAAAGCAAGACGCTGTCTACAAAAGCAAGGTAACTTTATTCAGTTAATTTCGTACACTGCAGGGACAGGGTTAATAAGGGTCCTTTGATTATAACTCATTGTTTTTACGCAGCCCGTGTGGTGAAATCGGGATTCAGATGTCCTTGGGGGGTAGGGGGAAGGGCGGGGTGATTTTTACTGTCATTTGCACGGAGTGAACGACTGCGACCAACATCTGGCGTTGGCTTCGGCCACGGAAGTGAAAGTGCTTGTGTTAGCGTCTTCGGACAACACAGCACTGGATTTGGTAGCCATAAAGTCACTGTCTCGGATGCCGCTAGCACCCATTGGCCTAAGCCCTTGGAGAAGTTGGCTAGTGTCTAACAGACAACATGAAAGTCTTCATTAGTATCAACTCGGTGATTCTTATCACAAGGCGTGCGAAAATAGAGTTTGAGGTTCATCTACTTTAAGTTTTACTTAACCAGGCCACTTTGTGTTCACGTAGCCACAATTCCAGGCGTCTCGTAGTTCAGCCAATGTATTCTGTTCCACAGGAGCAAGTGAAAGAGTAAATACACAGGGAGGTGGCCTTTAATAGTTTCAGGAGAACTGATCCATCGTACTCTGGCTGCTTATCCCTGGACTAGATTTCGTTTTATATTTAAGGAAAAAAACTGTAAAATTGGACGTATTGTCCAATCCAGGTTTTCTTTCGGAATATCCTTTGCGGGATAGATCCATACATTTGCATTCGTAGAAAGACATCAGAGAAGGCAAATGCACGTCTCCGCCCAGCCTGCTGTTATCTCAGAGGAAGACTTCAGAACAGAATCCGGAGCGTCAGGAAAAAAGACCACTCGTTCCAGCCACCACATCTACTTCTGATCTGCTTCGTGAAAATCGCTTGCTCGTTTCTATCGACAGCCGTTAACTCTCTGAACGACCCGTGGATAGAGTCACGGGGCCCAGATCAGGGTACGGCAGGTCTTAAACAGATTGCACTCCCATAACAGATCCCGAAATTGGAAAGTGAGACTTTTGTGGCACCCATCGATGCAGGGTCAGGCAACCGCCATCGGTGGCCCCTGTGGTACTAGCATTCCGTGGGACGTACGTCAGCCGGCCACTTGCACGTATATTCTTTGTTGTAACGGAAGCCTAGGCCGAGATATCACCACCCAATAACGCATTGTGTGAGTCTTCCATGGGAGAACACGACAAGAAGTGTGCAACAGCAGATGTCCTTGAGTGTCATAGGTACAACGTATTTAGGACAAAAAACCATGTAACACGATGTCCATTGAACCAATCAGCTCCGGTTTGATTGGCTGTTGGCTCAGTGAGTGAATGTAGCTTGACATTTAAATTATCGCTTGATCGTCTAGCTCGATGTGTTAGCTCGCGTGTAGGCCGATTCATAGTCAATTGTGGACGCGGCAACTTGTTGCCTCTATGGTAGCCATTGGGTCTCTTCTAACATCCTTGACTCTGCCTTTACATACTTTCTTATCTTTATCCCGTTAAAACCTATTCAATGCACTGTCTTCCGTTTTTGTATGCTGAAAGCCAATCCAACCCGTTTGTTTTTTTAGGGGCTCCACCGCATTCCGTCTGAGCATCGGGTTCCGGATGCAGACTCCGTCGTCGTCGGCGGGTTCTTTGCGTGAGAACATCGCACCTAACGGCGTCACCCTGTTGGCATCCTTCAACTTCGGTTTCAAGTTGGGCAGTCTGTACATTCTGGCTTCCGCGGATCGCATACATCTTGTGCACGAGCCGGGTTCCGATGGCGGTTCACCGGTCTTCTGGACCAGTCCGCCGCTCAGTTTGGAAGAATCGGCGTGGCATCGTCTGGAGATCATCCCTGAAGGCGGTCGCGTTGACGCTGATGGCATGGTCACCGCCACCAGGACAAGAGTATAGTTTGCTGGATATAAATTAGCTACTTTAGCTATTTAATTAGTATTTCTTGATTAGATAGTTGTGGTATACGTGTGAAAACAGCTCGAAATGGGACTCGAGACCACATATGCAAGTTTTCCTAAACTTACAGACCTATACCACAGGGAATTATTCCTTGTGAATTGTTGGATATCTACTTCGTAGAGAGGGAAAGTAAATTCAGCAACGGCGTATACCAGATGCCATCCGAGCATACTTAACGAGTTGCAATTGTTGAAGTTAACGGACCTTTTCATTTTCAAAATTAAATTGCTGATTGCCTGGCATCGGTCAGCATGGAATGCTTATCCTTTATCCATTAAAACCATGCATTTTCGGAGTTTGCCCCTACAAATATAGGCGAGAATGTCTTGAGTCCATGCAATCCGACGATTCATGCATCAACCGCCACATAGAGTTAGATGGCATCTATTAACACCTCAAAGAATAGTGGAAAAGACGAAGGGCGTACAACGCAGACTGACTGAGGCCACACATACCAATTAGGTCTCACCCCTTAGATCTATTGATTTATCCACATATTTGAAATTTTAGTTGTTCATTGCACATTTCTTGTTAGTCCGAAGATGAGTTGGGGCATCAGACTCGAAAATACATCAATTAAAGTTATCTTTATATCCCTAAGAACATATTCTTCTTCTTCAAACTAACTTAAACCTATACGATTGACTGCCTGCTTATATTTCCATCATATTTCGAACTGCCAATATACCTTAAATATACTGATATGTATACCGAGTTAAAAAATTAATTTCTGGGGAAATTAAAATGCTTAAATGCATAGAATGGTAGATAGAAATTCATCGATCGGTTTCAGGCCCCACCCATCCCGTTGGTCCGGGGAGCTTTCTCGCTTTCTGGAGCCCCTTAAACAATTGTACAGCGGCTAAGGATATAGGCAGAATTTTATTACCAGCAAATACACGGGGTCGCCAATAGAGAAGAATATGCGAACTATAGGAAGCAGTTAAGAAGAAGAAAATGTTTTCACTGGAAAAAGAGCTTTATTTTCCTAACTTCAGCTGGTAGTTGTGGAAAAAGCAACTACGTCGGAGAAACCGGAAGATTACTCCGAACGCGAATGGCCAAGCATGCAGCGACGATGAGGAAGAAAGAGGCCCGCTCCCAGGTTGCAATTCAGTCAACGGGACCCGGCCTTAATTTCAAGTTTTATGAAGCCGAAATCCTCGCAAAAGGTGAAAGCCGCGTGAGCCGGGAGCTGCTCAAGTCATGCTTCTCAGGCCCCCAGTCCATCATCAAGTGCAGCGATTTGGCGTTCCCATACGGTCTTCTGAGAAATTCCCTTAGAAACAGGATCAGTCACGTGGGAAGGATCGGGCGCAGCAACAATTCGGACGATAGTGGGCACAATTGTCCCGCCATTATCTAGCCCGCATCCGACGCAGACAAGCAAACTATGGCAATTAATCAGCCATTACCGCACCAATTAAGACCTCAAGCGGTGGCTACGAGAACTGAAAATTATAGCACGCATGCCGATGAACTATGAATACCGTGCAATCTGTAAATTTAGCACCCTCATCTGCGCAAATCTAAGACTCTCCTACGTGTTAAAACAAAGTGATCAATTGTGTCGCCACTATTATAACCGAGTGTGTTCCTATGTCAACATCGGTTTTTTCCCCTAGTTACGTGTTAGGAAAAGAAGGCAGAACAGGATAGCAGATAGTACTTTCCTGTGAGTTGTACTTGTACATCAGCTCTGTTTCCTGTGTGTCCAGCAGCTTGTCTTATCTGGTCGGTCTCGTCTCGGCAGCAGAGTCTCGGGTCGTCGGCATTGTCTCCAGCAGCAGAGTGGTCACCTTCAGCGGTGACAGCATACTTAAGGGGCAGTAGTCATTGGTCGCCATTGGCTTTCCACGAGTGGTCATGCATGGGCTTGCTTTCATGCGCCTGTGCATCTGTCCTCAGCGTGACCTCCAGACAACAGCAATCCGGTCCAGGGTCAGTCACGCTTGCGACTGCCTCCTTTATCCTGGCGTTATGTCCGCCCATTGAAGGTCGCTTGTAAATGCATGAACTGGTTGTCAGTAAGGCCCCGTTGTTCTGGTACACTCAGAATTGTCCGAGTGATAATTCACGTCCGGGCTCTCCCAACATACGATCACCTATGATTAAGGATTCTGGGCAAAATCCTAAAAGCCAGAAGAATGAAACACTTTTTACAGTGATCGCATCTTCTTCTTCCTCTTCCTCTGAAAGACAATGGCGACGGGAATTGTCGTTTCTGTCTTGTGAGCTGTCATCAACCAGCCATACTCAATGACAGGTGGACGGTTGGTCTAATAAGATTATTCACCCAAAAAGGTCGCAGGCCCTTAACCATAACCTTTCCTAGGCACATAGATTTGCCGGCAAAGAGAAGCGAGATCTAAATGGCCATTCGTGGCTTATCAGCTTTCATCAGCCTGTCGTACCCAGCCCGAAGTGGCGAACCACCCGAGTGTGACACCCTAACCATTGAGCTACGGGCCCGTCGTCCTGGCAGTTTAGGCCGAGCGATATTGATTCGCCTCGATTAACCTTCACCGATCGCTAACTTTCTCTCCTTTTGCAGATGCTGCTTGACTACCACGAAATTTGGATTGATGGGGAACACAAATGGGGCCTGCCGGTTGTCGCTGTCATTGGTGGCCTCCCGAACCGCAAGTCAGTACAAGTTCAAGCTGGCGCAGCCAACGTGAGTCGATGCTCTGTTTGCAGTAATTACAGTCCTTTTTAACAGTGCACATTGCCTACCATTTTTTTTATTGTGCCTTTCAGGTGCCCCTGGTAGGCCTGTTCGGTTGTGTGGACGAATTCAATCTGGCCGGACACAACTTCGACGTGGGCGCATCCAAGCGACCCAATTGTCCTCAGTGCTTCATTCTGGATTCATCGGCTGCCCACGTTAGGCCACAGATGACCAGCTTTCTAACCGCGGGGCGACGCAGACCGATATCGATGAAATGTAAGCCCGAATTGGAGCGTGAATTTCTCCAAACAGTAAAATACGTTCAGAACCATTCATTGGCTTACCGAGCTGGGGTCCTAAAAAATTTAATGAGTTAGACAATATTCTATTTATATGTACTACTACATCGAAACTAGTAGACTGTGTGTGTTTACTCAAATTCTAAATTTTTCGACTGCGTACTTGGACATACACAGTTCGGGTCAGGTGTATTAAGGGACTTGTAGGTAAATGGCTTTGCATTCTTTATTTTATACAGAGCAGCTCTAAAATGCATTGGTTCATCAGAAAATTGCAAAAGAGTGGGGTTGCCAGTAACTGGAACTGTGTAGAAAAGGTAGACAGTAAAAAAATTCCTTAGGCATCGTTCGGAAATGCCAAAGGTGAATGCCATTTGAGGGATTTTAAGAAGAAAAACTGTCTCCCGGGGAGCTGGGGGGAGGATTATATGCAAAAGTGTTTGAAGCATGTCGGAAGGAGCCCATCGCGATTTTTATCAATATCCCAAGAGCCACACAAGGAGAGGACCACGGAGGTCACGAGAGCATCATCGAATATCGGAGATGGGCCCATCTTACGCCGTTGCTGCTTATCGAGTCTGCCGTCCAGGTGACGAAGCAGAGGGCCCAACCACGATCCTCAGCATTCGGTTATGGATAGCCATTAGGAAGAAATTTGCAGGGCCGCGTAGCCTAGGATCCCAAAGTTCGGTGAGGGCGATCGTTTCAATTCCTATAAAAGGGAAAGCGTACGAGGGAATAATTCTAGACAAATATTACTGAAAAGTAGCGAATAGTATGTTTTATAACATGCAATTACTCGGTAGTGTCCTACGACATTGACTAAGGCTAATTTCAGACGACGTAGTTTGCATTACTACTTGAAATAACTACAACAATCTGGCTTCCTTTTAAAGATTCCACGTCTGTAATTGGGGGGGGGGGCTTCCTGTGAGAGGCTCTGTTCTCACCAGGCTGATATATGTCAATTCCTCGTTTATAAACACCGATCGTCTCCACATCAGGTACTGTAGCGGAAAAATACCCTTCGTCGGTGGCCTAGACAACCCTGGCCTTGAAATCACTCCCTCTGCAGAAGAAGATCCGATCACTGAAACAAGAATTTCTATTTTCCTGAGGTTTCGGATTCCATCAAGAATCCTTAATCATAGGAAACCATAGAATGGTGTGTGTGATAAGCACGGATAGGAGTGATTCATGCATAGATTGCGTGGTATTTATAGTTCAGTTTGGCCATCCGCATGCGTAATACAATAATTAGTTCCTGGTACCGCCACATGGAGCCGTAATTAGTGCGGTGATGGCTTGGCAGTTTGCTGGCGAGTCATCAATTTTCGCGATTTTGTGGTTGTAGAAAAACGTACTTAACGGGACCCAAGCAGGTTATGCACTTTCAAAGAACTCTGATCAATTTTAAACACCACCAGGCTTTTGGTACCACTGTGACAACTAGGCAACCTTTTTAGCCTGCAAGTGCTCTCCTAAAATACGGATCCGTCTGTATCTTTCCTACGCCTCCCTACAGTCCAGCCGCTGAATAATGCTAAACTGCGTTGGAGACTGTCCTTTGAGGTGCTCTACAATCCTGGCGAGGTCAGCGAAGCCAGCTTGTTTGTTCTGGTCTTCCGATCACCCCTCGATGATAACGAAGTTCGTCTCTGGATCCACTTAAAACGACGAAAGGTAAAAGTGCTTGCTTTTATGCGCCATGACTTGCGGGTTACATTTAAGTTTGCGTTTTGTTACAGCTCACAACTGTATGCAATGAAAACACCCATTCAACTCAGGCGACCGATCAGGTAGGCGGTGGCCAGTTGCTGTCGGTGGGGCGGAGAGTGAGGTCGACCCTCACCGCATTCCTTTCCTCCATAAAGCAATAAGGTGCGTTTGAAGTAATCGCGGTGCGCTAAAAGCCGTATCTCAGGGGGTTACCAACTGAATAGATAACCGCAGTCGGCCCTGTGGGTGTCTTGTTGTGTGGAGAGGCTTACTCCGGTCTGAGAGTCAGCCTTAATGGCTCATTCTTAATGAAGACTTTATGGTGCTCTCAGGTGGGAACCTACAGAGGGAGGTTTGTTGTTGGAACGCGTGTTGAGTGTGGGTCACTCCAGCCGCCTCCGCTCTCCCAATCTCCAGTCTGCCTCACTCTGTCCTGACACCGGGTTCAGGTGAGGGAGCGGGATAGATTCTCCGCAAGTCTACTTCACTATAATCTC
Source organism: Ligula intestinalis (assembly GCA_036362985.1). Classification (NCBI taxonomy): domain Eukaryota; kingdom Metazoa; phylum Platyhelminthes; class Cestoda; order Diphyllobothriidea; family Diphyllobothriidae; genus Ligula; species Ligula intestinalis. The sequence goes on from JAYGXS010000006.1 coordinate 1,506,608, forward strand.
TCGGAAGTCTCCGCATTGCTTCAGCCTGCTGAAGCGCGTGCTGGACATTGTCGAGAGTGATGATCGAACTGTCGCCATCCTGGAAACAATGTGCATCGATGTAGCATAAATTGTTAACAGTTGACTGCTGAATTGGTGTCCAAGTGCAAAATGTTTGCCCATGTGCTCAGCGAGGTACTGAAGACATAACATGCAAGCGTTATGCTGAAAGCAGAATTACAGTAGTCGCCGGCTATGATGCCCACGGCTAATAAGCCCAGCCGCGTTCTAAGCCCACATCAACTTGGGACGGAATTTCACATAGCAAAATCCGCCGGCTAATAAGCCCGGTAACCGGCTACAAAGCCCAATTTCCCACATGAGATTTGTTTTCATTTTTCAAGATAAATTTGGCGACACCCTTTTCGGACAGCAGCAGACATGAGGGGTGGTAAGGACAAATCCCTAACACGAGAAAGCCGTAGGCGCAAAAGCCTAGCGCACCCGAACCACAGCGCTGAGGACGCACACACAAAAATGGAATAACGCGTTCAGGCTCACGCTAGATGATGCCGACAGGCGTTACCCAAAAGCATACAAAAGTCGTCTGGCTAGCCTCCCTAGGTCTCGAAAACACAGACAAAGGGCATTCTTTTCTTGAACATAACCAAGCTCTACACATAATACAGTACGTAAGTAATTTATAATGCCTATCCTGCGTTTGCTAATCAGGAGCTAGGACTCTCTGGTTAATGCGCTCACCGCTCATTAAGCCCAATTTGGTCGAAGCCCGAGGTGGGCTTAATAGCTGGCGACTACTGTACTTCGAAATCGTCCTAAGTCGCCCCGCAGGTGATTAAAAACCTCTGGTTGCAGAAGACGTGGCATAGACCCCTTGGAGAGAACTAATCGCTGATGGAAGCTACAGTGAAGCTCTAACCGATCACTCTACGAAGGACATTGTCCTCCTGTATGGCTGGCTGTTTACCTACGTAGCCTTTAAAGTGCTTGAAAGTTATTCGTTCTGAATCCTGAAGGGAATCTGCAGCATAGTTTCTTTGCGGACCACGCACGCACCTCCTTCCTCGCTCTAACGCGTTCTCCCTTACAGCTTATAGCTAGCGACGAGGCAGGTGACGTCACTGCTTCGGTCAGTTTCCCCATCAGTGACTACGAACCCACGGCCTGGCACTTTGCTGAGATTGATGTCGCCTCAGACGACATGGGAGTCATAATGTCTGTCAAGAAACAGGGCGAAGAAGAATCTAACCTGCTTCTCATACCCTTCTCGAGCTTGGAGGCCGTCTACTATGCTTACGACAATGGTACGTGCACCAGTGCAGCTTGTTTCTCATTTCTAACCTGGTTGCTATTCAAGCAATTTTATCTACGCACCTCAGAATGCATATGCGTGAATTTCAATGTAAAGAATGTGAACATATGTATGTGCTACTTGCTCGTTTATAGTAACACAATTATTTTAGGCATTCATGCAGACTCTATTTGCAGACACTTTCCAAGAGGGTCTTTAAAGGCAGTGCATACTTCCCTAGATATTCTGAACTTATGGATAGCGTCTAACTTACAGCCCCCACTTTTCCTTTCACAGTTCTGACACCGGAAAAACTGGCCCAGCTAAATTTGAACAATCCAGTGCCACCGTTCACGGGTTGTCTACGAAATATGCGTATCTCAGTGGACGATTCAGTGGGAACTCCATTGTCATTCCCCGAGGGAACCCCGAATGTCGTCCTCGGTGTCTGTCCTCTCTGAGTAGACTTCCTCTCCGGCCCCCGTGCGGAACTATTAGCCCGTTGATTTTAAAATTGCATCAGATAAAACGGATTTTGGCATTATTTTTTCTGTTTCATGAATCTACTAGTCATTTGCCCCTGATCTAGTCTATAATCCTTCGTTTTTTGTATATGCTATGCTTGGCTTCTCTGCTCAGCTGTAAAAATAGAACCTCTATTTATGAGGTCAAGCAATGTTTGCTCATCTATTTGATATAACTTGGATACCCTTGGGCGCGATGGGGTATCTTCAAGCATGACGCTACAAGTTTTCAAAATAAAGAACCTCATCAGTGCACATCAGCGTAGGAGTATCAACATAAAGCACCTTCATCCTCGGCAATCTTGAGTCCTGGATACCTGAGGTGACCTCTGAAACGTTGGGCTGTTCTCCCAACAACAGTCGCCCCCGTTTTTACCAGCTGTTACGGCTGTCAGGGCCCCAAGGTAGAGCGGAACAGCCGTCGGGTGATTGTTCGTCAATGAGTTCCAATATCCCCCGACCTAACCCAACAAGACAAAGAGCTCTTGGATCAATGGTTAAGGCGTTTAACTCTGATCAAAGGGGTCGTGATTTCAAGACTCGGGTGGGACGCCACTTAGGTCTGGGTATGACTGGCTGACGACGATTAATAAGCCAGAAATGTTCATTACGGTTTCCCTTGTCTTAGCTTTTAGAGATTTCCAGTATCAACAACGATCCAGGCCTGCCATTTCAGCCGAGTATTTCTTCCGGCCACGCCGTAGCCTATTTTGCTGACACCTTTGTAAGCTGGCGAAGAAGAATCATCACTACGGCACCTGGTTCGAGCTGTCTGCGCAGACAACGGTAGGGTTTTTCCGGTGATCCAATCACTGCGCGTCGCTGAGTGTCTCCAATACTTATCTAAGCTGCACCATATACTCGTGTTTTCAGTGATAAAAATTGACTACTGCAGTCTTTATCGGTCCGGGTCGTAAAACAGGACCGCCTTTCTCTGTTCAGAGCCTCGGAAATTCTGAGTTGCCGAATTTTGACGAAATCGAGGTACCTAGCGCGGGGTGAGCTTTCAAGCTTGTACCTATGGGTATTACTAGTCTGGGCCCCATGGAGCGATATGCTATCATGAAGTCAGCTGCGGAACCTTTAACTGACTAAAAGTCAGTCCCTTTGATTGTTCGTGTGATAGTTACTTTAATACCAGTTTAGCAGATGCCCGTTGCGATGCATAAGACACGTGTTTCGACGAAGAGTCGGTTTCATTGATACATCAAGAACCACGTCCAAAACGGAAATTAAAGTGATTGTTTGGGTTTAGTCCGGTCATTTCAGTTTGCAGCAACCAATAGCATATCGTGATGAGGTAGCGTTTCCTGTAATGCTTGCAGTTATGAACCAAATGTCTCTTTTAGGCGCTGTTCGGTAGGATAGCCGTTGCGTACTTAGATTACTTAACATAACTTTCAGATGCTGGGAAAGAATGTGCATGGTCCAGCTGTACAGAAACGATGTTTACATACATAACCCCTTATTAGGTGATATCTAAGGCATCTTGCGAAAAGCCTTCCCAAAGAGGGAACTGCAGTTTAACGTTTCTGTTGCGTTTTCCGCGGGGTCACGTTCTTAGAGATGCCTTTTTGGATGGCGGGTAGCTTATATTCATAACCAGGATCTTACTCAGAAGAAGATGTGATGTCCTAGTAATCGTATCTTCCTCTTCTGAAATGTTTCCTGGAACTCGCATATTCGGTTCTATCACGAGCTTATTATCAACAAAAACATACATTTGCATACTCATTGGCGCCTGAGTACTCATTAGCGTGGAGTAATCCAATCCCACCCGACGTTTATCTACCTTCCAGTATATCATTGCACGCTTAAGTCGAACAGTCTCACCCACGGACCTAATAGTTCGCCACGAATTGGAGGCCTTAGGTGGAAAAACAAGAGAGCCAATTTTGGAAACACAGCGTTTATTTTCAAAATACGAACACACAAAGTTTTATCTGCTAACCAAATTCGACGTACTTATTCGGTTCTACGGGCGATTTCGAATATTTTGGCGGAATCGTGATCAGTGTACAGGAACTCAGCGGTCCGTGGCAGCATCACGCTCACCGATCGGCCTGTTCCTGTGTGAAAATTCGCTATCAGAAAACTATCAACCAATAGATCACGCGTACTTTATACTTCAAAGCATGCGCTAATTTGCTTTCTCACTTAGCATGCCACTCCGAAAGCTTCTTTTTGAGAGGGTTTTCATCAAGGTAAACTATTTCTCGCTAAGAAAGTAAGAACTGAGGAAGCAGAAGACGCTGGTGACAGCCTAGTTTCTTAGCATCAAACACGGTAAAAGCTAAGGCCAGTGGTAATGTATAATTTTTCAGCTGCTGGATCAAATGGAGCCAGCAGATGCGAGGCCTATTCACTGAGTGTTACACTCACTGACCTATTCACTGAGTGTTACAGATCATTAGCACTAACGGCGAGCTAGCCGGCCACGGTACCCAAGGCCCGGTAGTGACCACAAACAGCGTGTACACACACAAAGCACGTTGCAGGAAAACCGTACTCACACAAAGACTGAATATATTCAAGGGAACGCGCGAGATACCTAGTTCGAAACAGAGGGTCAATCAGAACTGAGCAGACAAGACTGTTGCGTTGAAGTAGCGCACGACGCCTTTGTGTGTGTTGCCTCATCACGGGGATAGCGGCATTCCCAAAACTGAGGACTTACAGAAAACAGCGTGTTATGTAAGTAGTTTGTTAACTGCTACACCTGGACTGTCTGATTTAATTTTCGCTTTCAACTGTTTCTCCCAGAGTCGGTTTCATTCTCTGTAAGATTCAAGGATGGTGTCATCGCCAATAGAGTAGAATATACGAGTTCCAGGCAGCAGTTCTAAAGAAGATGTGATCCCTGGAACAAGGACTTTATTTTCCTGATGTTTCGGATTCCGTCGGGAATCCTTAGTCATAGGTTATCGTAAACAGGCCTGAGACATGCGCAGATAAAGGGTGATACATGCACAGATTGCACGGTATTAATAGTTCACAGCGGTCACCCGCATGCGTACTGTGATTGTCCGTTCCTGTAGCCACCACTGGAGGTCTTGATTGGTCTGGTGATTGCTCATTAATTGCAACAGCGTTCTTGTCCGCGTCGGATGCAGGTTTGATAATTGCTCAACAATTACTCCCGCTGTCGTCAGAGTTGCGCCCAGTCCTTCCCACGTGACCGATTCTCTTGCTCAGTACACCGTACGACAGCGGGCGCAATTGTCGAGCAACGTACACCATACGGTGTACTGAGAAATTTCCTGAGCAAGAGAATCAGTCACGTGGGAAGGACGGGGCGCAACTCTGACGACAGCGGGCGTAATTGTCGAGCATTTATCAAACCTGCATTTGACGCGGACATGAACGCTGTTGCAATTAATGAGCAATCACCGGACCAATTAAGACCTCCAGTGGTGGCTACAGGAATGGACAATCATAGTATGCATGCGCGTGACCGCTGTGAACTTTTAATACGGTGCAATCTGTGCATGTATCATCCCTTATCTGCGCATGTCTCAGACTTGTTTACGATTACCTATGACTAAGGATTCCCGACGGAATCCAAAACGTCAGGAAAATAAAGTCTTTGTTCCAGTGATCGCTTCTCATTCTTCTTCGGATGGTGTCATTATCTACCTCTGTGGCAGATTGCGAGTCCAGTTCAGAGGCTGACGAGGACCTCCACTAGTCTCCCATATACGAAGCTTTGCATTTGGTTTAATTGGACAGCCAAGCAACAGAAGGACATCGTTTTCTGAAAAAAAAGAACAATAAAATGTACCTTAAACGGTAAATAGTTTCGAGAGAGGGGTAAAAGGTAAAAAAAGGGACTAGGTGTTTATTCCAGGAGTTTCTACATAGTGGGATAGGGGTTACCTTTCCCAGTAGACAAACTGTCAAAAGGGCACTAGGATAATAAAATGAAAACATAGGTGGGTACGTACACGCTATACACAAATTTTGTGGCCCGACGTAAATCTGATATGACTGTTAGCGGGAAGTCCGTCGTAAAATATCCGAAGAGGTATATTTATAACTTCGGTTCTCTCCAAGACGCGACCATCATTCTATGGGGTTAGATAATATTTTGCAGTCGTCAAATCTTTTTGCGATCCCTCTCATAAACAGCCACCGTGTGAGAAGATTTCCATCAGAATACAGTTGTTGTCGAAAATCACGCAACATGCCGACACATGCGAAAGATTGATCCTCTGTCACTTATTGGCATTGACTCAGCTTGTGATACTGATTACTGTGTAGTTTACTCTTAAGTCATTTCAGTCTTAATAAACTTTGTTCTGACCACTTGCAAAACGTACAGATTGTAAAAACTGGCTACTTAAGTAGCATGCTGTTTCATCATTTATTTTGACTGTCCTTATAAATTGAAATATATTTTATGGAAAACATGCACGGAAAAATTATTTCTCGTACTTGTTTGATAGCAAATTACGCCTTTTTTAAATTTTATACTCAAAGAAAGGGTATTTTTCGGTTTTAAAAAAGTTGCTCGATTGCCGAATAATTTTCTAACCTACTGACTGCTATACCCGAATTCAAGGTTTAAAAACTGCGCACTATGTACATCCTGCTAAAGGAAAAGTACGTTTTTTGCCTTTAGTTTAAGGAAGAAGTCAGATAGTTGTCATTAAATATTGCAATAGATGTGAAACACGGTTTATGCAGTATAGGCAGCATTAATAAATTGACAGATACGATGTATTATAAATAAACACCTCAGTTGTACAAAAACGCATAATGAGCAACCTTTGCAAAACCGAACGATACGCTTTCTTCAAGTATAACATTTAGAGGTGTAGTTTGCTATCAAAAAAGTACAAGAAATAATTTTTCGCGCATTTATTCCATAAAATATATTTGAATTTATAAAGGCAGTCAAAATAAATGATAAAAAGGCCAACTACCAAAGCAGCCAGCTTTTAAAATAGATACGCTTTGCTAGTGGTCAGAACGAAGCTCTGTAAGAAGCCCGCATCCTATCATGGCTTAAATTATTTTAGAATAGACTACACAGTAATCAGTAACACAACCTAAGTCAATGCCGATTAGCGAAAGAGGATCACAATTTCGCATATGTCGGTATGTTGCGTGATTTTCGGTGACTACTTTACACTATTTCCGTCATGGGTATTGAAAACTGAAGAAGCACAAAGCAACGGTGAGAATGTGGACATTCTGCTTCCTTCATATAAAAAATCTTGACAATTTACGGCCAAATAATATCTTTGAAGCAAATGTAGACAGCGGCTGTGAGACCCAAACACCGACAACTCCTCAAAAACAGCGTGCAATGAGTTCGATGCGTAGGTATTAACCCTTACAACTGGGCCGGGCCAATTAGATTATCTGAATCTTCGAATGAAGTTTACTGTGCCGTTGCGATTAGACTTTTGACTCGGTTTGGAGAACTTCCACTGAGTAGGCTTTGGCCTAACCACTGAACAGCCTCTCTAGATTAAATCCCCGTATAGTTTTATTCCAAAATATGTACTAGTTAAACAACTTAGTGGTGTTAGCAAGTACGATTACTAGAACTAGCACGCATAGCGAACGTCTATCACTTCTAACAGTAGTATTCTGTAAAAATGGCAAGTGTCACTTTGGTACGACTTAAATGCATGATAGATTTTCAGCCAGAACAGCAGTCGCCGGTTATTAAGCCCACATCGGGTCCAGACCAAATTGAGCTTAATAAGCGGCAGGCGCACTAACCGGAAAGTCCTAGTTTTTGATTAGCAAACACAGGATAGGCACTATAAATAGCATGCGTACTGTAACCAGTTGCGCACGCAGAGAGATGAGAATCTCACTCTATTCTGTTGGCAAACTGAGCTTTGTAGCTGGCGAATGGGCTTATTAGCCGGCGGATCTTTCTTTGTAAATTCCGTCCCAAGCTAATTTGGGCTTAATACGCGGCTGAGCCTATTAACCGGCGACTACTGTATTAACTACACGGTTCTTTAATCATTCAGCTTTCTAAAAATCCTCATATGGGTCAGGACTGCATACAAGGTTCAAATTTCCTAAATGCACGCAGAGGCCACGTTGTAGTTTACTAATTGCTGGCCTAAGCAAGTATGATTACTAGAACTACCACTTGAAGCATAGGCACAACACTTCTAACAGTAGTATTCTAGCTCTATTAGTTTAAACTTTAGGAAACAACCAGAACAAGCGGTAATGTGCTCCGAGCTTCAAACACCTACTCTACTCGGAATAGCAAAAATCCAGGTCCCGCTCTGAGTTGAGCTCCAGGGAACACGGGCTCAGATCTGACTCCAATCAGTGTCATTTCTGACCAAATATTAGCACCAGTAATAGTACAAGCACTACAGTCACTCAGATACGCCGCTAGAAGCAGCAATATAAACAGTAATTGTAGTAGCAGCAATATCTGACTCGGCTTTTTTCAGTCCGTCTGGACACCTGCTGAAGGTGAGTGAGGGTAGAAAGTGCATTAGTTCGTACGCAAATGGCTACTGTAACTCAATGCTAAGTTAGGCGGTGTTTCTGGCTGCATTGGAGAAAACGCCTTATGCCCGATCCTGGTTGGTCATCTTGACCTTATTTTTGTCACCGGTTCAGGCAGGAAAGGGTTTAGACGGCGACTTGTCTACCTTCACTATACCTGAATGCAGTCACCGTCCCTGTTCTTGGGCATATGGTAGACAACATTTAATTCAACGGCCGGACTAGCACAACACTAGTAAAACCACTACAAACATATATGTCTCCTGCTGTATGACGCAGCAACGAGGTCTTCGGCTTTCCAGTGCAGCCCTCAGCGTTCTTCCAGGCGTTTTCCAATTAACTTTATTCTAAAATATACCTCGACAGCTTTGGCTATTTATGCATCGCTCGAGTGTTTGCACATATCAAAAACAGTCAGTCGATTGCGGACACCAAGAGTTACGCGTCCCAGAGGGGTTGTTTGCTGGAAGTCAATTTAATCGATTTTTCGCAGACAGGTTCTGACTTCGGTTGGTTGCGGGATCGGTCGTACTTCGACTGTATAGTTAACGCAGGATTACTTGTCGGATGCATTCACTTGTTGGTTGTCCTTTGATAAAATATTTTCTGAGTCAGCAGGCATGATTTAAAGCCCCGAGTTTCGATGATAATTCATTTGCTTCTTGTAGGCGGGGAGGAAGCGAAGTAGAGCGAAGTTTTATGCATGCCATGGTGGTAGGTAAGTGACTGAAGCATTCTTTTTTGGGTCAGAACCGAAAGTTTAATGCATATGTGAGTCGAAGACAAGCAAATACAATGACATGACCCGGTGATGCCTATTATATAAATAATAAAACTACAACTTTTTAAAATTAGATATGACAAAGACCGTATACCGTACTCCAGGTGAAGCCCAAATAAGTATTTTGACGATGGATTTGCGACTGCATATAGTATCAACAAAGGGTTCGGCCCCTTAATGTAGAACCAACGTCTTCTTTGCGGTTTTTGATATATAAACTGTAGAAAATAGTTCCAGAGCACAGAACATCAGGCCAGAAATTTCAACCGATTCTTGAGCTGATTACAATCAACTTCTATGGAATCATTACGAAATGCTCATTTTGCAAATATGCAATTAAAGTACAATACATTATAGAGCAATGACCTTATACAGTACTTCCCCAGCGGTTTCTATCTGGTGTCTGGAATATAAACTGCTGAATCAATCAAAGCAAACATTCTAGAAAGTATTATGCTCATTTCATGGAGTTACGAGGCCAGAAATTGAATTTTTAGACCCACATTCAACATTTCAATAAATATTTTTGTCAAAGGCAATCAACTACTATGGAATAAACATATAATGCCCATTCCATGAACAATTACGTACTACAATTATACATGGCAAGGATGGTATACAGTATTGGGAGGGTTTACATAAAAAATGCAATAGTTCTCGTTCGAGAAATGTGAATGAAAGTATTGAGGGCTGGTAACCATGACACCAAAGGTAATCTGAGTCCCAAGCCGAACGCCATAATGTATTGTACTTATAACTAGCCTCAACGTGTACCAGTTATACAGTAGATTGTATATGTGATGAAAGGAGAGGATTAACATTCAGGTGGGGGATTTTAAACACATAAGAGGTTTTTTATTTTTTTCATCGAGTCGACTTTAGGGGCAAAATGGTGTTTACTAGAAAAGAGTTCGATTCAGACCCGTTATAGGGGTAAATAAGGACGGAATGGGGCCAAATCCAACGTTTGCCGATATTCAAGGAATTTTGTAAACTATTAAACTGTGCAGAAAAAAACTCCTTGGTTGTGCCTGTTTTAATATTGAAGAGCATTAATAAAAACCAGAAACAGTTTAATTATAGGTGTACAGAGGACAGACAATATTGTTTTTCGCTCATGAAATTCAAGTAAGTGTAATTATGACATAGCGGACTATAATCGAAAAAAGAAGAACATATTATGTTGAAAAATTATATTTTGACAATTTGCTTATTCGTGTGTCATAAAATTAATTAATTAAAGTAGAAAACTATGATTTTTAAACCCCACCTGAGGCACGCCATCAATTTTCTCTGTTACGCCGTATGCAAAAGAGGTCCTAACATTTTCTATCTACAAAGCAGAATAAATGAAACAAAAAATTTGAAACGGAACGGGGTAAAGATTTTAATACTTTGAAATCGTCGCATATATTCTGTTACTTCTGTTGCTCGTTATTTCGTATCTCAGACAGTCTATAAGAAAAAGTGATTTTTTCGTTTTCAGCTTACAATGTATTGCTTATATTTTGTGTTCAAAAAAGTATCACTATTTCAAGAACCTAAAGTCTGGATATCGTTGTAATCGCAATCAAAAAAATTACAAGAAAATGCGGCGGTAGGAAAATTTTCTTAGTGTAAAAAGGGCCTTACGTTTACGATGGCACATTTTCACTTACTCGAAAATATGTGAGGCCCAGGCATGTCCGCACATGAGCTTACGAAATACCTTACTCCTGTTACTTCTAAATCGGCAAAATTAAACGAAAGTTTAGTTGCCTTAGTCCAACATAACTCAGTAAATGTATAAACGAAAGAACTAGCGGTTCTCGTGAAACCATGTTGGAATACATATTTGAAATTTGGGCTGTTCGGTAACAGCCGTGCATTAAATTGCACTTAACATTGAAACATATGCATCCGAAAATTCACCAAAGGGTTATTTTCTTATGTAATTCTACTTGCTTTGATTTATTCACTCGATGTTTTGCATACACAGGCTTCCTCTTTATTTAAAACTGAAGTTTACCAAGGACGCCTGCTTCTCATCTTTTCGGAATTTTTTGTTTTGCTAAAAAACGTACTATTACTTGATAAGTCGCAATATGTCCTTTTTGAAAAACAAATATTACTTTATGGCTGTAAGACTTTGGGAGCCGCAGCTTGATTTGCGTACCAGGGAGTTTCTTGTAAAAAGCATTGAATTTCATTGTTACTCCTCTATTGTAGTTAATTAACATCAAACAGCGTGAAAAATTAAAACCAGTAGTAGTGCATGATTGTATAATCTGTAGATCAAACGAATGCGGCAGCTGCCAAACCAGATCACTGAGGACTAACGGAAAACAGCGTGTCGCGATTCCACTGGGGTTGTTCCAATTCCTACGCCTGAACTGGCTTATTTAATTTTCCCATTCAACTTTTTCGCCTAGAACCGTGTGTCTTCATTGTAGGATTTAATGCTGGTGTCAGTATCTACCATGTCCAATTCATCGGCAGACGAGGTCCTCTGCTACTTCCACACATCCGAAACGTTGAATAAGGTTTTATTCGATGTCGTCTTCTGAAACAAACAATACCAGATCAAGAAAGCAGTAAATTATATCGATAGAGGTTTAAAATATCGGCTAAATAGATTAACCGCTTAGCCCTGAAGCACTTAAACAGTGCGATAAGGACATGCAAATCGTAGCCGGGAGGTATACCTGCGTGTTGATGTCAAGATTTAGAAGTGTAAACGAGAGGCGATTACTCACATACTCTAAGAAATAACCGCTAAATTTTTATAACTACTGAATCTGCCCTATTACGCGGATTCAGAGCGCGTCCAGGAACGCGGTGAATCGGAGTAATTTTAGCCAAATTGTTTAATAGCGTATCTCAAGTAAATATCCTGCAGTGTCTTAATTTGTGACAGTCCATACGTAGAAACGACGTAAACTGGACAAAAACACGATTGTATATTATAGCATACTCGAAAATAGTAAATACCACACAAACCACAAGGTGTACTTGGAAAAAGTGTAATGCTACTGTAGATCTAGAAGGAAGGTGATCATTTCAAACAAGCTATGTAACCGGTGGGGAGCACAGAGCACGTTGCAACTGCATGTAGAGGATTGGAAGCCGGAGTCGTTGGATGGGCACAGTTTCAGATAGGTATGGGGAGGCACGATGAGAGCCAAGTGGAAACAGGAGAGCCTGTATAGAGCGCCCTTTAGAGCTAATTCTGGAACAGCGGGGAGTGTCGGCAGTTGCAAGGAAGGGGCTACGGCCATTTTTACTTACTCACGAGCCTCACATCTTCATCCCAGGTTCGGGCTGTAGCGAGCCAGGAATGTCGAGTTTGGCACACACCTAAAGGAGTAATTCACGCATATGATTTTCCAGAAGTAATGCCGAACGGAGTCGTCAATCACCACAACATGCAATTGTATAAAGAGATAGAAGAATAACGCGATAGTAATCAATAAGGTCTGTTGATGTAAAACGAAGTAAGCAATAAAGAGTGGAAAAGATACGATACGGGGGATTACCAAGGGTCTGTACAAATGATCCATTTTGGGTGATGGCAGAATATTAGTCAGATACCGGCGGGAATGAAGCGCTGTGGGCAACTGCGGGTGAGGGCCATGGTGGTGCTGACGGCGGAAAGAGCGTGTAACGGCGACACGGAACGGGGGGAAATAATGCCAGCAGAGGGAGAGAGAAGGAAGACCGGTATCTTCACCAAAAGACGTTCACACCACTTTCATCCGGATCCGCGCCAAGAGTGACCTTGGTGCGTTCAAACACCCATGGTTTGGGTTGGCTCGTTACAGGGCCTAAACGAGTCCCACCTCAGTCAAACAAACCCATTCAGTTCCCTGGGATAACACGGCAAGAAAATGGGAAATTTGATTAATCAGTAATAACGTTGCAATGACATAGTGTGGTCGCTTCTGAACTAAGCAATATATTGTAATTTAAATGATCGGGATATAAAAATATCAGTGAAAAGGATTCATTTTTAATGCTAAGAACATACTTCATTATAGTTCAGGGTAGTAGGTAATAGCTTTGAAGTCCCTATTGAAAAGTGTATGCAAATTTAATCTACATAAAAGGAATGATTTTCTATTACAGAGTGAGGAAAATATACACATGTACACGTTTGAAGTTTAAAATATACTCGTAGTCATCCTGAGGATCGTAGGTAAATTTGTCAAATGACAGATGTGAATTCCATCTGTTCGTGCGAGCGAAGCGTTAATATGTTCTAAAAGTGTTTTCCTGTGCACATCAAAGTCATCTGTTAACCACCGTTTTTATGCATAGCGACATAAGAATATAAATTTATTTTTAGGTATATCTTTGAACTATTCACAAAATTAATTGAAGCGATCAAAGGACAGCCTAAGGACGAACGTATGTAATGTACACAAAAGTGATGACATAGCTACTAGTCTAATGCACTCTCGTCATCTGTCACCTAACTGGAGCCCAAATGCTTTTGTGTATCTTACCATTAATAAACATGGACTGAAAGAATTTTAAATATTTTTGAAGATAACCTAGATCTTAAATTATTGGCGTGCATAATAAAAGGCATTCGACATCCGTTGGTGCGGTCTAGAGCAGGGCCGGACTAATTTTTATCAACAGGGCTTTGTTCAGCCTCCTATATCTGACTTACAGCCGTTCAAAACCTGCACTTATACATGCTTGCAAAAGCTGATGGTGTTCCAGTGAACGTAGCTTAGGTTAACTAGCAGCCCTTATGATCAGAAATCAGCCTTTGAATGCACGTTTTAGGCTGCAGATTTGATGAAAAACCGATACTAAGGTGTTTGATCCTTTTAATAAGGTCTGCTTTTTTCACTGAACGCAAGCGCCAGCCCGCTGTGCACGTGCGAAGCCCCACCTAGCCTACACCCTAACATATCGGCTGTCACTTTTCTCGAGCAATGCACCTGGCCTGACATAAGACTTCTCTCAGGAGCATGGTAGAAAGGGGTTTTGCCAGCGGACTTTTAGTGATTGGTAGAGTTTCTATAAAAGGCGAGCAACATTCGCCATGCAACTATGGCGTACAGTTGAGTAATATGCACTTTATGTGGCATGCTGGGGCTATATTACTTCCGAGGTTATCATAAATATGGTATTAAGATGCAAGAGCCAGTTCATTTTGCCATCTGCTTTTATCAATTGACTATGATCTACTGTAGAAGCATATTTGTGTAGATGCTTTAAGTTTTCGATTGCTGACGTTTATACTATGCAATTGGATATAATCACCCAACGTCTATATATTTGCGTGATCCTGCATGAAGTTATGCATAAATTCGATGAACGAAATTGGGTTGCCAGGGAAAATAATCACTGGAGGATATTTCCATAAGTTTCATTCAAAATGTCCACCAGCAGCCAGTATTAAATATCACGGCTACTAGCTAAATCCCAGATACGTGTTTTTCTCATTAGCTCAGAAGTTTGTCTGATATTTGAATGAAAGTCAATCGGAAAATATTTCTGAAGATAACCTGGTTCTTAAAGAACTGACGCTTCTTCTCGACAAGATTAAACTTTTATCCTTTATGTTGAATTATGTATTACAGTTCCCAATTAATACTATTTGTACCAGGGCTAGCCTAATTCTTATCAACAGGCCTCTTTCCAGCCTACAATCTATGGCGTTAAGCCGTTGGAAATCTTTACTTTCCGTTTATTACAAAATTTGTTAAGTTGAGGTTAACTCGCAGTTATGTAAAACATGCATATTTTTCAGCAAAGAGACTGCTTTGAATGCTGAATTGAGATGTATTGTTATCTTATTGATGCATGTGTATGTGCGAAGCCCAATCGGGCTTACTCCTTTACGCTGGCTTTCTCCTCAAATGATACACCTGGGCTCAGGTGTGGCTTCTGATGCTACAGGCATGAAACAAAGGGCGTTTGCCAGTGGCTTTTGAGTGAATTATGAGAGGCGAGCCATACCGAGGTCACGTAGCTACGACATAACATTGAATTCAAAGTACTTCATCTGGCGTACTGCTATGTAACCTCAGCATAGCTGTGTGATTTCAAACAGTTTAGATGCCAGATCTGAGAGCCGGTTCATTTTTCAGCCTGGCATGGCTGAAGACTGAAGTGCTACTCATAAACAATGATGCATTACACAGGCTGTGGTCAGGATAGCCAGCTTAACCGGCCCAGCTGTACTTTCACTGCTCATACGTATATTTGGTTGGCTCATCACTAGGCATGTTCATCAGCGAGTTTTGAAACACATATATGAGTTACTCCACGTGCAATTCTTCCTCCCCAAGACCACTTCTGTCAACATTAGTTTTCGTTAAATTTGCTTGCATATAGTACTTAGATAGGTTCATCTTTTTACTGTTAACAAAATAACAAAAATTCGGTTTTTATTATTGAGTAAGAATTAACATACTCTTAGTTAAGACGCATAATTAAGTGT
>JAYGXS010000006.1:1529881-1552714 GCA_036362985.1 Ligula intestinalis
TTCCAGTTTCTCCGACAAAGTCACTTTGACCGCAACTGCACCAGATACTGTAGACGACCCTACATGTTTCTTGCCGTGGCAGTGGGTTTTTCGGCTTCATTATCTGACGCCTTATGGTTGCCTCCAGCCTGTGTGCGACTCAAACTCCAAGTGGTGCGAGAAGGCGGCCGACTGCTTCCGATACGTTTTTGACATACGGGATCGAGCGCCAAATCTTGGGGTCGGTGCGCTTTTGTTGGCCAGTTCGTTTGCGCATGCACCTGTTGACAAAGTTGCGCGGGTAGCCATTTTCTCTGAACACCCGTCGGAGGTATTTTACCTCGGCAACTTTGTCTTTTTCTTCGCTGCAGTGCGTCTCAACACGCCGATAAAGTGTTTTTACGCAACTGCGTTTGTGGCTGATTGGGTGGTTTCTGTTGTAATTCAGTACTTGCATCGTGTTTATCGCTTTCCTGAATACTTAAGTCTTAAGACCACCACAATCTTTTCGACAAACGAGGACATCAAGAAAAGCCAGCTGGTTGTTCTCTTCTTCCTCCATCGTAAATTGGATGTCTGAGAAGATGCTGTTGAGACGTTCCTTGAACGTGAGCACCTGATCCCCTTCGATGACGACGAAGGTGTCATCTACATACCGAGCTCAGAATTTCGGTTTGTGGTGTTGGAAAACCAGTGACTCCAGCCGCTGCAGGACCGCCTCAGCTAGGAGTCCCGAAATCGGTGAACCCATTGGTGTCCCCTTCACCTGCTCGTATATCGTTCCGTCAAACGTGAAGTACGTCTTGAGACAGAACTTCAGGAGCTGTAGGATTTCCGCGTGTCCCAGGCGATTCTCCGGGTCATCGTATTTGTTTCGTAGGAGCAGTTCGACCGTCTCGATTGCCAAATTCTGAGAGATAGAAGTAAAAAGAGACGTGACATCAAAGGAACTGTTTGGATTGAATTGAACCCGCACGGTTTGAATTTTTGAGCAAAACCAAGGCGATTATATTTCAAGTTTTATACAGAAAGATACCATCTTTGGACGAAAATTGAATCAAAAAACCTATTATTCTACACAATCTTCCGTCAAATTTCTTTCGATACCCCCACTGCTCGACGAGGAACTCTTCTCCAAATCGGACATCTCACTGGCAATATTGGCTCGGCCTACATATTTTTATTGTCCCAATCAGTCTCGTCAGAGTTCTGAGGAGTATCCACGGACAGGCTGAGTCGTTATATTGATATACTGCTGTGTATAATTACTAGAAGATTATAATTGTCTAAGTAAAGGCCACCTTATCATATTATATCTTGTTTTTTTCAGCCCAAATTAGCACCAGTTGGCAACTATTAGACTACACTACCTCGGTGTATAATCGCTAGAAAACTATATTCATATAATTAAGGACACCCTATCGTTTGTATTTTCCTTACGCCAATATACTCCCTGGTAGTAACTATTATACTACACTTTCTCGGTTGCTGATACGTCTAATCTAACCGACGCCGCAATAGTTTATAAGCATAACGTTTGACCTAAAGTTTTATCATGCAGAATTTAGAAGTCCACGACCAAACTGTGGATGAAGAAAAAGCCATTTCGGAAGCCGGCATGGATCCCTCAACCTTCGATTTAGGAGGCGAACGTCTTAGCCGCTCGGCCACTACGACCCAGGTTTGCGACTCACAGAAAGTAAAGTGCATTGACAGGGTTGACACGATAAATTTTGCCAACAAACTCCACGACCAAACTGTCCCAGCCACTGCAATCCAGCTACGCGGCTCACAGAACGTTATGTGCATTGACAGGGTTGACACGATAAAATCCGCCAACGACCCAACTCTCCTAGGTGAAGAAAAAAGATTTTTCCGGAGTCGACGTTGATCCCTCGACCTGCGATTAAGGAGGCAAACGTCTAGACCGCTCAGCCACTGCAACCCGGCTATGTAAGTCACAGAAAGTTAAGTGTATTGACAGGGTTAACACGATAAATTCTGCCAACGAACTCCACGACCAAACTGTCCCGAGTGACAAACAGTGCGACAAAAGAGACAAGGGTATAAACCCTACGGCCACTATGACCACCTCGCACAATTCACATAAGGGTAGGAACAGTGACACGGATGACACGCATTGCCCGACGGCATGCGAACATTGCAAACATTGCCCGACAATATCAAAATTGGGATATTATCACATGGTTTCTCAAGCATGGCACATTAAAGCCGCTAGATGAAACCAGTGGAAATCAGCAGCTAGAATCCATCTTAACGGAAGTCGCTACCAGGCGCCAGCCAATCGGTCCAAGCGCGATTAAAACTGAAGGGAAGCAAAAACAAACAAGCCCTAATCTCCCGTCCCAAGAAATTTCAGATTCTGGGATCATCAAAACAGCAAGGGGAAGAGGAAAGCGTCTACCTGACCAAACAGTCTCACTCTCTTTACAGGTCAAAACTAGTCAAATTGCACGAAAGGGGATCGGAGAAGAGCTGGGAGAAGAAAAAGAGACAGTATTTGCACCGAGAAAACTGCGGTCCGATGCACACAAAGCGATGAAAGCGAAGGAATCCGCCGAAAAACAAACGAGGGAGCCCAAACTTTCAGTGCACGCCCCCACAGTTGATCAATCAGCCACCGCTGAGACGAGTTTAAACAATCTCGCCGTAGATAACAAAAACACTATTGGTTCGCCCCGTAAAGTGCAGGCTGCCGCGGAGACAGATACCAGGGAGCCCATACTTACGGTTAAGGCCCCCACACTAGACCAATCAGCCACCGCTGAGGCGAGTTTAAACAATCTCGCCGTAAACAACAAAAACACGTTTGGTTCGCCACGTAAAGTTCAGGCTGCCGTCAGCAAAGACACGAAGGAAAACACGAAAGCGTTGCACCAAGAAGTGACCAACGGCGTAGAGGGTACGCAGAAAGTCACCGATAGGGGCAAAAGTTCCGTATTACCAGGTCAACCGGAATCCACTGCCAGAACTGCTATTAACCAGAAAGTGGGTGACAGTGTCGCAGACATGAGCCTGAAGCCCACAGTAGAAAACGAGGGCAGCACATCAACCATAGAGTCCGGTCGCACACAAGATGATCATAATAGCAGCACAAGAGCTATTAACTAGCAAGCAAGCGATAGTGTCGAAGGCACGAAAAATGGCACTAAGAGGGAAGCCAGCATCATACAACAGGGTTTACTGTAATCAACCACAGCCATTTCCATGGACTGGTATTCCGCAGATGTCCAGCTCTTCCATGCAGTTATGAACAAAATGCTGGGACCCAATGTACCATTAGAGTGCGAAAAGGCCTTCCGCCTTGGCAAACGGCCTGAGAGCCCAACTGGAACGGCACGTCCCAGACCTCTGAAAGTGGTCATGACAAGAAGCCAAGATGTCAAGCTCATTCTATCTGGGCGTTTTAAAATAAAAGACTCTGACCCGGGAGTTTTTTTCAACAGGAGTTCTCAGCTGCAGAACGGAACAAATGTCGTCAACTTGTTTCCGAAAAGAGGGAGTGGGCCAGCAAGGGCGAACAAAACCTGGTTATTTACAACAACCAAGTGATTCAACGTCCATTGTTCTCACCTTGGATAGGTCCGTTCCGGATAACCACACAGTCGGCTCAGTAGAGTGAGGATTGAGCCCAATCGAAAAACATACAGAGGCAGAACGAATGGGAAAAACATTTGGTTATTTACAACAACCAAGTGATCAAGCGTCCACTGTTCTCCCCCAGGAAAGTTCCTTCCCGGATAACCGCACAGTCGATCCGGAAAGGGGCGGGGAGAGCCTGAGTGTACCAAATTCTCGAGCAAACAGAAATTTAACTTTCATGTACACAAATGCACAGAGTATGCTTTCAAAGCTTGACGAGCTGAAGATTCATGCCTTTGAGCTATCACCATAACTAGTTTTAATATCAGAAACCTGGCTGTCTGAACAGGTAGCCAACGTTGAGGTATCCATGCCTGGCTATCAACTGTTCATAAAAGACAGAGAAGGTCGTCAAGGCGGTTGCGTAGCAACATACGTGAAAAATGGACTCACAGTTTAAGACAAAACGGATAAACTGGCGTTTACTTCCGAGGCCATATAGCTGTCCATTAAAGTACCAGGTGCACCCAACCTCGATGTACTGACACTCTACCGACCACCGAGAAGAGAGCCAGTAGTTGATGCCTCCTTGCTAGAGGAGCTGGAAAAGATTACTGCACGATTGGACATCCTGATTGTGGGGGACTTTAACGCGCCTCACATCAACTGGGGTGCGGCCTGCGCACATAGCTCCGATCTAACCTTCGACAGCTGCCTTCTGAGCATGACTCTGAAGTTATTTTTCACGCAACACGTCACTTTTCCGACAAGGATGCGCGATGGCCAACAGTCCAACTGTCTGGACCTCGTTCTTACGAAATCGCAGGACAGCATCGACGAAGTGTCATGTCTCCCACCACTAGGTAAACGCGACCATGTTGTACTGCTATGGAAGAACTCGTTATTCTCAATACCGGAGAGACCCTCAACAGACAGACGAAATATTTGGCGAGGCGATTTCGATCGAATGAAGACCGAACTCACGCGCGCCGATTGGGAAACTCTATTTTCTGGAAACATAACTGCGGACTGGGAAGCGTTCCGGACCACACTGCAGAGTTTCATCGACAACCACTGTCCAATTTCGCGATAAAAGGTGAACACTAGACCGCGATGGCTTACGCAGGCCTTAAAAATAGAAGTGAACAAAAAGCGGAAGCTGTGGAAAAAAATGCTAGCAGACAGGACTCCTGCATCTGTCAGTGCCTACAATACACATAGAAACCGGGTCAAGGGTCTTATTCTCAAAACAAGACGGGCTTTCGAAGCAGACTTGCTAAACCGGGCCACAGTGAACCCCAAACTGTTTTACAGTTATCTCAGGCAGAGTACCAAAAACAAGGATCCGAAGTGTCTAAGCACAAAAATGATCCGGCAGCAAGGGTGCTTGACGGAGTTAGTATTCTGCCATGGACAGGGTAAACGGTCAACCCACTGACTTTCAAGCGAACGAAGAAGCGCTCTCGGGCTCCCAAAAAAGGCCGACCAAGCCCAAGTGCTAATATAAGTAGGCCGAGATTGAGCACGAGCCAAACAAAAAGGGCACCTTCGCAGGCCAAAACGAACAGGAGCGCTAAACCTTGAAGCGAATATGTTCTAACAAACCTTAGAGAAGCAGAAGGGGATGACAGTCGGAAGGTGAGTACCACTCGTATAAACTGCATAGTCATAAAATGCATGACAGAATGTACTTCCGATACCCCGAAATCAAGATAAGAAGAGGACAGGAAGTTATTTAAAGCATATCTGAAATTCCTCCTAAAGGGTGAGGAAAAAGTCGAAGTTCTAAAAGCATTCCGAATGGGCCGTATAACAGACTCAAAAGATGAACAACGCCAACCAAGACCGTTGAAGGTTGTTCTCAAGAGTGAGGCTGATGTCAAGCTATTGTTAAGCAGGAAAACAATGCTTAGATACTCACACCCGACGGTTTTTTTCAGCGGGATATTCCCCCGCGGAGCGGGAGAAATGGAGATTGCTAAAAGTAGAACTCCACAGGAGATGCGAACTCGGCGAGAGCAATCTTCGAATTCTGAACGGGGAGATCGTCCATGTCCCGAGGTCACTCCCCTGGAGAAAGCCGATAACACTAACAGCCTAGTCGGGATAGAAAACAGTCAATCTCCATCAGCACCGACAGCCCCCTGCATGCAATCTCACGCAAGAGGCAACCGCCTGCATAAAGTGGTGAATAATGCTTAATTGAGTTTTCTTTTACACTAATGCCCAAACACTTCCCTCAAAAATTGATGAACTCAAGGCAGTACTTTCGGAGCGGAAACCTGATGTAGTTGCCATAACGGAAACATGGCTAAAAGCAGAAATTGCAGATTCGGAGATTTCGATTCCAGCATACCAGGTTTTCCGCAAAGACCGCCAAAACCGACAAGGAGGTGGGGTTGTCGTGTTTGTCAGAACTGAAATCTCTGTTGTAGAAAGAGAACGCACTCTAGCCCTGGAGTATGAGTCCATCTGGTTAAAGATCAAGAAGGCGAATTCACAGAACCTTGCATTCCTGGCCGTTTACCGGCCACCAAACATTTTGAGTGGAGCCTGGCCTGAAATAAGGTGTCGTAAATCAATCATACTGGAAACGATTACCATACAACAGATAGCAAAACTCCTTTTACACAACTCTTAAGCAAACAACCAAATGTTATTGCAAAATTGTAGACTGATGGCCAGGCTGTAGGGGGGTGGGGGTCAGAAAAGTCATTGGACCCGCCATTTCCCAAGATGCTGCGTACCAAATATCGTGTTATGTGTGTTTCTACGCCCCCTTGAACGGAAGGTAACTAATTACTTCAATGGGGGTATTTTCTGATGTCTTGACTTCTTTCTTGGAGCAACTTTGGTTTATATGCACTTACCAACTAAGGGTGGAGGGAAGTTGTTTGGGAAGATTGGATAGGCCGCAGTCAATTTACGTATGAAGCATTTAGACACACTTACTTTGCACAGATTTAATACAATTTAAATGCGCAAAAAGACACAGATAATGGTTAGTGGTCGTGTAGTTGCGCAGAAACGCAAAATGTTTTTGTCCACAAAGTGGGACAGGGTTCGCAACAACGTCTTTCGAAATGTCATCGATCTCACTTACGCCAAACGGAGAATAAGAAGGTAACATAATTTTGTAACAATATGCCCTAAAACCTCAAAGTTAAGCCTCGATGCTTTCATTAATTTTTTGCCTAATATGTAGTAGTAGACGCAGTTCCTGTACATGTACGCATTCAGAATTGCCAATAATTTTGTGATTAAACATGCGCATCCCATGCGTGTCCCAAGCTTTCCTTCGTGTTCATTTGTAAGAAAGCCGGTGAGAATGCACGTCCACAAGGTAGATGCAACTGTCATTAGGAATTCTTATAGTCGTTACAACGGACCTCGGTGCAAAGACCGTCATATGAGTCCTAGATCTAATTGGCTGTAACTTCATTGCCCAGTTTATACACAATTGTACCCCTTAATTAATGCAGTCTAGTCTTATAGTTTAGGCTTGTTTGGCCTTTATAATGCAGTCGAGTCCTCAAAGCTTAGCCCAAGCCTTTTAGCCTATTGCACTTTCAGCACCCCTGTTGTCCCTTATTACCGGTACTTATAGCCCATTTGGTTAGAAAGAAGATGGTCTGACCTCCGTCAAATGGTAGCGCCAGAGCTAGCACATGTTCTACTACACTTATTACTGACATGTGCAGATATGAGCCCAGAGTTGACTTTAATCACTACTCTACAGACGCTATATGATTGTCCAAATGCTAATCACTATTACGTCCCACAGATTGGGAGTGCATACTGGGTGCGACTTCTTAAAAAGCATACACAGTCAGTACTTATAGCATACTAAGTACTTGGCCTTACTTGAATTAGCACTTCTAGCAGAGACATGTAATTATATCGGCATCTTCTTTGTGCATACAGTTCCATGGATAGAGCTAAAAGTGCGAAAACCATGACAAACGCAGCCTTGCTCATGCCCCCAAGCATGCACTTACTCGAAATCGTTAAACCCAGATTCACACTCCCGGTTGAGACCAAGGGGGTATTAGCCCTAGCGGTGGCTAAATCCGCGCCACATCTTATAAATGGTGGCGCCAGTGCCAGCGCCAGTACTACTAGACTTCTGCCGAGATTTAGGGAACATGAGCCCAGTGCTTACCTTAATCAGCGTCATTTCTGACTTGCACAACATTCAGTACCAGTACCAACAAGAACTATCACTAAGCTTCAACCTAGTATGTACATTAGGTGACATATCTGATGAAAGGTTTAGCAGTGGGGGATTTAACGCAAACTGGAGGTCGTTTAAGAAGTTCGTTGGGTTGGCTTCAGGCGCAATACTAGAATTGAATCCGTTCAGGTCAGTATACTTTGAAAAAATATAGGCAGAAATGGCCGAAATCCAAAGTTTGTTGATTACCAAGGAATTTCCTATGCTATTTAGCACTGCGGAGAAAAGATTCATGTTTTTGCGTCCTGAAATATAAAAAACACTCACAAAGAGCAAAAAAAGTCTAATTATATTTGTTAACTACAGAGAAAATTTTGTTTCGCGTCCATGAAATTGAGGTACGTTTACTTACGAGATACAGGGCAACAGCCAAGAAAAGGTTGATTAGTCTAGTTAAAAAAAAATTTGCTCTACAAATGTGTTACGTTTGGTGCCCTAAAGATGAGTAATAAACTTGCAAGACGCAAAATCCTGTTTTAATGCGCTAAAATTAGTAGGCTTATTTGACTTTAGATGGAGTCCCTCGGAATCTCATAAGTTTTCTAATTAACCTCGTGAATTAAGTCAATCCAAATGTTGTCAAAATATACATGGAAATCAATTAATATCAAAACTCAAAACAGAAGAAGTAGAAGATTACCATGTTTAAAGATATTGGAGGATATTTTGGGTCATTCTGTTGTCTAATTCAAATAAAAGAACACTGCCCTGAAGTAAAAGAACGTATTGAAAACTGCTGTGCCAATTGCCTCTGCGGATGCAAGTACACTGGTCGTTCCTGTATCACACAACAGGAGGCAAAATGCGTATTTGGTGGTTTAACTAGTGTTGTGCTAGTCCGACCATCAACCAAATTTGAGCGTTTGCGCAGCATGAGGCGACGGTGTTTGGCTGTCCCAGAGGCGGACCAAGGTCTGCAGCAACGTGATCGCATTCGGAACATGGCACTGAAAATGGAAGGCAATAGGGTGTTTTCCGCTTGATGCTCCCTTTTGTACACTCGCACTACCTTACAATCAGCTAAATAGACTCATGCAGAATAAAGGTATATCATCCTCCTCCACAAGTATCAGCTAAGTTCAACGGCGAAATCCTCCTAATACAGTCAGTGATAGGTCGACCACTGCAATCGACGATGTTCACCATATATCCAAGTACAGGGACGGTGACTGTAGTCAGGTTTAGAAGAAGTCGACAAACAGCCATCTACACCACTCTAAGCCCTCTCTCCGCTTGAACCGGTGACAAGAAAACCTCGAGGTGACCAAGAGGGAATCGGGTGTAAGCCGCTTTCTCCAATGCTGGGCAATCACACCACCTAACTTACCCTTCAGTGACAGTAGCCATTTAGCTGGTATAGTAGTCACCGGTTATTTTGCCCACCTCGGGTCCAGACCAAATTGGGCGTTATAAGCGGCTGGGCCTATTAACCGTGGGCTTAATAACCAGTGAGTACTGTACTACGGCATGATCTTCCCTCACTCACTTATAGTAAGTGTCCAGACAGACCCAAGGAGACTGAGTCTGATATTCCTACTTCTGCAACTACTGTTTATATTACTGCTTCTAGCGGCATATCTGAGTGATTGTAGTGCTACTACCATTACTGACGCTAGTATTTGGTTATAAATGACATTGACTGCAGTCAGATTTGGTCCGTGTTCCCTGGACCCGAACTTAGAGCAGGACCTGAATTTTTGCTGTTCCGAGTAGAGTAGGCGTTTGAGGCTCGGAGCACATCAATGCTTGCCCTGGTTGTTTCCTAAAGTTAAAAACTACTAGGGTTAGGATACTAATGTAAAAGTGCTAGTTCTAATAATCATACTAACTAAAGCCAGTAGTTAGTTAACTACTACGTGGCCTCTGCGAACATGTAGGAAATTTGAACCTATTATGCAGTTGTAACCCATATGCGGATTTTCAGTAAACTGAAAATTTAAAAAAAAAACGTTTTATTAATACTAAGTGAAAATCTATCATGAATTTAGATCGTAACACAAAGACACTTGCCATTATAACAGGATGCTACTGTTAGAACTGCTATGCGTACGCTAGGAGTGCTAGCTATAGTAATCATACTTGCTAACACCACGAAGTTGTTTAACTAGTAGCCTTGTCGGAATAACGCTATATGGAGATTTAATATAAGGAGACCTAATCCTACTTAGTGTCAGTTGAATTGTAACATCACAGTGAACCATTTTCGAAGATTTAGACAATATAATTGGCCTGGTCCAGTTGTAGGGGTTAATACGTTTCCATAGAATTCAATACACGTTGGTTTTCATGAGTACTCGGTGTTTGGTCCTCAGAGCTGTTGTGCACATTTGATCCAAAGGTATTTCTTGGCCATACCTTTTCAAAATTGTTGATGTTTAAAAAGCAGAATGCCCACATTCTCACCGGTGTTTTCCGCTTTCTCAGTTTTCAATTCCCAAGAAGAAAATAGTGTTCAGTAGTCGCCGAAAATCACGCAACATGCCTAACTAGGCGTAAGATTGATCCTCTTTCGCTAAGCGGCATTGACTGAGGTTGCGATACTGATTATGGTGTAGTCTATTCTGAAGTCATTTTAGTCGTGATAAGATGCGGGCTTTTTAATGGGCTTTGTTCTGACCACTAGCAAAACCTTTCTATTATAAAAGTTGGCTACTTGAAAAGTATGCCTTTTATAATTTATTTGGCTACTTTTATAAATCCACATATATTTTATGGAAAAATTTCACAAAGAAATTATTTCTTGTACTTATTTGATAGCAAATTACGCCTTATTTAAATTCATACTTAAAAAGGGAATATTTCCGTTTTAAAAAATTGATAATTGTGAGCTTTCTTACTATTGTGAAGTGTTTATTTATGAAACATCGCATCCCTCAATTTATCAATGCTGTTTTTACTGCATTAAACAGGTAACACACGTACTGCAATATTTTATGATACGCCTCTGACTTTCTTTTCAAACTATAGACGAAAAGGTACCGTTTCTTAAAGTGAATGTACACAGTACGCAGTTTTTAAACCTTGAATTCGAGTGTAGCAGTCAGTAGGTTAAAAAATTATTCAGCAATTGAGAACCATTTTTAAAACCGAAAGATATTTTTTCTTTGAGCATCGCATTAAAGGAAGCGTAATTTGCTATAAAACAATACAAATAATATTCTTTTGCACATTTTCCGTAAAATATATTTGAAATTATAATGCAATCAAAATAAATTATAAATGCATACTTCTTAAGAAGCCATGTTTTATAATAGAAACCTTTTGCTTGTTGTCAGAGAGAATCTCGTTAAAAAGCCTGCATACTATCATGATTGAAATGACTTCAGAATAAACCACACGATAATCAGTATCCCAACCTGAGTCAATGCCGATTAGTGAAAGAGAATCCTTTTTCGCATATTTCAGCATTTTGCGCGATTATCGGCCACTATTATATTCTGATGGATATTCCTTCACATGGTGGTTGTTTAATGGCCTCCCGTGCTAACATACGCAGGCCCTCTCAAGACTGGTTACTCTCTGCGTGGAGGTGTAACTTGTGTTTTTCGCCCGTACATAGAAAGACGATTTAACCCAGTCTGTTCGCTGTTTACGTTGCACATCCGCTGGTAAGTCTTTCACCTCGTTTACCCTTCAATAATGCATTTATAACTAACTTTAAGCTTTGATATATCAAAGCATTGTTACTGACGTACGCGCGACTGTTTTAGGCGCACATTGTTACAAAATTATGTTGCCTTATTATTCTCTATTGGTGTAAGTGAGATCGATGAAATTTCGAATGACGTTGTTGAGACCCCTGTCCCACCTCCACTTTGTAAAACGAAACATTTTGCGTTTCTGCACAAGCACACGACCACCAATCAAATTATTCTTCTCTTGATTTGCGAGTGCTCATATTGTTTCTGCCATATTTTTTTACAATTTGACTGTGGTTTAAATTTCTCATCCTCCGTTGGAAAAAAACTATTTTTGGGATCTCGGACCATCTAGCACTCTCGCAGACTTTCGTTGTTAGCTATTGGATTCGTTTTCGCAATATCTCCAGCCTCTGAAGCGACGGAAGAACACTTGTCAAAACGAGCAACATCTCCGTGAACGTAAAGCTTCTGTCAACAATTCTCCGGGATTCTAGCGATCTACAAATGGTTGAGGCGTTTCAATATCTTTTTCATACAGTTGCTCGCTATATGCACATTGCATAGAGCTTTAATATCGTTTACCATCACTTCGATCTATTATGGGAAAGAAAATAAACGTACAGCACAGCATGTAAAAAGTTTGCCTCGAGTGGGATTCAAACCCAGAACCCTTGGTCCACGAGCAGCGGTTGCTAACACTACACCACCAAGGCACACATTGTCGATCGATTTAATACACAATATAAGCCCTGTTTGCAATTTCGAGGGCAGAACTCGCAAGGTTGGTGCAACGAAATCGCCCCCCGCTAAAACGCCTAGAAGTCCTCCGAGTTCATAGACCAAATTACGAAGACCAAGATGGCATATCATACACGAAACGTTTTAAGGCATTTTTTTCCGTCATGCGGAAGGATTTGGTAGGCCTTAAAACGGATTTAGAGAAACTGAAGTCACTTCTGCATACTTTTATGCATGGCTCGATATAGGAGACGACAGAAAGCCGAAAAAGGCCAAGACAAAGAAAACAGAGGAGGTTTCCACGCTCCACAAACAAACTCCTGCAGAACCAGTTGTGGAGTTCGGCCTAGTAGATGAGTCGAAAATCCACGAAAATGTAGAGGACACGGTAGACGTACTCTTTACGTGGGGCCGACAGGCAAACGGCGTCGCCACTAGACCAGCAGACCACGATGAGGGGTCTGACCATTTTGCTAACTCAAGGGGTATCATGCTTAACACAGCCCGAGAAACCAAGTAAGCGCTCTCCGAGATACCGGTAAGAACTAGTCTGTTCGCCTCTCTAGAAGAGCCCAAGACACCAACGACTACCACAAAAAGGTGGCCTTGGCACGAAAGGGGAGTGGTTGGGTCCTACCAAGAACCAAATGCCGGAACTTAAGGATCTCACAGCCCAAGTCTAGGATACCCACACTTCGGTGGGACCAAGCGCCTCTGAGCGCTCCCCGGATAAAGGCCCCGTTGACCGCACGCAACAGACATTCCCACTTTGCTAGGCCCATCTGAGGATTCTGCGTTGTCGGAGGATAACCGAAAACCTGCAAACAATAGAAGCGTCCCTGACAAAGGTAACTGCATCATAATGCAGGGACTATGCAAGTCCTCGGCCGAAACACCCAACGAAACAAACGACGCTGACAAAGGCTTATTTCAAGAGCTCCTAAATGAGCTATTGCAAACATTTAAGGAAGTACTCTATCAAAAGGTATTTCGCCTTGAAAGTCGCCTAAACGCAACTCAGCAGACTAGGCCCCGATCCGTTAAAATCATCCTAGTCACTGTCTAGGCGTTTGTGATTGAAGTACTCTAGAAAGGATGTGTTCTTTTCAGCTGGATTACTCCCCTGCCGACAGGATGAAACGCCGCATGCTTGTTCTAGAATTGAGGGAACGCAGAATCAAAGGAGAACCGAATCTAGTGATCTACAAGGACCAGATATTCGAAAGACATTCTCAACCATCATGGACCGCGCAGCTACGCCAGTAGACTGCAACGGGGTTATAAAAAGACCACAAAATAATGCAAAACTGACATTTATGTATACTAGTGCACAAAAAGTAGTTTCAAAAATGCATGAACTAAGAAGCAACGCATCCGACTTCCTTCGTGATTTTATTTCGATAACAGAATCATGGTTGTCGTACCTAAGTGACAATCGCGAGCTTGGAATACCCGGTTTTCAACTGTTCCGGAAAGACAGAGACAATCGAAGAGACGGAGGCGTAGAAAGCTTCGCTAAGAATTGTTTTTATATTTCTGAAAAAATCGGCGTTTCTGTCTTGTCCAGAAGCGGCATGGTTGACTGTAAGAGCACAGGGTTCCAAAAGCCTTGATATCTTAACTGTCTACCGGCCACCAAGGGACAATCCTGAGGCGGATGTTTTATTGCTAGGTGTACTTAAAACCCGCGCTACGCGACAAAATACCCTTTCTTTGCCTGCCCAACCACAAGACTTCTGACTTAATATTTGGCGTGGCGATTTCAAGCGAATGAAACATGATCTCTGGGCATCCACACTCTCCGACAATGTTAAAGGAGCTTGGGAACAGTTCAAAGGGATAGGTTATAACCTCATCTCTAGCGATAGTCCTATCACTTGCAAAAAACTTACGAACAGGCCTCAGTGGTTGAGTCCGTCCTTAAAAACCGCAGTTAACAAGAAAACTGTGGAAAAAGTCCCTAATTGAAAGGTCACCTGAATCTCTACATAGGTACAAAATGCAGAGAAACCGGGTCAAACGTATCATTGTCAGAGATCGATAGAAGTACGAAGAGGATCTGTTAAACCAACCCATTATTAATCCTAAAGTCCTGCACAGTTATATAAGACAGAGCACAGGGAACAAGGATCCTATCCCCCTACTGCGAACTGCCGAATGTGCCGTAATCTCAAAGGACAAGGGTGAAGCAAACCAGATCTTTCAGTTCTTCCGGTCCGTCGAGACGACTGAACCCATTTTTCCATCCCACACTTATGAAGCCGATTTGATTTCATTTATTGATACAGTCGTCTTCACCGAAGTTAAAATTAGGAATGAACTTCTAAATTTGAAAGAATCAACCTCCCCAGGCTCCGATGCAATCCCGGCCAAGCTGTTGAAGGAGCTAGCTTCTGAAATTGCCAAGCCGCTAGCCATAATCTTTTAGGCGTCATTTGTTACGGGCTGCCTACCATCCGATTGGAAGACAGCGACGATCACCCCACTTTTCAAGAGTGGAAGCCGAGCGTCCGTAAATAATTACAGGCCGGTGAGCCTCACTTCCATTTGTGGCAAAACCATAGAAGAAATTATTAAGAAGGTGATGAGGCAGATCCTCGAGCAGAATAATCTCCTTTCCAATGTTCGACACGGTTTTCGCAGTGGTAGGTCCTGTCTTACGAATTTGCTATTCTGACTTGATCGCTGGACCAAAGCACGCGACGAGGGCAAAATGGTGCATACGATCTATTTTGACTTTAAAAAGGCCTTCGACACCGTCCCTCATCGACGCCTGCTGCACAAGCTGCACAGTGCAGGCGTTTGCGGGACCCTCTTCCCATGGATCCAAAACGTTTTGGCAGGACGGTCACAAAGAGTCCATGTCGGTCGCCAGCAATCCTTGGGTTAACCTATGGTGAGTGGCGTCCTACAGGGCTGCCTTTTAGGTCCCGTATTATTCCTCGTTTTTATCAACGACTGTGTCAGGGATCTAGACTGTGATGTCACCTCGTTCGCCGATAATATCAAATTATGGAAAGTCGTCCAAAGTACGGCAGACGAAAACCATCTGCAGGCCACCTTGAACAGATTGGAGGAGTGATCAAAGCTTTGGCTCATGCATTTCAATGTTAGTAAATGTAACTTTTTTCAAATCGGCAGTTGTAGAGCATCCTGCACAAAAGTCTATTCCTTAAATGGTACTCCGCTACAACAAGTTGAGAGTCAGAAGGACTAGGGTGTGTGGATAAATTCTTCGCTCAAACCAACGCTGAACTGTACGAAGGCGGCGACGTCGGCCAGATCTATATCACAGCTGATTAGAGGAGCCTTTATGGGGTTTGAAAAATAAGTTTTTCCAAAATGTTTGGAAGCTTCGTTCGGCTGCACCTGGAATTCGCTATACAGGCATGGAGACCTTGAAATGTCAAAGACTGTACGGTCTTAAAGAAGGTCCAGAGGCCTGCGACAAAAATGGTCAAAGGTCTAGGAACATTGCCCTATGAAAGCCGACTGTCAATCCTCGACCTATTTCCGATTCCTACAAATAACTCCGAGGGGACCTCATACTAACCTTCCGTATTGTGAACAACCTGGATTGTTGTTTCATTCCCGGTGATGTCTTTGCCCAGTCTAACAGGCCAACTTTGCGCCAGCAAAGCAAGAATCGACGGATGAAACTTTTTCTTTACCAACAGGGTAGTTTCAGCGTGGAACGCCCTTCCTGAAGAGGGTTACCTCTCCATTTGTGTTAATTCATTTAAGAGCAGACTACAAATGCATCAAGCACAAATACAAGTCATGTAAAAATTACCGCAGCACGTGACACTGGACTACGCTGGTTGTATCACATACGCTGATCACATGCACTGCATCAAAATATGCTACTCGTTTTTTGCAAGTAGTCATATATTTTTCTGACATATTTCGTTAAATTTTGACACTGGTGTCTTCCAGGAACCTTCAATTGACGTAAATTTTAAATTTTTCTTTGTATCAATTTATTTCCTAGCATCTTGTTACCAAGAAAGGGGCCAAGACATCAGAAACCACCCCATTGAAGTAATTAGTTATCTTCCGTTAAAGGGGGCGTATAAACACACATAACACGATATTTGGTACGCAGCATCTTGGGAAATGGCGGGTCCAATGACTTTTCTGACCCCCACCCCCCTACAGCTTGGCCATCAGTCTAAAATTTTGCAATAACATTTAGTTGTTTCCGTAAGAGTTGTGTAAAAGGAGTTTTGCAAACTGCTGTATTGTATTCGTTTCCAGGATCAGTAATTTATGACACCTTATTTCAGGCTAGGCTCCCGAGACCCATTGATTCACCGTAGGCAACAATTTGTTTTCTCGAAGCGTGCGCCTGACCCTCTTGATGTAGGCTTAACCCTATGCGTCAAGCAATAGATTAAAGAATACATGTGCAAACTGACAAACAACTCTTTGTTCAATACGTAAAGGTTAAAGTCGAAGAGGATTCCCAGGGCTTGCAACACTAAGACCCAAGCAAGGACTGCTAGATGCTCTGCAGGTGAGGGGGTGGAGCTCAATGGTCGTCCTGTTTTACTCTGATCTCCGCGCTGTTGGGTTGGCAACGGTCGTAACTCTTGTGCGCATCGAGTGCGTTGTTTTGTGGAAGGTCCGCGTGTCTTGCTCTCGTCCTCCTTGTGCTTCCGCCCGTGTTCGTCCCGTCGGCGGTTTCTGCGTCGTTATGCGTGCATTGATTTTTAATCGAATGACGAACCCAACCATCCGTTTTTATGCATGGACCAGTGCCATGTGCGCTCGTGTTCAAGCCCGACAGTAGGGCTCGTTGGTTCATGCCCCCGCGGTATTTCTTACGGCTGCATTGTTATTCGGCATGGGTTCCCAAACGCTTCTATTGTTGCCCTGTGTTGTGACTCTGCAAGGAATTGCGAGCAGTCTGACTTCCTGCCCGTGATTTCACTGATAAGGCCGCACACGTAAGTTCTGGTAAGTTGCTGGGAGAATCATACAGCGGCTGATGGAATTTGGTGGCGTCCACTGTTCTCCCCCAGGAAAGGTCCTCCCCGGATGACCGCACAGTCGATCCGGAAAGGGGCGGGGAGAGCCTGACTGTAACCAATTCTCATGCAAACAGAAAGTTAACTTTTATGTACACAAATGCACAGAGTATGCTATCAAAGCTAGACGAGCTGAAGATGCATACCTGTGAACTATCACCAGATATAGTTTCAATAAAGGAAACTTGGCTTTCTGAACACGTACACGACGGCGAGGTTACCATGATTGGCTATCAACTGTTCATAAAAGACAGAGAAGGTCGTCAAGGCGGTGGCGTAGCAACATACGTGAAAAATGGACTCACAGTTTTAGACAAAACGGATAAACTGGCGTGTACTTCCGAGGCCATCTGGCTGTCCATTAAAGTACCAGGTGCACCCAACCTCGATCTGCTGGCACTCTACCGACCACCGAGAAGAGAGCCCGTAGTGGATGCCTCCTTTCTAGAGGAGCTAAAAAAATTACTGCACGATCGGACATCCTGATTGTGGGGGATATTAACGTGCCTCACATCGATTGGGGTGCGGCCTGCGCACATAGCTCTGATCTCACCTTTGACAGCTGCCTTCTGAGCATGACTCTGAAGTTATTTCTCACGCAACACGCCACTTTTCCGACAAGGATGCGCGACTTTCTGGACCGCGTTATCACGAAATCGCAGGACAGCATCGACGAAGTGTCATGTCTCCCACCACTAGGTAAAAGCGACCATGTTGTAGTGCTATGGGAGTACTCGTTATTCTCAATACCGGAGATACCCTCAACAGCCAGACAAAATATTTGGCGAGGCGATTTCGATCGAATGAAGACCGAACTCACGCGCGCCGATTGGGAACCTCTATTTTCTGGAAACATAACTGCGGACTGGGAAGCGTTCCGGAACACACTGCACAGACTCATCGACAACCACTGTCCAATTTCGCGAAAAAAGGTGAACACTAGACCGCGATGGCTTACGCAGGCCTTAAAAATAGAAGTGAACAAAAAGCGGAAGCTGTGGAAAAAAATGCTAGCAGACAGGACTCCTGCATCTGTCAGTGCCTACAAAACTCAGAGAAACCGGGTCAAGAATCTTATTCTCAAAACAAGACGGGCTTTCGAAGCAGACTTGCTAAACCGGGCCACAGTGAACCCCAAACTGTTTTACAGTTACCTCAGGCAGAGTACCAAAAGCAAGGATCCCATACCCCTGCTAAGGACCACTGAGGGAAGAGACTTGATAGATGATGAAGCAAAGGCTGATCATCTTTCGAAATTTTTTTCCGATCAGTCTTCACAAAGGAAACGGCATACGATCACCCCACCGACGACACCGAAGCGGATACAGTAGTTGAGACTGTCCAATTCCCCGAGGCTGTTGTTCTTAAGGAACTCTTAAGCTTAAAAGAATCTAAGTCACCAGGTCCCGACAACGTACCAGCCAAGATTTTGAAGGAGCTCGCCAATGAGTTGGCCAAACCACTCTCTATGCTCTTCCAAACCTCCTTCGAAACCGGATGCCTACCAGTAGATTGGAAATCCGCGAGGATTACACCGCTATACAAGGGGGGAAGCCGGGTCTCAGCGAATAACAACCGACCAGTCAGCCTTACTGCAATCTGTTGCAAAATCATGGAAAAAATTATCACGCAACAACTTATGCAGTTCCTGGAACAAAATCATCTGCTATCGGATGCTCAGCATGGTTTTCGTAGAGGTAGGTCCTGCGTTAAAAACTTGTTTTACTGTTTAGAACGGTGGTTTGAGGCAGTCGATAGTGGAAACTCAGTGCATGCTGTCTATATTGACTTCAAAAAGGCTTTCGATAGCGTGCCGCACCACCGCCTCCTTTATAAAGTCAGCCGCATAGGAGTAAGGGGTAGGCTCCTTACGTGGATAAAAAGCTTCCTAATCGGTCGCTTGCAAAATATCCACATCAGCGACAAACAGTCAGCCAAGGTTGAGGTTGAGAGTGGTGTTCCCCAAGGCTCCGTTCTTGGCCCTATCTTGTTTGTTATCTACATCAACGACTGTGTCCGCGAACTGGATTGCGGCATCGCCATGTTTGCCGATGATATAAAACTTTGGAGCGTAATTCGAACTGTGGCTGACGAAGTGCACTTACAGGAAAATTTAAATAGACTTCAAAAATGGTCGGCGGACTGGCTCTTACCGTTCAATGAGAGCAAGTGCACCACCATTCGAGTTGGCAAATCCGGTTCTTCAAACGGCACGGCTTACCGACTGAATGACATACCATTGAAGGAAGTGAACGCCCAGAAAGACTTGGGAGTCTGGATCACGCCCTCGCTTAAACCCTCCCTGCATTGCACAAAAGTAGCCAAGTCCGCGATGTCGATCCTATACCTCGTCAAACGATCTTTTTCTACCTTCAATGAAGAGTGCTTCACAAAAGTCTTCGGAACCTTCGTACGACCGCACCTAGAATCCGCTATCCAAGCTTGGAGACCCTGGGCCAGGAAAGACATCAACATCCTGGAAAAGGTACAACGGCGCGCAACCAAACTTGTTATGGGGCAGGGCTCGCAGCCTTATGAAACACGGCTGTCGAATCTCAATTTCTTCCCTTTGCGCTCTAGGCAGCTTCGGGGGGACCTGATACTAGCATTCCGCGTATTACGTCTTCAAGACTGCTGTCTTATATCAGGTGATTTTTCGAATTAGCAACGACCACGAATCTGAGGGGTCATCCCCTCAGGACGTTGTTATGTCGGAATCGCTAGAGGGTTTTAAGCAAAAACTGGATCGATATAGCAGTGCACGATAGATCGGAACTGACAATTTGCAATAATAATAATACTTCTTCCATTTTTTCAGTAGTATTAGTTTTTATATCCATTCACGTTTGCTATTTATAACGCCCTCCCACGCATAGCCTCATGCGAAGGTCTCCGCGGTCTACCCTACTTGGCTATCTGCGTACCGTGATTACCCCGCTAGCGATCTTATCAGCCAGACCTGACGGCCTAAACATTCACCTTTGGTTCGACCCAAAGCGGACTGTCGACGAGCTGGACGGATACCTCTGTTTTTCCAGTTCCGTTGGCAGACTCTGCAATCAGCAAGGAAGAATCAGGACGTGGCTTCCACACGGTGATGATCCTGGGAAACTTTGCAATGCCCCCCCCCAGTGGGAACCCCCTTTTTTCTCCTAAATCCCACGCATTACCCCCACAAGTGCGACAGTTTTTCTCCTAAAAATCCCTGAGGAGTTTTTTCACTGTCTGCTCCTATTTTCATCCTATGACTCAGGACAACTGGCCTCGCCAACAGTCTAAGCAACAAATTTTTTGCTACCACTGCACATATGTACAAATAGGGCACTCAAAGGAATTTTTCCCACATACCCTCAATATACTTATACTGATGCTTCAAGTGTCTTGCTGGCTGCTTTATCACCAGTTCGGCCTACGCTTTAGACGTCCTTAAAATCAAACCTGTGTCTAGAGACCGGGCAAAGTTCCACTAACAGTGAGAGTGGATTATTGTTCTTACTGCCCTGGCGTTCTTGCTAATGCTTTCCACTCTATCGAATGAAGTTCACCTCACAGGGACTGCACTGGATGTGATAGTAAACGGTTGCTGTTTCTCCGCGCAAGAGAGTTGTGTTTAGTCTCATAAAAAATCGTCTCATTCTTGCCAATTCAAGCAAATATGCGAGTCCCCAACAGCAACTTAGATAAAGAAGAAGACTCTATCGCTGGGATAATATGTGCAATGCCCTTCTGTCGTTTTTTAAGAGAGTTCGCACGCAGCTGCGTATGCGGTTCAGTAGATGGTTACTTTGGTAGCTGAGTACCTAACGGGTGTTAATTGTCCTTTGGTATACCGCCATGCCACCAATTTTACGATGGACCTTTATGTCTATAAACGCAAGATGAATATTTTAGTCGAGAAAAATGAACTTTAGTGGAATATTCCCGCAAATACCCGTTTTACAACCGAGTAGTGTTAAAAAAGTATGGACTCTTTATGACAAGTATCTTATACCATTCTGCCTCATAGCTACTAGCTCAAAGTCAAAACACGTGTTATGCCTATGCTTCTGCTGTTTTAGGCTATGAAAACTGGGGTTCATGCTCATCAGTGCGGCCGCAACTTTCCACATATACTTTTTTGTATATCAGTTCATGATAACCATCGGTAAATTTATTATTGATTGTGCCCGTCTCCTGTGTGGAACAGGAACCGCAAGCACGTATATTTGCTTCTAGTTAGAACAGTACTTGCTATATTTCGGTGACTTTTTTCATAGATACCTTTTATATACACAATAGATGACAAACAAGTTTACACCATCTTTGTCAGGCACAGTATATCGTGGACTTCCCTATCTGATCTTATGCGAACTGCGACGATCCCAAGTGCTGTTTGATCTACAACACTTTGTCACAATTGTCGACGCAGCCCTTAAACGTTCTAACTACGGTCAGCCCACTATCGACTCTCGACGATAGTGCCATGGAATTCGGTGTTCACCAACTAATCGGTGAATTATGTGCTCAGTAAGGCAGTATCTAGCCGCTATATTCACATTATATTCGTTCATGTGGCCAGTAAATTGTTTTTTTTTATGGAAACACGAATTGAAACAGATAGGGAGTTGAGAGCTATGTAGTTTAATTTCATTGCAATAAAATTAAAGGGTTGGAACAACTTTTTAATTCGTCCGACTGATACCACTGAGAGAAGCAAACTGCTTGTGTCAAGTAGGTACTGCAAAGGTCTTGGCGGGGTTCTAGGTGTTACTTTAACCTGAATTTTATTCGCCAGCAACGCTCAGTACGACAGTTTGACCGCCATATTTGACGAAGTTCACCGTATGTTTCACAGAAGGATGTTGTGGAAACTTTGACTAGCATATTGTGCAATTTGAGGTGACGCTCGACTAGCGTTGTATCTACTGCATATTCTTATTCCTCTCCAACCTGCACCTGGTGCCAATGCGAAGTTAAGAAGAATGGATGAGATGACCGTCAGAGCGTAAGTCTCTGCCTACGCGTGAGCCCATCCCCGCACCAAAGAAAAGTCGAATATATCTATTCAGCTTCCTGGTCAATCTCAAACGAAAATATACTCAATTTGCTTTATAAAACGTTTTTACTTTTAGATTCTTAGTTGTTTGTTAGCGTATTCCTACTTCTTTAAATTGCATGCTTAAATAAAGGTATTTTCGGTTTCAAAAAGTTCACTATTTGCCGAATAATTTTGAAACCTACTAACTTCTACACTCGAAATCAAGGTTAAACAGACTGAGCACTGGGTACATCCTGCTTAACGAAACGTACCTTTTCACCTACAGTTTTGGAAAAGTGTCACATAGTTCCCATAAAATGTTGCAAAATATGTGAAACATACCTTATAATGTATAGGCAGCTTTAATAAATTGACGGATACGATGTACTATGAATGAACTGCTCACACTCTTAAAAAACACATAATTAGACATTTTCTAAACTGAAGTATAACCCTTCGTTAGGCATACAATTTAAATAAGGCGTAATTTGCTATCAACCGAGTACGAGAAATATTTTTCCGCGTATGTTTCCAGTAGAATATAGTTGAATTCATAAAGACACTCAGAATAAATTATAAAAACGCATACTA